>VXBC01001795.1:269774-355429 GCA_013399945.1 Ploceus nigricollis | reverse complement strand
CCATGCTGCAATCCCTCACCTGTTCCTGAGGATCGTCTACCTAGACATTCACCAGGCAGGGATTCCCAGGGGTCACCCCACCATGCCCCATCCACGGACAGGGATCCCCCACCCAGACCTCCCGGAGGTAGGGATCCTCCCATCCAGGTTTCCCACATGCAGGGAACACAGGTCCATCCACGCAAACCCCGCCCAAGCGTGGGAATCACCTCCTGCACGCCGGTCTCCCCAGGGATGTCCCCACCCGTGTGTGGGGACCATTCTCCCCAGACCTGCCCGATGCAGGGATCCCACTGCCCGGTCTCACCGGGCACAGGGATCGCCCATTCAGCCCCCCAGTTCCAGCCAGTTCCCACCATTCCCTCTCCACCCCCTTTCCAGGAGCTGGCCCAGGTGTGGGATTCCAGGGGCCCAAGGCAAGCAGACAGAGCACATCCCAAAGCCTCCTCCAGGACATGAAAGAAACCAGACACCTCCTCACGACCAGGAATAGGGCTTGTCCTTCAATTTCCCTTAAATGCCTTAAAACTGCCCGGCAGCCCTGCCTGCAGCGCAGACATACCAGGGGCTTATTCAGTGACATCCCAGCAAGCTGTGGAGTCTGCAGGGAAGGAGATTAACTGGATTTTTTCAGCTCTGACTTCTTAGAGCCCCGAGTTCTTCTTCCCTCTGACGTGGATCCTTCCCAAAGTGCTCACAGGGCAGATTGCTTTCTCCTGCCTGAGCTCGGCGGCTGACCACGGCTCTGTGGGTACCCACGGGGATGGAAATTGTTGCGATGTCAGTTACTTGGGGACAGCGAAACAGCCCAAGAAGCCACCAAGGGCACCCATCCAGCTCCATTGCTGGGGGACTGATATTAACTCTCAGCTTCTCGGAATCCCAAACACGTTGGGGGAAACACAAGAAAATGCAGATTTTTTTGGCTCAGCAGGACGGCTGAGCCAGCAATGGCTGCGGGGAAGTTCTGATGCTGCTCAGGTATCCCCACGGTCCGGCTGCAGCCGGCAGAAGGAAGTTATCCCAGCAGGGAGATATCCTTGGCATCACCCCAGGGCTTTCCACGCACCCTCCCATCATTTCTTCTGACCTCTGGCAATGAGGAGCCTGGTTTGACTTCCAGACCCTGTTGCTCACAGCAATTTTGTTTATTTGTCCCACAGCATCTTTGAGAAATCACCCGCTCCGCAGCACTCGGTATCAAAGACGGATTTGCACGGAGCTGCGGGGAAAGCTCAGCATTCCCCTCCTGGCCAGCCATGCGTGGCACAGCTGCAATCCCGCCGCATTCCCAAACTCTCCGGAGCAAACAAAGGCAGCGGTATGAGGTGGATGCTGACTGACGGAAGCTGTGCCTTTGCCTGGGAGGTGAAGCGGGCCCGGAGGGGTGGCCACGGGGGTGTGGAGGCGGCCGGACACTTGGAATGTGTGACCGGCCATCAGCTGGCCAGGCAGCGTTTTGCTGCTTCATCCCGGAGCTTCCCTGGCTCAGCACATCCCGGCCGGTCACTCCGCTGCTGAGCAGCACATGATCCAGCCAAAGGCAGCATCCCCACCCTGCACTTCCAAGGTGAAAATTTAAGGCCAAATCTTCCTAATATTAACCATTCCAGGAGTGGTGGCAGGGCTCGGCAGCAGCAGATTCTGCAGATGTTTAACTGCTTTTGTCCACAGTAGAGTTTTCCAGCTGGCATCAGAAGCAAACCACGGCCTCCCAGGAAGGGGATTTGCTGCCTCACAGTGGGTGAGGGTCCTGCCAACAGATAAAGATTGGAGCCACGAGCCTGGGAAGGGTGTTGGAGGGAGAGAGCTGCCCCTCCTGCCAGGAATGGAGCTGCAATGGAAGAGCAGAGAGTGCAAATCCAGCTGCTACAGCTAGAGAAGGGACAGGCACCGATCTCTGCACTCTGTGACAGTGACAGGACCTGAGGGAACAGCTGGAGCTGTGCCAACAGAGGTTTAGGTTGGATATCAGGGAAAGGCTCTTCCCCCAGAGGGTGCTGGGCACTGCCCAGGCTCCCCAGGGAATGGGCACAGCCCCGAGGCTGCCAGAGCTCCACGAGTGTTTGGACAGCACTGCCAGGACTGCCCAGGGTGGGATTGTTGGGGGGTCTGTGCAGGGCCAGCAGTCAGACTCATGATCTTTGTGTGTCCCTTCCAACTCAGGATATTCACTGATTCTAAGATTCAGAACTTTCCCCTCTTCCTCCTTCCAGGATTCAGAGTTGATTTCCTCACTGGGTGGTCACTGCTTGCTCTGAAGGATTTCAGCTGAGAATATTCCACTTCCTACCAGTTCAGAAGTCTCTGGTCTTTCACATCTTACAGATTTGCCACAACACCACAGCATAAAGGACCTGAAAATGCTTTAAAATCCCATGTCAGATACCATTACCCAAAACGTGAGGCAATAAACTATCTCAGTTGTGTGGATTGGGAAACCTGGTGGAAAACCTCACCGGAGAGCCACCACTGTGCCAAGGAGCCAGGCAGGCTGATAGTGCTGAATGTCCCAACTGCAGGGAGGAATAATGCAAATTTTTAAAAAGCCACTGAAATCCCACTCACATTAGGCAGCCACTCATGGGGAAAAAGAAAAGGTTTTAAAATTCCGCAGGAGCCCCAAGTCATTAGTTTTGTCAGGAATTTTGCTTTCTCAGATCACAGGGAAAAAGCCCTCAGATCTGTGGGTTCAGAGGAAGCCCGAGAGAAAGGCGAGCTATGTGCTGAGCAGGGCTGTAAGTCATGGGAGCTGATTATTGTTAATTTAGCATTTTATATAAGAATGTGAGAGATCCTTATCAAAGCCTGAAACAAACGCCCTGCATGTTTCAACACCTCACTGAATCCAGCTAGGAAATAAAAAAAGACCAAATGCTGGATTTTCTCTCTCTCTTTATTTGCATTAAATTTTTTTATACTATTTATAATCATGAATCCCTGCAATTGACAGGAAGTGGAAATTAATAAATTATATGCACATGTGCCAAAAAACATTTCAACTGCTGCTAAAGAAGGTCACAAAAATTACTACAATTTTCTTCTCAGAGTAGTCAGCTAGTAGTAACTCCATTGTGGAAACTTGAGCTATATGGAAAAAGATGTTTGATCCAATTCATCTGTAAGGGAATAAAAATAAATCTGTCCTAAGCAAATACTGTCGGCAGAAATGACACTGGAAATTCTTGCAAGAAGAGTAAAAGCTCATAGAAAAAAAACCAACAATCTAAACCATGACATTGTATGTGCAGGATGAAAATCCATCAGTCTCCACATAATCCCCACACTACCACAATGTAGATATGCTGTTAATTAAATTGAGATGGTCACATTTTGTACTGCTGGAAATCCAGCTAATTAAGTGAATAGTTCAAAACTGTTTCAGAGTTCACTGGAAAAAATATTTATTTATAAACTACAGTCACCTTCCATTTCTGGATTTCATCATTGTAACAGAGCACTGAAAAGCCCAAAATTGGGTTTAAAACTGTACTGTTCCATTTTATCACATTCAAAATATGAGCAGCACAATTAGAGACACCCAGAGAGCTGAGTGCCCATCTCAGTGACTGACATCTTCAGAGTGATCACACTTAAATCATGATTTCTGCCAGTTTCCCTTGAGGCTCTTTGGTCCCCACCTCCCAGCACAGGCCTGACACCAGTCACTCCCATTTTACATTTGCAAAGTAAAGCAGAAATTGCAATGGGAAAATCCCTCTCCTGCCCTCCCCAGGCTGCTGTTCCTGCACCAGACACCCAAACCAGACCTGTCCACCCCTGAAATGCTGTGGTTTACACCCAGCTTAGCAGCAGGAATTGCTGCCTGATGCTGCAAGTGCTGCATCCCACCCAGCTGTCCCAACTGCCCAGCTCCTGGTCATGCCACAGCCTCCCCTAAATCCCCCAGGACAGAGCCCTCCCGACCATCCTGTGTACTCACACATGCCAGCAGAACAAAACAAGCACCTAAATCCCTGCAAGATCAGGGGCTGCCATCACTCTGAATAATCCCTACTCAAATTCAAGTCAATTATTATTCCTACACCTGCATCACATGGCTTTAATTATCTTTTTCTTTTTTCCAAAAAAAGTTTTTGACCAAAAAGCAACAGCTTTAGCTGGAAGCACTCGCTGTAAAGGAAAACCTATTTGCTGTGACTGCAGCAGGTCATCAGGTCTGGGCCACAGAGGTGGAATTTAATTTCTAATCTGGAGATCTCAAGCCTTTGGTATCAGATAGAGCTAAAGGGATCACAGGGAAGCTGGACAGAAAAGCAGCTTTCCAAGCAGCACAATAATAACCAGGCTTTGAATTCCCATGAGAATGCTATTTCAAAGCAAGTTCCAAATTGTCTTCTTTCTTGGTAGCATCCTAGCAGAAGATGATTTTTTTAAGAGTTGACAGTTAATGGTTATTGTTAAGTAAAGCAAACTCAGAAATGACACAGAAAACACCTTGTCTCCTGTAAAACCCTCCCTGTGTGGTGGAACAGTGACAGTCCAAATCCTTTTCTCCCATTCATCATTCACAGCACCTGCTCGTTATTTATGCTGTTCTACATTAATCTAGGGCAGGTTTTAAATTAATACTCTTCTTCATCAATACCTATGGAATGAAGATATTTTCCTTTGCAAAGAAAAACCTTTGCAACACCAACACAACATGTCCCTCCTCAGCACCTGGAACGTAGCAGGATGGACAGCAAACAGAATATGAAGTGAGACATGGGGAGGAAAAAAAGAAATGGAGAATCAAACAGATCTTTTCAGCTCTTTCAGCCTGAGGATCAGGTATCCCAGGCTGGAGCAGCCTGCAAGGCTGGCTCAGCATGTTTTCCTCTGCAGCCAGGGAAGGACATTGATTGAGCTCTGCGAGGCAGCACAGGAACAGCGTGTGTCAGGCTGTGGCAAACTTCTAAGGAAACGTGCAGCAAACACCCTGCTAGCCTGTCTGGATAAATCAAAGAGCACAGGAGCCATCCCAGCTGCTCTTGCCACCACAGAGTAGGTTAATATGGAAGTATTTTGTCTGAAGCTTCACAGGGGATGCATCCGCCTGCCTGGAGCAATGAGTGTCACACCAAGGTCCCCAGTTTGCCATCCTTAGTGGTGACACACACCTGTGTCCCAAGGGTGGCTGGAAACTTGGAAATGTTCACAAACCCTTAGGTCTGAGGACACATCCTGTTCTCTGGTGCCCCAGGAGATCCAGAAATTCCCAGCAATGTTGCAAACTCACTGTGCATCCCCCTGCAAGCTTCTATTTTAGCTCACACCTAAAATGAGCAAATATTCTTCTCTTCACCTATATTTCTAATTTTTTTTACATAGTAATAAGCCTCTCCCTAGTGAACCTACTGCTGCCCACATTGTGCCTAGACTTCTAAGATTTTTGTTATACTGCCTGTAAGGCCTGGGGGGCAGAAAGGGTTAAGAACCAACTCAGATTCTCTAGGGAAAACAGAAAGGCACCAGAAAAGCCAATTCAACTGATTTTACCCAAAGGGACAAAAGAATGTTTAGTAGGTCCTTTATAAAATGTCAGAGAGAAAAGCTTTATTTTCCCACAGGGAAAAACATACCCATTAACAAATTAGGTGAAAGCTGAGTGAGATGTAAAAGGTCTGAAATTCCTCAATGCCTTTAAACTGTCTGTCTTCACACACTTCATTTATTTTGGACAGCAGCACTGCCCGTGCCAATTTGGGAGCAAAGGGGACTGTGAAAATACCTGGGGATTAATGTATTTTTAATGTTAATAAGCAAATCTTAGTTGATATGAGCAACACTATTTGGGTTTTAGAGAACAACCAACTCCCAAACTCAAGCCCATCTGGGTTCCTCATTTTCCTGAGAGCATCACTGAGCAAACCTTCACAACTTTACCTGAGTGGAAACAGATTTCAGGGGAGCTACTCTTGTATTTATGAGTTGGGTAAATGCCCATTGAAGGGAGGCCAAAGCAAACACAGCATTTAATTATTCCTGACAAATCACAGGGAAAAAAAGAGGAAAAAATAACACTTTTGTAATGAAGGATACTGTGACAAGTGAGCTTCCTCCACAGCCTGCAGATACCAAAAATATATAAAAATATTCTCTATAGTATCTTGGAAAGTATGGGGAAAATTAACTCATATTCCACTCCCAGAGGCTGACCATAAAAGCCAAATGCTGCTCGAGGGAAACTGCAAAGACAGCAAGGAGGAGAGAGGAAGAGCCAAATGGAGTGATGAAGCTGTAACAAAAGGGATCTCAGGTTGGGCTCCTGCTTGGCTGGGATGAGCATGGAAATGAGATGAAGCGCAGGAGCACGAGGCAGCAGAGCTGGGCACAGACTCCTCCATCACAGCTAAACTCACAGCATTTATCAGCAGAGCACAGGTGAAGGGCTGGAGTGACAGAAACAGGACGGTGTTAACAGTTAATTATGTGTGTTAAAAGTACAGAACCATCAAGGCGAGGGGATTGGAGCTTCTGCTGACATCTGGCAGCGTTTTGGGGTAGCTTAGTTTCTCCTGAGGTCCTCGTTGATTCAGGAGCACTGATTTGCTGACATTAATTGGAGGAAGAGGTAATGAGAACTGACTAATCACCCAGCTGCGTGCCCTGCAGACTCATTCCAGTGTCAGTCATTATATTTTGCTGATCACTCAGCCAAAACTCAGTTTTAGGGGGAATTCAGTGATTGGTAGCACCCTTCTTTGACTCACTGTATTTGCATTTAGTTGTACAATAAGCTGATAAAAACTGTGGTGGTGTCACAGCTCAGCTGACACAGCAGTGAAGGCATCACAGTACATGCTCTAATTCCTGGAGAGCTTGCACTGAAGGTCTGGACGTGCTAATGTCACTGCTGGTGTCTCCAATGTGACTGTGACCCCTGCAAACTGAATTTTGTGCTAATTTTTGACGTGCTAATGTCACTGCTGGTGTCTCCAATGTGACTGTGACCCCTGCAAACTGAATTTTGTGCTAATTTTTGACGTGCTAATGTCACTGCTGGTGTCTCCAATGTGATTGTGACCCCTGCAAACAGAGCTCTGCCAGCATCTGCTGCGTGCATACCTCTCCTTTTCTGTGCAAACACACAGAACTGCTATTACTATATTGTTTTTCCAGATAAGGCTTAAAGGATCAGTATTTAATTGCAGCAGTGAGTTCAAGGTATGAGACATGATGTTTGCATTAGAGAAATTTGTCACAAAACTTGGAGGGAAACAACAGCACTCGGATGATCCATCACACACTCACCTCATCTAAATGCAATTCAATTTAGCCAGACCCTTTGGCACAAAAGTGGGAAAGATGACTCAACAAAAAGCACAGAAGAATACTTCTGACCCCAGGTGTCAGATGGATTTGTGTGTGACATTCACGGAGGAGCTGTCCAAGAAAGCCTGCAGCCATTCATTGCTAGGCTGCAATTAAGGTGGCAGCCAATGTTTAAAACCCTCCTCATCCCATTCCCCCTTTTTCTGGCCACATTTTAAATACAACACAGAATGAAAAATAAAAATAGACTGCTGTGCCCTGCCCCACATGAGGCTGGGCCAGGATGAGTGGATTTCTATGCAAACAACACACAGAATGCCTTCCTTTAATCAGTTTGTTGCCTGACACAGATAGGAAAATTAAATGAAGTTAACTGTACAGTTTTCAAGTCACCATTCAGCCTTTCAGTTGAGACAGATGACTTCTACTTACAGTGCTTCTTCCTCTGGCATTCAGTGGAAAATTTGGCAATCCTCTCTAGGTCTGGTTCTCAGCAATTCTCTGACATGGGGGCAGTTAGTGTCTCCATTGCACATAATAGAGCTGTAGAAGCCAGGGGAAAAAAATGGCTCTTTTCTAGCCTGTTTACCCCTTTCCCATCTGACAGAAGTGATTTTCTTCCCTGATCCAAAAGCCAACACACCCTGGTCTCCACCAGTGAGTATGGCAGGCACAGCAGACAAATGCTCAGAGTCCCCTAATGCTTGCAAAAAGTATCAAATTCCCCCATTACTGTCCTTCTCAGGGAATAAGAGAGCCCCAGTTTAAGCAGGGCACAGAGGCAGCCTTACCATTGTGTAATGTGGGCTGCATCATCTGATCCAGGGAGGGGCACACAGCACTGGGGGGTAAATGGGAAGTTACAGCCCTTCCCATCACCCAGCAAACCTGGGAAATTACACTGGATTCTGGCTCAGCTCCCAACCATTGTAACCTCACTTCTGCCAGAGGGTTACTCCTGATTTACACAGGTAAAGTTACACCCAGATATCAACTCTAATGGACCTGATTCTGTTCATGTTTACACCAGCACAACCTGATGATGATGTTAAATAATTCACAATTAAAAGCCAAATTACTCACTATTACTCGATGAGTAGTCATGGCAACTTCTTTCCTTCCCCAGCAATAAATCCAGTATCTGCTGATCCTGCCAGGCATTGATGAGGTCTGGAATGGAGTATTATGGGACAGGTAAGTATGAGGGTGATGGTCACACTTGTCAGATCAAAGGTACTCCAGCATCTCTCTCTGAGTTGCCTTTTGGGCTGCAAGCAACTCAAGACTTCTCGAGAGCTTTTCCAGCTCCATGCAGATCCTTTGCTCCCGCTGACTTGACTGCAGCTCCCTGCTCCCCTCCATGACCCTCTCCAAGTTCCCGCTCAGCACCTCACTCTATTTACATCCCTGTCATGATGGGAATCAAGGCACAGAGACCAAAACAAGGCTAAACCACACAGAAGGAATAACCTCTGCAACAAGACTTGGATCCTGCTGTTGACAGAGGAGTGCTGGCTCCTGGACTAATTACAAAGTGCTGAATTTGGAGACATCTTGTGCATGATATATTGATTTTTTCCTTGGAACATGGTCCAGCTCCCAGCTGCTCTTCTATGTGCTCCAAAGGCAGAGCTTCAATGCTGCAGGCAGCAAGGGCACCAGGAGATGGAAGCTACACCTGAGGCAAGCTCCACTCTTCTGAGACAATTACAGCTATAAAGGTTTAGCATAAAGCTCAGGAGAGCAGAAAGCAGAACACTGTCAGTCACAAGCTTTTAATTCTGAAACTGGCTCTTAAAAAAGATAAGATAAAGCCAAACCAGATTAACCAACTTCAAAGCAAGCAGCAAGGCATTTAGGGCATGCTAGAATAGAATGCAGCTGTGCAGAGCACTGATGAATTAAACAGGTAGAGGTTCCTTAACGATTTGCTCCTTGTCCCTTCCAGGTTTTTGGAAGTCTCCTGTGATTAGTCCCATCCCCTAACGAGATTACAGCACCCAGGTGATGCAGCAGGGGCTGCTACAGAAATGTTTCAGAGGCTGATTGAGGCGAGCTAGCAGGAGCTCTGTGGAACAGCCTTCCCCAATTAGTTATCCAAGGAAGAGTGATACTGAATGACTCTTACAAAGGACACACAAAGCACTTCTTGTTGAGCTAATCATCAACTTTCTAAGTAAAATTAACCAATTTGCTAATTAAGGCTCATGACAATTCATCATGACAGTAACTGTGCACTGCAGTGATTCATCAGCCGGTCACCGAACGGGGGAAGGGCTCCTCCAGCGGCTCCTTCCCTGCTCTGAGCAGTCCTGCCATGACTCACTCGGGCCGGGATCTCCATGGCTGCTGCTTCCCAAAGGAATTTAAAAGGTGGAGGGAAAGNGAACCTCAGGCAGTTTGAGAGAGAAATAATCTTTTTTTAAAATTGGCATGGGAAAAATAGTTGCCTTTTCTAACATGATTTGACTTGGATGATCAGAAATTAGGCAGGTAGGTCTCATGAGTTCTAAGTGGTACATTTTGCATTAACATCTGTCCAACCCATGGCAGGGGTCAGTATCCTGCTGAAGAAGGAAGGAGCAGAGAGGGGAATGATGCCTCTGCTGAATAAGGAGAGACACAGAAGTTGGGAGGTTGAAGGGAGTAGCCCAGGGATTCAGCTCACTGGAATACTGCTCTCTTGAACCTCCCACCACCTGGGCCTTCACTCCCTGGGGCTGCCCAGCACTGCACACCCCCCTCATGGAGCCTCCCACACTGCAGTTGCCCGGCTTGGAAGAGGAGGCTGCGAGCACAGAGCCCTCCTGAGGCACAGCCATACCTGCCCTCCTTTGGGCAGTGCCCAGAAGACCCTTCCCTACAGCAAAGCAACTCTGAAAGCTTGAATTGCACACACAGTGTGACTCTTGGATCCTCAGAGGCTCTCTCAGCTTTCTAAACACCTTCCCTTCTTCAAATGAATAAACAATCTTTCACCCATTTAACCTGAGACACCAAATTCCATGACTCACCCAAAATCTCAACATTTCCTTGTGCCCCTGCCATTTGTCCTTATTCAAGACAAGAAACAACACCAGTATCAGGAGAGCTGTATTTTATATTCCTCTCTGATGTAGCCTCACTCACTTGAACACCATCATTTGACCTTCTGTATCTCAGGTTCACAAAATGCAGACAAATCAATTCCCAGGGGCTTCAGGATGAATATATCTCGTCTCCAGGGGGTTCTGTAATGAAGGATTATTTAGCTGGGGAAATTCACAGCACTACAGCTGCAATGCTACAGGCAGGGCCACGCCAGGGGAGCCCCAGGAGCACCTCCAGCTTCCCAACTCAAGCACAGCAATAGTGTCACACACTGGGAAAGCACCAGCCTCCTGGTCCCCTAAGATGTCCCTGCAAGGGCAACACTCAGCAGTCCCTGTGGTCAGTTCAATGATTTCTGTGGGCAGGGCAGCCCCACAGGGCTGGCAGGGAGCAGCTGGGAGGGCTGGGCTGGCACTGCTGGTGGGAGCGGAGCCCCCCAGCACAGCCCTCAGTGCCCCATCCTGCTGTGTCCACAAAGGCAGCTGAGACCATGGAGCTGTCTGCAAGCACCCCAGTCACCTGCCAGCCCTAAATGGGACATTTTAGATTTAACCATCCTGAGCTGACCCGAGCTAGCTCCACCAGCCTCCCTAATTCAAAGTACAACCTCTCTGAGTCCTCTCCTTGCTTCGCTGCCTGATTTGCCTCCAGGGCAGGCTGTGTGATGTAAACCAAGCTGCTCGAGGCTGGATTTTTCTGGGGCTGGGAGGATTTGGCACCTTTTATTACTCACTTGTAAAATGAGTCCCAGAAATACCACAAACAAGCCCAGCAGGCTGGCTGAGGAGGGAAGAATGCTCATCAGCCAAGCTCTGTTCCTTAGATAAAGGGCATTAATCTAAGACTTTGCACCTCTGGGGCAGTGAGAAGAGCCTGGGAGGATCTCCCAAGGACCTGCTGCATGTCTGAGCTTTGACATCTTCCAAAGGGTTCCTTCAGCTCAGCTCACTGTTTGTAAGCAAATCTCACAGCAAAGTCCTGTCTGGCAGAGCAACAGGTGCAGTGATCATGACATCAACCAGCCCAGGCAGGCATAGGAATGTGTTCCCAGCTGTGCCTCCACAGAAATCCATCCATCCATCCATCCATCCATCCATCCATCCATCCATCCATCCATCCATCCATCCATCCCCACAAAGCAACAGGACAGGAGAGAAGGAACAAGTCAGACAGCAACTGCTGGCATCAACTCAAGTGGCACGCAAGCCAAGCTGTGTCAGCAGCATGAGCTCCTTCCTGGGAACGTGCTGCCTCACACTGGGACATGGAAAAAGGGAATGCCCCTACATCATCACTTACAGAGGGCAGAAGTACACTCCAGAAGGGAAATGCCTGCACAGGGAGGACAGAGAATGTGAAGAGTAAAGGCTTCTCCCTGCCCCCCCTAAGCAGTGTTAACCCAACTGAGAATAAACCAATTGATCACAATGCCTTCAGTCTGAAGTTTACACTTTTGGCTGCAGGGGGGTTCCTCTGGAAGGACCAGATGTGCCTCATTGCACTCGATGAGGCAGGTGGAAGAAATTAAGGGGCACATGACACTTGTTAAAAAGCATCATCTGTGCACAGTCTAAACTACATTTAGTACTACTAACTACAAGGTCCAACTCCATTTCTCTTCAACCCTGCAGAGGAAAGCAGGCTCAGAGGAGCTCAGGCACAGGTTGTGTTTTTAGGGTCATGTAAAGAACACAAGAAGAGTACTCTGATTTCTCTAATACTCCAGGATGGGGCAAACCCTCTCAGACAGCCGTGCAGGCAGGCCAGAGGCTCCAAGGCTGCTTGATGAGGGAAAAACTCCCAGCTGTGATGGGCTCTGCTCCCTGACAAGCCACACGTGGCCCCGGTGCTGTCCCTGGGGGTTAAAAGCAGGACCGGAGCAGGGTTGGGGGCTTTGTGTCGGTGGCTGTGCCCATGGAGGGCGTATCGCCGCTAGAGCGGTACCTGGAGAGCTGCAGCGGGCAGGTAAGGGAGGAAGGAAAAAATCAAGTAAGGAGGGGAAAAAATAAAATAAAGCTAAACAAAAGAAAGCTGCGTTGGCCGGGAATCGAACCCGGGTCAACTGCTTGGAAGGCAGCTATGCTCACCACTATACCACCAACGCTGCGCTGAAACAAACCCCACAGCCGCGCCTGAACTGCGTCACTACCGCATTCCTGCTGGGCTGAGACTGAAATTCCACTGTCCCGGGGGATTCCTCCCTGTCCCGCGGGATTCCTGCTGTCCTGGAGCTGCCGGGAGTATGGAGGAGCTCTCTGGAGCGGGAGGTCGCTTTCACCCCCTGTTAAGAGGGGTGATGCGGCCGCGTTTGAACTCTTGCAGTGGATGCTGCTTGCGAGGGTCCGCCCGGCTGCTAGTGTGGGTGGGCACTGAGAGGGCAGGAGGCTCGTATCTCCTCGTTCTGGTTAGTAAATGCCTGCAAAAATTCACTATTTCGGTATTTGCAATGGTCGTCCTGATCTCAGCTGGTTGTAGGAACAACCAGGAAAGGGCTGGACTCCACAGCTGAGCAGCATCGTTACTCAGGGAACAAAACTTCTTTACATGCTGTTGTAAACTACTTTTCAGCTCAGAAAACAGGCTTAGCACAAGCTGTTTTAAATCCAGAGACCATCCTGTGGCAGTGGTTAAAGTCCTCTGAATGTGCCCTCACAAAGTATATAATGTGGTAATGTATAGTACAGTTTTACAAATGCTGGTGAGCTTTTTATATTTCAGATTTACTGGCACCCTTGATAATAGCAGATGTGTAATATCACTGCAGGGAGGAAAAAAAAATCCAAGTCTGTTGCTCAAGGCAGCTGAGTTTGATTTGTGTTTACCTGAGTTGCAGGGATTTCTGCAGTGGAAGTGAAAAAGGCTGTTTTCCCTTGAGCTGCCCCAAACCAAGGGATCTCAGACAAGATCTGTGTGTGAAATCTCCTCCCTGGAGCTGCTGGGAGACGTCCAAAGCTATGCAGTTGGTGGGGCCTTGGTGAAGTTAATTAACCCAAAGTCTATAGCAATAACCCTTGGCAGCCAGCCCAATGCAAACATGGTCTTGTGCCCCTTTTGCAGCCTCTGAACATCTGTCTGACAAGAAGGAAATATTGCAATATTCCCTAGCACTTAACCCTATCAGGGCTTTCCTCAGACCTCTTAGGTGCAAACCTGATCGGAAAGGAAAATTTGCTTTCTGTTTCTACCTGCTCTATGCAATTTACTCTACTTTTTGAAAACTTCACAGCTGTGTGATACTTCTAGCCTCATGTACCACTCGTTTCTCCATCAGCTTCTTTAAGATATGTCACAAACTGGCTTTGGTTGGTTGGTTGTGGGTGGTTTTTTTACTGTTCTGTTTATTCCCTGATGCCCATTAGTACGATGTGAGTAGTCTCACAGGGAGCTTTTTGTATCATTTTTGCTACATTGTGGTTCATACAAAACCTTCCTAATGAGCTCCTGTACAGCTAATCCTTAGTTCAATTAAATTCTTGCAGACTGTGACTTCCTTCCCTTGCTGCTGACTTGAAAAATATCTATTTAAAATAGACGTATTTTTGTGATTCCATAATATTTTATTTGTAACTGTTAATTACATATTTGACCCTTTTTTCTAAAGGGTAAAGGAGTACCTAGATTTATTCAACAGCACCCTGCCCCACCAGATCTTCTGTGGGGCTCTGTATGTAGAAGTCAGTTTTAGAAGCAGTTTTAAATATGGGTGTTGGCAATGCTCTCCTGATTGCATCTGTATTCAGGCTAGTGAGGGTTCTCTGGGAGGATTTGTCACTCTGTCAGAGTTTTTCAAGTGTCTGCAGGCAAATATACTGCAAAGTGGGAGCAGAGATCTCCCCATGTGCATGGCTGGGTTGCCAAGTGAGCTGACTAGAAGAGAGCAGCACTAGCTCAGGGCTGGGAAGCATTGATCTGGAAATCCTGCTCCTGCTGGAGGTCAGGCAGCTGCTGCCAACTCGAGGGCCTCAGTCTCATGCACCATTCCCTGTTCTGATTTGTGCTTGGACTTTTCAAGTCCTTCTGGCTCTTGAACCTAAAAATGCCTGATTAAACACAAAACCTCTTGTATGGATTCTTTAGTCGAAGCTGTCACCTGCTGTGGATGTTGGCAGAAGCCACCTTCAGAAAGAGGTTTATGCACCAATGGAGAAGGAATAAATCCTGTTCTGAAACTCTTGCCTCATTGACATGATGATGATTTTAAACAGCTTTTAATAATAAATAGTTGATAAAGAAGGACATTATTAGAAAGAGCTTACTTGCAGGTGTGTTGTGTGCTTGGTGCAGGGCAGGATGCTGGTTCTGCTGACTGTGGTGAGGCTTTTTTTTAGTCCCATCCTCTCATCTATAGCTTCACTCAGGCTGGTGGCCTCCAGGAGCTGAGGAATTAATTGCTGCTGGTTCTGTGAGCTGCTGCCCTCTGTTGCACAAAGCAAAGCTGACACTGTCCCCTGCTAGCAGAGAGAAGAAATGGAATATTATACAGAATGGGAGATAAAGACAGCCAGAAAATGCTGTCTGTCTTCCTTGGAAAAACTCATGAGCGTGATAATGTGGTTGTGTGCATGGCTGAGGTGTGACAGTGGCTGTGAAGGGTGAAGTGCCACTGTTGTACCTGCATTTCTCCATTTGTGCTATCCAGGAATTCTCTAGAGTGCCCATGGTCTGTGGTGAAAATGCATTATACAAGCTATCTGGATTTTTATACACTCACAGACAAGCAAAGGACACGCTTTCAACCTTAAAACTAGTCTTTGCTAAAATATATATTGGGGGAAAGTTATTGAAACTTCCTCATTGAAGATTAATCTTAATTTACTCTCCCAGTTACAGTAACTGTTTTAATACAAGACCCTTAATGGCACTTTTTCTTAATTCAAGGATGATTTCTCCACTAGTCCTCATCTGTTCACTCCTATGAGCCCTTATGATTTAGAACTTCCAATTCAAGCATCTTCCCAGTTAAGTCAGTCCAAGGAGCTCCCTACAGACTTCTCCTCCGTGGACCTCAGCTTTCTCCCAGATGTCACCCAAGATAACAAAGAACAAAACCTCTCTGAAGATGGTCATGAAACGCAAAAAGAGCTTGATGGGTCACTACCAAGTCAGGAGGACAGTGGTGTTTTCATGGATGAAAGCAGCTTGTTGCATCCAGGTGCAGCTCAGCCATCTCCTGAAGCACCTGGTGTGTGTCCTCCCCTGACTCCGATGACTCCGATCACCCCAGCAACATCTGCTTCAGAAAGTTCTGGAATAGTCCCCCAGCTACAGTAAGTTATGTGTTATTTATGTAGCAGATAGTCAGAGTTTGGCTTAAACTGCAAGGTGTTGCTCTGACCTTTCACTTGGAGAATGTAGCAAGCATGGCTTGGTATTAAGTAAACCAAAAAACTGCAGGAGTAGTTTTTTTCTCCTCTTGAAGGGGAGAGGTGGAGAAAATGAACTGACAATATTGGATAAAAATATGAAAGGAGGATTTCCTCCAGGAAAGGAGAATGTGAAGGATAACAGTAGATTCCAGGGGTTTATAGATGTCACTCTGCTTTTTCAAAAGGAGAAACAGAACTGAGTGTGAGAACCTCTGGCCTCATGAAAAGATGCTGTCCTGTCTAGGACAGAGCATCTCTGGAATAGTTTATACCTGTAGAAAATAAGGTCCCCTCTGCCTACCTTAGCTGCTGTAGTAACTCTAAATAGTCAGTAATGGTTCAATCCCAAGCTGTGAAAGGCTTTAGTGATGCGGGTTTTGGAAGACACACAAACTTATAATTCAGAGACTAATAGTTTCCTACCTTGCTCTATCTCAAAGTGCAGTTTTGGGATTGAATTACTTAAGTTTTGCCAGAAGTAGCTTAATGCTTGAGTGGAGAAGAGACAGGCAGGAAATCAGTTGATGGCAATTATTAATTGGAATGTGACTGTACTGCTGGGGGTGGCTCTGCAGTGGCTGGATTTTGCAATGAGACAATTCCTCCCTCATTCCTCAGGAATATTGTGTCAACTGTAAACCTGGCTTGTAAACTGGATCTGAAGAACATAGCTCTGCATGCCAGAAATGCAGAGTATAACCCAAAGGTAAATCTTGTACTCAAAGCTTTACCCTCAATTCCCTTTCCCAGTGCTGATGGATCTCAATGCTCCTGTGACTGTGGTCTTAACTCTCCTGCTCCTAGGTGGGTGGGAAATACCTTCAGGGTGGGAAAGAAACACTTAAAAAGCAAATATGTATTGTGACATGCTTTGAAAGTGTTAATTGTTGCAAGACTGAACAGAAATACAGCTAAATTCCTGTCAGGTTTTCCTTTGAATTTGTAGAGGTTTGCTGCTGTGATCATGAGAATCAGGGAACCACGAACAACAGCCCTCATCTTCAGTTCAGGAAAAATGGTCTGCACGGGAGCAAAAAGGTATTTTTCTGGTTTTTCCCTTCCCTCTAAAGGTCTGGGTCTTGCAGCCATGCATAAATTCTGATGGAGAATACCTGAAAAGTCTTGCTTAAAACATCTAGCAAAGGACTAATTGCAAGAAAAAGTGAAGCACTGATATTGAAAGTCTTGTTTTCTTCATGATGGCACTTTAGCAATTTCTGAACTGTGTACTTCTGTCCCTGAATTTAGATTGAGCTGAGCGGACATCAGTAGAAAAACTGCTAAAATTCCCAGAAATTAAGGGATTATTTGCATTTCTCACTGATTTTCAAAGTGTTTAGGGCATAACTTGTGTCTGTCAAGTCTCTCTTCAGTGTCTGTGTTCACCAGTCAACACATCTGCCTCTAGAGGAAATGGGAACTGGGGAAAGCAAAAGTTTATTTCTGTACTCTGAAGCTTTTTTCCCTGAAGTCCAGCAGAGACTGCCTTGGCTTTTTATATCCCAAAACAGACAATTAGAATTAATTAACTCATGCTTAAGAGACCTCTTCTGCAGCCACCACCACCAGGTAGGTGATTGTACTGGTGCCTGCAGTCTAACTCCTGGATCAGCACTGAGAAGCTGTTTTGAGGAACTGAGAAACCTCTCAAAAGGGGAACCGCTGAGTGATGAAACCTCTCCAGTGGGTTCAACCAGACCACAGGAAGGTGAATGAACAAGTCCTTTACTCTTTTTAGCTCCCTGCAGCAGTTCTAGGGACACGGAGCCTTGCTATTTTGAGCCACAGGATCTCTTTTTCTGGAGTGCAGATTATCACAGTGGTGGCCATAAACTGAATTCCACCTCAAGAGCAGAGGAAAGCACAAATAAAAGTTTTTTTCCCCTTTGCTCTTCCTTCAGTGAAAAGCCCCATCCCTGGAAGTGTTGCAGGCTGGGTTGGACAGGGCTTGGAGCACCCTGGAATAGTGGAAGGTGTCCCTGCCCATGGCAGGGGGTGGAACAAGATGGGCTTTAAAGTCTCTTCCAGCCCCAGCCATTCTGGGATTCTATGATTTGAGGGCTGTTTGGAGATTACAATAAAGGTTTCTTCCTTCAGTGAAGAGCAGTCAAGGCTGGCAGCCAGGAAATACGCACGGGTGGTGCAGAAGCTCGGCTTCCCTGCCAAGTTCTTGGACTTCAAGATCCAGAATATGGTGGGGAGCTGTGATGTGAGGTTCCCCATCCGGCTGGAAGGCTTGGTTCTCACCCACCAGCAGTTCAGCAGGTATGAGGAGATCAGGTACAACCCTGTGCACCTGGCACCAGGGTCTGCAGCCACTTGAGCATGGTCTGTGCCTTTGCTCTGATGTCTTGTGAAGGCTGACCTAGAACAGAGACTAGACTGAGTTAAAGAATAAAGTAGGGATTTATTAGGAGGCCTCAATGGATCCACCTTGGGCAGCACAAGAGCCCAGCCAGGGCTGCACCCCAGGTGAACCCAAAATGGATGACCAGTCATGGGGTCTCTCACTTTTATAAGTTCTGCTCCATTTGCACATTGGAGTTCATTGTCCAATTCCAGCTTTAGCCCATGCAGTCCCATCCTTGTTTTTCTCTCCTCAGTCCATGTTGTTTGTGCTCTTGGGCCTGAGATTTGGATCATTTGTCCTTGGTCCCCAGCTAGAGAAGGAATTGTTTTGTCTCCCTGCTCTGTGAAGAGAGCTCACCATCCCCTCATATGAAGCTCAGACCCGCACAGAATGTGAAAAATATAAAAGCTAAAACCTGTGGCATCAGCTCCACTGTGGATTTTAATACCAAGGTGGCCTCTTCACTCCCAGCAAAGCAAATTCCTGTCTGCAGGGATAAGGTTTCCAACCTTCAGGCATGAAGCCAAACTGCATTTGCAAAATACAAAATTGCAGGTATACTGTGTTTTTCTGGGATATTGTTTTGGTTCTGTTTGGCTGTTCTTTAGCCAAGAATTGAAGTAAAGCTGTAGCTGAGTGATGGGCATGTTGTACCTGTGAGATCAGCTTGTTCAAAACTAGATATTGCCATCAGGAAAGGATGATTTCAGCACTGACAAAGCCAAAATTCAGTTGTCTTTTATTAGCACTGCATCTAATAGTTTGCATTTCATTTAGGAACTAAATATATATTAAATATTTACATTGGCTGTTATCTTGTCTTAGTTGCACAGGATGCTTCTTGATAAGGGGCTCTTTGCAGACTAGGAAGGATTTACTGTGAGGGTGGGGAGACCCTGGCACAGGGTGCCCACAGAAGCTGTGACTGCCCCTGGATCCCTGGAAGTGTCCAAGGCCAGGCTGGACAGGGCTTGGAGCAACCTGGGATAGTGAAAGGTGTCCCTGCCTGTGGCAGAGGGTGGAATGAGGTGATTTTTAAGACCCCTTCCAAGCCAGGCCATTCCATGACCCGAGGACTGTTTGAAGATTACAATAAAGGTTCCAAGGCTATGACAAATCAGAAGTGGCTCACAAGTCTCTAAAAGTCAGCATGAAGATCCCCCACCAGCTCCAGCTGGGTTTAACAGGTTTCTCTTCAAGATGTCCAAAACCTGACCTGCCTTTCTCAGGGCAGCTAGATAAAATCTGTGTGGTTAATTACCCTATTGTTACTGTAATTAAAGAGCACTTCATTCATACAACACTGAAGCAGCATTTGCATTTTAGTAATCTCACCTGCTTGCTTTGAACAGCTATGAACCTGAACTATTCCCTGGCCTGGTTTATAGGATGGTCAAACCAAGGATAGTGCTGCTTATCTTTGTGTCTGGAAAAGTTGTACTGACTGGTAAGTGGTGCCTCTCTATATCTGTAGCCCACTGCTGCTTCACTTTCTGAGAGAGCATTTAAATTAAACATTAACTAAAAATCAGTATCTTGCCATGGTAAAGCCACTCAGGGATCTTTTTAATGGCTGCTGCAGCTTTATCTGTGTTTTCTGCAGATAACATCAGTATTGTTGCACTAGAATCTGACATTGTTTCATATACAGAGTCTCAGATTTCCATGTTAAGTATTTTTTTTATTCAAAGCCTGATGCCACGTGCCAATGCAGAGGATGCCAACAGGATGCTGACATGCCATCAACTACTCAGGCACTTAAATAGGAACCTCACAGTAAGCAATTTAAAATTGCTTGGACAGGAAACAAACTTCTTAAAACACTTCACTGACAACATTTAGTAGGGATTATCAGAGGAAAGGGTGGAGATCTAAGAGCTTGTTCCAGACTGGCAAAAAAATCGTGAGGCAAAAGCCTTGCTGAGTCAGTGTGCTCAGCAGATACCTGTACCTCAGATCCCAGGTGACTTTTTCAAAAGCTCATGCCACATCCTGTTGGTGAAGCTCATGAAAATGCTTCTATTCAGATGTACTGAAAGATAAATGGTGCTTGTTCCCAGAAGCTCTGAATGTGGTATTCATATTCACAACACAGCTTTGAGACATGGGGAAGGCAAGAGAAGTGCCTGCCTTAGCCAGAGATTCTCACAACCATAAATCAGGAATGAGCTCAGCCAACTGAAGGATGGGGCACTCAGGACAAAGCTTAAATGCTTCCCCCTCCAATGCCCACAATTTTCTTAGGGCCAGTAAAATTATACTGGTCAGTAAAAATCATACTGGTCAGTTCCATTCCACTGATGCTTGCATTTTTTGGGGTACACTGATTGTAAAGGCCTTGCTGCACACTCAGTTCTTTGCTGTGAGTGCTGGGCCCAGCTGTAATGACAAAACTGAATTTGCTGAGATGTGAGGAGGGTTTTTTTTCCCCTAATCAAGAAAGTAACTTTACTTTTGTAAATAAAAGTTGTGGTAAGGCAGATGAATTATTCATGTCCAAGTGAGGACATGAGAAAAGGTTTATACATTCAACCTAAGCAGGGCTTTATTCCACTTTTAGTTCTTTTAAATCCAGTTTTCTTCTAGCTGATGTTTCTTGGACCAGCATGAGTAGTATTGCTGGCAGGGAATGTTCCTGCCTACTGCAATGCAGTTTGTGTGAAAAATTTGGTATTAAAGATTTGTTTACAGTACCACAGAAAAGGATTTGAAATCAAAGGTGTCCTAACACACAGCTTAAAATTAAAATTGCTTCTCAGAGCTGGAGAAGGAGAGTTCTCAAACTGTGGAACAACTCCCAGTATGAAATAAAGGCCTTTCACTTCTTGTTTCTACCTTTCCACTCACCTCATGAACAGGCAGAGCTGTTATTCTTAAGCAAATAACACCATGGTGCTGCTCAGTTGCTTTTTTTCCTTCTTCAAAGCCAATATTTTGCACCTGTCAAGAGCAGAGAATTGCTGGTTTGGTTCCACAGATTAAACAAAACTAGTCTTAAAGCTAAGCAAGCTAGGAATTGTTCTTTGAGTTGGCAGATAGAAATTCTGCCTTTAATAGTAAGGTGCTTTCAATTTCTTGGGTGTCTTCATGGTTTGTAATGTTACTGGGTTTAAACTGCCTTCAGGTACTCTCAGTGCTCTGTTAATTCATGGAGTTTTTTTTCTTAAATGTCCTTTTAGGAGCCAAAGATCGTTCTGAAATCTATGAGGCATTTGAGAACATCTACCCCATTTTAAGAGGTTTCAAGAAACCATCGTGACACGGCTCCCAAAGCAATCCAGAACAACATCTGGGCTTGTGCTGCTGTGCATGGAGCAGAACCAAGGGGATTCCTGGACCCTTTGTGGATTATTAAGCAAATTATTCATTTCTGAATGCCACATATCTGATGCCTTTCTATAGCTTGTGAAATGTTCTTTTCTCTCAGATTACCTGTCTGTTATCCACCTGACAGCAATCCATCTGACAACTTCTGTCCACTTAAAGCATTTGATTAATGAATGCACTTTTAATAGAATGTATATTAAGGTGGCACTTAAAAATACCTTGTAATAGAAGCCATGTGTCTCTTTCCCTGTTGAACAGGTGAATCCACACTGCACTTCAAATTAATCAGAATCCTCAGCTCTAAGTGTTCTGAATTGCTCCTGCAGTGTTGTAGTTTCATGTTTAAGCTCAGCGTATATCATTTTCTGTAACATGGCTTACAGAATCCTGCATGAGTTGATTTTGGTTTTTAGAAGACATATGCTGAAATCACTCTGATCCCACTGGCTGGATAAACCCCTGTGTGTGATGGTGCAGGATTTTCTTTCACAGAGAAGACATTCCAGGTCCTGACTGCTGGGATATACCTTAAAAATCTGTGGGTGGAGGGATGTAACTAATTAAATTATCTAATTTGACATGGCACAAGTTAGATTTTAACCAAATGGTACCCACTTGTATTACTCCCTCAGATGATGGGAGTTTTGTGCAGACAGAAGCATGTTGGTTTGGAATCTTGTTAAAAATGGATTTGAGGAAAACACAAAAAGTCTTGGATGCCCATGACTTAATTCTCTGTGTTATTTAACCAGAGTCCAGCCAATGGCACTGCATTTGGTAATTCTGGAGCAAAACCAGTGGGGTTTCCTGTACTTGGTTTGATTGAGCTCAAGGCTTTATTTTCGGAAGGTGTCCTGCTCAGAGTGGTGCTGGGAGCAGGAACAGTGCAAAGCCTATCCCATGGCTGCTCTGGAAAGCCCCTGGAAGCAAGCCAGAACAGTTCTGTTGTGTCCTTCCCTCCTGAAGGTGTGGTACCTGTCTGGAAACACCACTAGAGGTTGCTCTTAGATGACTTAAGTGTAACCCAGGCCAAAATCCTCCTCTGTCCTTGCAGAACAGGGTCTTGCTGGGCTGAGTTTTGCTGCCACAAAAGTTTATTTCTGATTCGGTGAGGGTGTGGCTTCATCTTCTGTATCTGTTCTGTGTCTCTCACAAGTGGTTTTATATCTATCTCCCTCCTTCTCTGGAAAAGAGTTTGAAAAACTTTGTGCACTTCCTCATGATAAGCTGGTCTGAGCTGTTATCAGTTTCTCTGTCAAACTGTGGATTTCCACACTCAAATCTATTTTAAACACAGGCTTACTTTTCTGTTTGCTTTCTAATGTTGGAGACTTTCCACAGCCATGGGCTGGACTTTTATTTGCACTGTAGCTGTAGCAGCAGCTGATGAGTTCCAGTTAGAATAATCTTTTGTAAGTGAAAACACCTTGGTTTTATTGGTGTTGGGGGGAAAAAAGTTTATCTAAGATGAGCCCTCTTCAAGAAATCACGTTTTGTTTAAGAGCTTGCCACATGATTTCAGTGGTAAAATTAGTGTTCTTTAGAAGCACAGATAAAGCATTGGAGATAAGAAATGGGCTCTGTGCCTTTTCACTGAGCTACTGATTAGGTTAATGTTTGCTATGGTAACTCTTGTCTTAAAAACAACAATCTTGGTCCTACCTCCACCGTGCTGTTCCTGCTTGGTGTTTGATAACACTGGGAAGGGGGGAAATATAGGCTGGGTAGGGTGTTAATTGCTCTTAAAAAAACCAAAAACAAAACAAAACCAAAAAAAAGGTAGGGCAATGTGTTGTTGCAGTTGTGTTTCTTTTGGGAAGGGGCATATGGGGATATTGCTTAAATTATTCTGGCTTCTGTGGACTCTGTCTCCTCTAATTGCCTACAGACAGAAAAGGGAATGGCTTTAAACTGAGAGCAGGTTCATATTAGGAAATATTAGTTATCAAGAAAAACTCTTTTACTCAGAAGGGGGTGGGCAGGCCCTGACACAGGGTGTCCAGAGAAGCTGTGGCTGCTTCTGGATCCCTGGAAGTGTCCAAGGCCAGGCTGGACAGGGCTTGGAGCACCCTGGGACAGTGGAAGGTGCCCCTTTCGAGTCAGGAGCTTGGATCTGGATGATTTTTAAGGTCCCTTCTCCTCAACCCTACTTCATCCTCTGTCTTTAACTCCTCATCGTCTCTCCACCACGGAGGCTGGGTTGAGGCGACCTCCCTCTGCGTCGGTTTTCAGGATGTGCATCGGTATTTGCCGCTTGGACAAAGCTACTTTGATGTTATTGTAAATACACGGCCGTGCTTTCGTTGGTAGCCGCAGTCCCCACAGCAGCGTTACTGCCTGGTTATGCTACGGCTACCCACCATGGAGCCCCGCGAACCCGAATACAATACCCCCATCGCTCTGGGAGCAGGGCAGGGATGATCCCTTTCCTCCTGCAGAAGGAAAAGGGCGCAGTTTCTATTAAAAATCAGGATTTACCCGGCGGAGCGCAGCCCGTCCCGCACCCTCCCCCGCTCCCGCCCGCCGCCTCAGCGCCCCTTCCCACAATGCCCTGCCCGGCAACAGCGTCCCNGGGGCAGCGGGCCCGGGCCCGGGGCTCTGCGGGGCGCCGAGGAGGACGCCGAGGGTCTCTACGTGGCGGTGGAGCGGTGCCCGCTCTGCAACACCACGCGCCGCCGCCTCACCTGCGCCAAGTGCGTGCAGAGCGGCGACTTCGTCTTCTTCGACGGGCGAGACTCCGAGAGGTACCGGCGGCGCTGAGGGGAGCGGGGCGGCCTCTCCCTGCTCTGCTGCGGGTCGCTGTGCCCCGGGGCTGGGGATGAGGGGCCGGGTTGTGCCCCTTTCCCGCTGTCCTGNAGTCAAAAACGTGGCCACAATAAAAGAGGGTGAAGCATGGTGACATTTTCTCAGCTAGTTGGTGTAAGCAAACAGGGGCTGCGGGCGGACGCGGCAGGACCCTCGGTACGAGCCCTGAAATAATAATACTTGTAATAATAATAATTAAGGAATCACGCGGAGTTTTACTCGGTCAGATACAGATGTGTCCGTGTCGATGTAGCCACAGAAACTCCAGGCAGTTCAGGGCACAGAGACCCGTGCAGTGTTATTTCAAACGGGTTACCTATTTTCGTCAACACTCCTTGAAATAGTGGTTTTCTAAACCGCTAAGCAAAATTAGGGAGGTGTATAAGAAAGAAAATAAACATTTTCTTGTGTGTGTATACCCATAAACGTGGACAAAAAAGTATCCAGTCGAGTTCATGGTGTGCCGTGCTGCTCCTTTTGGAGCGCTGGCTCTCCTGGGGCAGCCTGGCTGAGCGCTGTGCCCATAAACAAATTTTCTCATGGGATGACTCAGGGGGCTCCTCCATCGCCGCTGTTCACAGCGTGTCCATCCCAGATTCTTCAAAAGTCTCCAGTGCCGTGTCTGGAATGGCTCTGATTCTTGGCTGGCCCCGTGTTCTGGGTCCCTCGTTAGCAGCTGTTGGGAGTGATTCCTGGGGATATTTTGGGAAGGTGGCGAGCAGCGTGTGTGGGGTGGTGGCGTCCTCGCTCCAAAGGCTCCTTGTGTCCCCAGGAACAAGGGGACAGTGGTGCCTTTCACCCACCACGGGAGTGGGCAAAATGCTGTCAGCCAGTGTGAGTCAGAAGAACTCAGACTTTAGTCTGTCACTGAATGGTTTTCCCTTTTTTGATATAAAAAAGCTGTGTTGGAGAACCACAAACTAGATTTAGCCTGTCTAAAATAGGTGGAAGATGTGTAGTTGTGTGAGACTGCTTGGGGTTTCCTGCAGATTCTATTAAAAGATTGGATATGGAGCTTGGAATATAAACCAGGTTTGGGTTTTTTCCTGTCTCTTTTGCAGCCTTAGGTTTTTGGCTAAACGTCAGGTTTAATTATAGAAATTCAATTGTGGCCTTTGTTAGAGTGGAAGCACTGTTGTTTTGTATTAACCAAGGCTTAAGAAGTCTCTGCCCATCAGAAAAATGAAGTCATGAAGAAGCAGCTTTAGCCAAAGTACCAGAAGCAGCAGTGTAAGAGAAAACCCTCTTTATCTTCTCACATGAGGCAGGACCAGCTTTTCTGTCTGACAGTTGTCCCTGCATCCTCCTGAGAAGCTCTCACTGTCCCATTTGTCTGTGGCTGGAAAGGCTCCTGTGTATTTACATTGTGTTTTTTAGCTGCAAGCNGCAATTTTATTAACCTGGGGCATCCCTACACACTCCATTTCCCCAGGCTTTGTTTTTCCTGCTGCTCAGAACTTTTCCATTAATTAATTGCAGTAGTGCAATTCATTAAAAATGGCAAATTTATCTTAATGAATTAAAGGAACAGCACACCTGTATGAATAACCCAGTGTTAACAACCTAAATATCCTCAGTGGCTGCAGGAACTCTGTGTAGGGACAAAAGCTGGGGTTTTGAGGATAATGGGATTATGTTTAAACCGTGCCTGAAACATTTTGTTTGCGTTCTCTAATTAATATTTGGAATGACTGATTTACAGTGGGGAAGAGGTCAGTTTTCTTTGTTTGCTCTTTGTGGATGTCTCTGAATTTCTTGTGATGTGAGCCCTGGGAGAGGGGGAGATGTTTGAAGAGGTGACCAGGCACTACCAGGGCAGAGCCATGCAGGGACAGGTGCAGTTCATGGGCTGCCTTTCAGCTGCTGTTTACAGCCATCGTTATTTGTTTGTTTATTTTATGCCTTCTAGTAGTACCTGGGTTAATTTTAGATCAGCTACTGCTGGAGGAGTGTCATGACAAGGGCTTTGCTGAGTGGCTCAGTGTGAGAAATTCAAAATGTGGAGGTGTTTGGGGGCACGTGGGCCTCCCATTTGTCTTTTTGAAGTGTTACAGATGGGGGAAAAGGATTATTATCTTCCTGGTTAAATATAAAGAAACCAAGCATTACTCCTTGTATCCAACAGTGGTTTATTTTTAGAATTTTCTTGTGAATTTTCCTTATATGAAGACAAACAATTTAATGTTCTGATTATTTCAGATTTCATGGGACTATTTTGTGAGCTAATTTTTAGAAGAGCTGCAGTAAAATTGGAAGTTTTTCATCTGTCTGGCAAAAATCACACCCCGTATCTGTGAGGGGGAGAGACTGAGGAGCTGTTAAGATTAATTACTTAAGGAGAGCTACAATTAAGGATGAGTAGACCAGAAGTCCTCCAGTAGAACAGTCACTGACATCCTTCTTTTCATGAGTAATGTGTTGTGTATTCAAAAGCCAAGCTGGCATCTTGATGTTGGTCTCAGCTCAGAGGTTCTTCTTCCTCCTGGGAGTGTCCTCCAGCCTGTCATGTGCATAAATTCCCAGAGTGTGTTTCCCAGACTGCTGAATTGCTTTGCTTTGTGTATCTGCAGATGGCAAAAGCCAAAGACGATGT
Organism: Ploceus nigricollis; assembly: GCA_013399945.1. Taxonomy (NCBI): domain Eukaryota; kingdom Metazoa; phylum Chordata; class Aves; order Passeriformes; family Ploceidae; genus Ploceus; species Ploceus nigricollis. Next base: position 328,620 of record VXBC01001795.1, on the reverse strand, counting down.
AATTCTGACGTCTGAGCCTGGTTAATTTCTCCAAGCTATGGGTTATGATTAGGAATAGTGACTTTTTTCAGCAGGGGAATTATAGTGAATATAGTGCCCTCAGCTCCTTCAGCGCTAATCAACTCCTGCAGATTAGGAAGCCCCTCTCTCTGGTTGCTTCTCTCTAATCATGAACGTGTGGAAATAAGCCAGGCAACCACAGAAAATCTCACCTTAATGTGATAAGACTTGAGGAAAGAGAAACATTTCATGGGTAATTCAAGATGTTCTCTCCTCTCAGTTTACATTTTATGGGAGTTCCTATAATAATTCATCCCGAGTTTTGTTTCTTTGCCAAACTGAAAGGCTAAAGATATATAAAGAAAAATGAGTTGCAGGATGCAGTGCAATTGAAATCAGAGCTATATAAAGCAATGGAAATGTTTGCTTAGGAGGAACCTGCAGGAGGATTTGGTAGGAGCTGTTTGACATCGCTGCCGAAGCGCGTGGTGAGCTGGAATTTCTACAGGCTTCCACAAATACTTCTGTCTTCCCTCCACAGTCAGAACTTCATTTATTCCTGTATTCTCTGCTAGATCATTCCACTTTTTGCTGATGTGATGGACGGGAATTGGGTAATTCTGTTCAGTCAGGGTCTGTGCCCATGAACCCAGCTCAGAAACCAAGAATTGGCAAATTACCCCAGCGCTCTCCCTGGGTGGCTGCTGAGCTCTGTGTGCCTGGGCCAGGGGATTTTTGGTGGCAGCCAAAGGTCGGGGTGCAGTAGGTGTGCTCTGCTCTCTGGTAAACAGGAGGCTCATGCAGGGCCTTTTGTCATTTCCAGGGTGATTCCTGGGGTGAGGACACACAGGAAGAGGGGATGAGCTGGGCTCCAGTTGCACCACATTCCTCCAGCTCACGTGTGGCCTCTGGCTTTTGTGCCAAGCCACCTGCATTTGGTTTTGGTTTGTTTTGGAAGGAAAACAGATTCTTTTTCTTGACTACAGAAGCAGCAGCCAGTGGTTTTGTTGTTCTAATGCTAATGTCATCTGGGAGGGTGGCTACACACGCTCTGAATCCAAAGGTAGTCACCAAGCTTTCAGATTTCAGCACTTGAAGAAAAAAAGTGAAGCATTTTGAAGTTTTACCTGAAATCAAATCCACAGAGTAACAGAGAGGGAAATCCAAGATGTCATCTTGCCAAGGCTTAGTACTATTCTTTCTAAATAAAGCTTAAATATTCATAAAATAAAGATAAAGTCATAAAATCACATGGTTTGGGTTGGAAGGGACCTTAAGGACCATCTAGTTCCATGCCATGGGCAGAGACACCTTCATGCCCCATCCTGCCTGGCCTTGAACACTTCCAGGGCTGGGGCATCTGCAAATATGACAGCTCTGGTAGGATGGAATTGTCAATTCCATGTGTTGCAGAGAAAAATAGAATGAATTGTGGAACAATAAGGGGGGCAGAACGTGGCTTCTGTATACTCAAAGGGTGAAAACACAGGATGATGAATCCTGAAAAAATTCCTTTCTGATCAGTTCCCATATCCTAAAATCCAGTGAAGCAGAGCTGAAGCAGACATTTGGGTCATGGGCTATGTGAGATAGTACTATTAATTTCTCCAGTGACTGAAGGTTTTTAAAGTACTCCATGTTTTCTGTAACACACCAAATACTGATCTTGCAAAGCTATAAATCTAGAAATAGTAGTAATTTGCTATTTGTTTGATAGTTTGGCACTCTGATGTTTCTCCAGCTTAGAGGTTCTGTTGCAATTCCAGTGAGACTCATGCTCTAGAATTCTGCAAGAGTTTTACACATTTAGCCATTAACTTCCCCAGATCAAGACAGATAGCTGAGGTTTGGAGAATCCCCAAGCTTCAATTTTATTATCTTTTTCAGACAACTTACAGTGCTGTAATTGTGCAAAATATCAATAAAAGAATTTAATCTCTTCCAGGTTTTCAGACAAGAAAGAAAGGCTGATGCATCTTAAAACCAAACAGAGAGAATTCCAAAAACAGTAAGTTGTATTTATTAAATTGATATAAAAGCTAAGAGATCTCATAAAAGGAAACAGTCTCTTTTAACACACTGTTGCTGGAAACAGATGAAGTCCAGATAGTCATAAAACTTTCAATCATGTTTTTTCCTCTAGTGTTTTGAAGGCCATGGAAGGGAAAGAAATAACTGATCAGCTGGTGAGTTGCTCCAAGTGTCCCATGGTTTTTAAACTATCTGAATTCCTAGATCTCATACTTTAAAGTTACAGTTTACCTTGAGGGCATTGTGCTGCTTTCCCAAAGAGCCTGTTGTAAGCAAAACTGAAATGGGCTCTGCCAGCAGAGTGTTCCAAGCTGTCTGAATTTTTCATTTCTCACTAGATATTTGTTCAATAACTTATTTACTGATTGACTTTATACCAGGCACTCATTTTGTTTGTGGCATTCTTCTGTGCACAAAACACTGTATGAAATATTTAGCTGTTTGATCCATTCAAGAGCATCCTGCTACTTCTGCACTAAAGCTGCTGGCTTTGCTGTTAATCATTAGTTCAGTGTGTTTGAAGTCATTTGTGCCCTAGAGTTGCTGAATGTTCTTTTTCAGAGATGGAAAATAATGTCTTGCAAGATGAGGATTGAGCAGCTGAAACAGACCATTTGCAAAGAAAATGATGAAATGACAAGACGTGAGTAATGCCTGTGCTTTTGTGATGTGGAAAAACTCCCTGTGCCTTAGAGTGAAAAATTGAGGTGAATTTGAGTGTTATTTTTTTTTAAATGGTGAATTTCCAAACTGTTGCTTCCTAAATCAACTCGAAGGCAAATCACTGAGTGGATTTTGGCCTTTTTATGCTTGGGTTTTAATTAGCAAACAGCAGACATTATTCAGCTGGATGGAGATGATTTTGCAACAGCTTTAAGAGCAAATGCTTAGCAGCCTGTGACTCTGGCTGTGTCTCTAGAGATGGCTTTATTCAGTGTAGTGTTTCTGATCACTTCCTCTTGATAAGGAGCAAAGAGCTCTGCAGCTGTCACAGATTTCCTGAAACTGATGAATTTTAACCCACACCTGTCTGAAAATCCTAAAATCCTACTTGAGAAAGAGTCACTGAAATTAAGGTGTAGGCTCCATTCAGGAACTTCAGTTTTTGAAACCCTTTAGATTGTTTCACACTAAATTTGCAGGGTCATTTTTCAGAAGAGAATATGCAGCTCCCCTTACAACCTACATGCAAGGGAAGTAGAGGAAGCATATTCAGAAGCATATTGATAAAATCTGGGCTATTTTTATGTCTTGAAATTCAAGAGGAGCCATACAGAGAGTGGAAGCAGAGGCAGAACCTGAGAAGAGTCATAAAGGATTAGCACGGGCTTGGGGTGAAAAATCAAAAAGGCTGAGATACAAAATTATTTTCAATTAAAAAGGAGGATGGATAGTAACAATAATAAATGGATGATAAAGAAAAGGTGAAAGAGCTGTTAGTTAACAGGAAAGAGAGCAAATAACACTGCAGAGAAGTCTGAAGCATTAATTCAGTGCTGCCTTTGCTTTGTCTTCCTGCAAAGAAAATGGGATCAGCTGCTTAGCCAGGTTAAATTTTACATCATGAGAGGACTGCAGGCTAAGGAAAGGAAACAGACAGCTACACATTATTTTGCTTTATGGAACCCAAGGAACAAGCTGAAGTGGTCTGTGGAGCACTTGGGAGCATGTGAGGGAGAGAGGGTGTGTGAGGAAGCTGAAAACAGTACCTGCTTTCAAAGGGTGCAGGAAGAGAGAATCTCAAAGTGATGGCACAGGAATCCTGTTACAGACCTAGAGGGGCTTTGCTGGTAACTGACAGGTAAGGTGGTTAAAAATAGGCATCACTTGGTTATGATATTCTTGTCAAATCCATGTTTTGTTATTTATGTCATGATATTCATGTCAAATCAACCCCTTGTCTGGGGATCAAGTGGTGCAGTGGAGGATGAAGCAGAAACTGCACGTAACTTGGATTTGGGCACTGCCTGAAACTGTCTTGTGAGCAAACAGAATTTGCTCTGGGTGTAACCCCTGCAAGGTCATCACAAAAGGTTAGAAAAGCTGCATTCAAAGAGTGGTGGCACTGGTCAAGCTGAGGAGGTGAGACAGGTGGAGCTCAGCAGGAGCCAGTTCCTGGCCCAGTTCTCCTCAGCATTTCCCATAATAGCTCAGTAGAATAGAGGGTGGAATGGAGGAAGCCAGGCTGGATGGTGAGATGACTTCTGTGGAGACCAGGACCAAATTCAAAATCATGCAGATAAATAGACAGCATCATCTGAAAAGGACAAAATCAAGGTACACATTGTTGTAAAAAGAAACATAAACCCAGAATGGGGGATGGTGGTGAGATTTGGCAGGAAGAGATCTGGGGAATTGCAAATTAAATAAAAATTATCAATCTTGTGCTGCTCCAGAAAGGTTCAGGCCTCTTTCTGGGTTAACTAATAAAAGTGCTGTATTTAAGATGGAAGCAGTTATCCTGCTGTGCCAGGTATTGCTGTTGCTTCAGTGGAAGCCTGGTGTCCAATTTAAACAATTTAAGAAAAATACAAATCATCTGAGGAAAGTCTGAGTATTGGAAATTAAATAGAGCAGCTAAGAAAATTCATGTTTGGTTTAGAGAAGAGGAAGTTGAAGAAAAACAAGCTTTTCAGTAGGTAGAAGATTATTGTTATGGAGATTAGATTATGACTTTTTGTCTTTTGTCTGTGAAGAAAGGAGAAGAGGAAATCAATGTGACTTTAAGGAGTTAGTCACCTCTTCTCAAAATGCTCTGCTCTGAAGGTGGCAGAGTGTTAGGACCAACCAGGGAGTGGAGTTCTCCATTCTCCCACTCTTCTGTAGAATTTATTATCTGCAGCTTTTGCAACTTCTCTTGATTCACAGTGCATTTGATTAGATGTAAACTAAAAGTGAGCTGACTATTGCCCAACTAACCTATTATTAGCTCAGTTGCTTTTGGAGAGAGACCAGAAATGAATTCTAGCTATGAGTAGCCAACAGAACAGGATCCAACTTGGTCACTTTTGGTCCACATTAAAAAGTGTGAAAAGGTTGTTTCTTTGCTCTTGGATGTGGCATGGTTTAATTTTCTGAAATAAAAACCATTTCTAGAACACTGGGTTCCTGCTTTTGAAGTTGACTCTCCTGGAGACCTCAATAATTGGTGGTGCTTAAAATAATGTTTTAAAATCTGTGTGTTTGCCTTCTTTCTATGCAGAACAGTTCAAGGAGACAGGCTTGCAAATCCCTGGCAGAGCTCTCTGGGCAGAGATCAGTGTGCCTGGGCTTGCATTTATCAGGCAGTGCAGGTGTGTGGGACACAGTGGTGCCCTGAAATACTCCTGGGGACAGATTTTTAATCACCTCATAAACTGGGTCATAAAGCAGAGGTGCTGTGCAGAGGGCAGGACAGTTGTCTGTGCACTGGGACTGCTGAAGAGGAAACGTGACTGCAGTGTCTCCCCTGCTCCCAAATAATTGCAGTTGGACCTGCAGGGAAGGGAGTTCACTCTGAAAAAGTAGCCTTTCAAGTCAAACATGAATGTGAAAATTGAGCAGCTGGACCTTTTCCTCCTCGTCCTGTCTCCTGTTCTTTTTGCAAAGGGGGAGTTTGGGAATATGACTGCAAGTGTTAATTGATTTTCTGTTGATGTTGCAGGACTGCTTAAAGGAAAGGGAATTACAGCTGACACATAGGGATTCTGGCATTGCTCAGAGAAAAGTGTATTTTTCTACTGCTCCTCTAACAGGGGTCACTTATTTATATTATATAAACCTGAGGATTATTAGTTCTTATCTTCATGGAGGAGCTTTTCTCACCTCCTTTAATTTGGGACTTTGCATCTCCCACATACCAGATCTTCCTTCCTACCAGACACACCATGGATTGCAGCAGATCAGATGACTGGAAATAAGTCCTGATGTTCAGAGAGAGCAGCCTCTGTGTCTGCAGGAGCAGGCACACTTCAAACTAGGGCACAGGGAGAGTTTTAAACATGTATTTGGGGAGAGCACAAGAAATCTTTCCCTGTGCTTTTAAAAGACAGAGGTGGCTGACTCTCTGTTTGTGGGAGCATTACTGCAGCCACTTATTTGATACCTGAATTAGCAGATTATAGGATCATCAAGGTTGCAAAAGACCTCTAAGATCATCAGGCCCAACCTTGGATGCTTCAAGATGCTCTTGCAGGGTATTTTTCCAAGCCTCAGCGTGCCTCACACATGGAGTGAATCCAGGCAGTTGCAGCACTTCAGCCCATGAGCACAATTCCCATTTTGTGAGTGGAAAGGGAGGTAGCTCCCTGTGGGAACAAGGAGCCTGCACTGCTGGGATCCAAGTGCTGTGAGAGCACATCCATGAGAGAATCCCAAATAACCCACACTAGCAGCAGCAGAGGTGCCAGGAATGGTGAATGAAGATGCTATCTGCACTTGATTTTGGCTGCAAGCAGGGCAGGGCTTTTTTTGGCCAGCAGAATGCAAACGTGTACAGTCAGGCTATTTCTGTCAGGATGATTACCTCAGGAGTTTAATTAAACTGGGAAATCTTGGCTTTTGTGCTCCAAATCCAGAAATAGCTGGGTAAAAGATAGGGAAAGAATAATCCCAGTTGCAGTCTCTTTGGAGATCTTCAGAGGAGATTAAAAAGTTGTACCACTGAGCAGCTGGAAGAAGTTAATAGTTTAGCAGGGTTTTCTGTTTTAAGCTGCCATAGATCTTGTTTTCCATAAATATTAATAAAGCTTTTCTCAAGCTTTTCCTACAAGCACTCCCCAGCTCCTTTTCCAAGGGATAACATCTGCTGCTGTTCTCACAGACACAGAGGGGCTGCTGAGGATTAAAGAGGAGAACCAGAAGCATTATCGCAGGGCTCAGAGGCACCAGGAGAAGAAGGAGAAGATCCAGAAGCACAACAGGAAGCTGGGAGACCTGGTGGAGAAAAAAACCTGCGACCTGAAAACGCAGTACGAGCACCTGGCAAACCTCCGGCGCGCGCACATCCTGGAGCTGACCTCGGTCATCTTCCCCATGGAAGAGGTGAAGACAAGCATGAGGTATGGCAGGCTTGTCCTTTTGGGATCATTTTGCTTGGCTTTAGGCACCCAGCAGGAAGTTGTGTCAGTCTAAGGTAGGTGGTCTGGTTCCCTTAGGGTCTGTGGGGAGGAGGAGGAGGAGGAGTTGTGTTCTCACCCACAGATAGATGTCCAAGACAGAAGAATCTGAATCTGGAGGTGCTTGCATCTCCCCATTGAGAGATCTGAGCTGCATGTCCACTGTTAATCTTCCTTAAAATATGGATTCCTCATCCCTGGAAGTGTTTAGACCCAGGCTGGACAGGGCTTGGAGCAGCCTGGTCTAGTGGAAGGTGTCCCTGCCCATGGCAGGGGTAGAATGAGATGGTCTGTAAGGCCCTTTGCAAACTTTTCTAGGATTCTACAAAAACACGTAATTAAAAATCCCAGAGCAAATGAAAGTAGTTTCAGGAATGAGGAGTTTTGCAAAAGTGCTTTATAAGGTCCTTTCCAACCCAAACCATTCCTGGATTCCACAAAAATAGCCAATTAAAAACCCCAGAACAAATGAAAGTAGTTTTGGGACTGAGGACTTTTGCAGGAGCGTTCCTACAAGCACTTTGCCCTGAGTGAAATCTGGCTCAGTGCCTGCCAAGTGCATGTTTGATTCCATTCCCAACCACTTCTTTCCAACCCCTTGTGGGTCCTGCAGGGACCCTGCAGATGTGTCCTCAGAGAGTGACAATGCCATGACCTCCAGCACTGTGAGCAAGCTGGCAGAGGCACGGAGAACCACATACCTGTCCGGGAGGTGGGTGTGTGACGACCACAACGGGGACACCAGCATCAGCATCACGGGGCCCTGGATCATCCTCCCCAACAACGGGGACTACTCTGCTTACTACAACTGGGTGGAGGAGAAGAAGACTACACAGGGACCTGGTAAGGGGCAAGGCATGGTTTTAGGCAGCTGGGACACTTTGGGTGCCAGCAGAAGGCACTGAGACTGGTCCTTTTGTTCTCTGAGCCAGAGATAAATGCCAGAATAGGGATTTTAAGAGAAGATTCCCTGCTCAGTTGGAGCTAGGTGGTCTTTAAGGTCCCTTCCAACCCAAAGCATTCTGTGATTTTATGATTAGTCTGCTGAAATCTTCTTTTGCATGAAATGCTCACTGGGATGCACAGCACAGTGAAATAGAGAAAGTTAATTATTCACAGTTTTGACACAGTTCACATGTCATCATCTTAACAGGAATTCCAAGAATTACTATTTTCTTCCAACTTCTGACAGATTTCACTGGAAATGATTGCTAGATTCAGGCTGTTCTGCATACTTAGAAATGACATATTCCAGAGTAGACTCCAGGAACATATTAACACACCCACCAAGACTTCATTTAAAACAAAGATTTCATGTTGTTTTTATTTCTTTCAGATATGGAACATAATAACCCTGCTCATACCATCAGTGCTGCATTGTGCTATGCAACTCAGCTCGTTAACACTTTGTCTCTCATACTTGATGTAAATCTTCCCAAGAAGCTCTGCAACAGGCAAGTAAAAACACAGCAGGGGAATCAGTGACCTTGGATCAGGTTAGTTGGAGGAATTAAGTCATGGATTGGAACAGCTTTTGATAACATAGGTGGCTCGTGGATTTTTGTGCTGTTTGAGGGGAGGGCTAGCAGGATTTTAGACCACAGTTAACAGTCCCTCCCTCCTTTTTTACTTCCTGAGAGGGAGACCAGCCGTCACAGTTGAAAATAACACCTCTCTGAATATTCAGCATCCTCAAATGAGAGGTGAAATATGGCAGTGCATGGGTGGCACTTTTCATTTTACTGGACCCCACTGTGCTTCACAAAATCCCAGCCCAATCCAGCAGCTCTTGAGCAGCTCTGCTGCCTCCTGTGCTGTAGGGCAAGTCCTATAATATGGCATGGCAGCAGTGTCATTCCCAGTGGGATAAAAAACCCATGGGCAACACATCTAGGAGTAAACCCCATATGGGATGAAGAGCACTGTTAGAATTTTGGTGTCTGTGTGGAGCAGCTGGGATCTGCACAGAAGGAGCTGCAGACCTGGTCAGACTCCCAGGGGTTCCAAATGTGCTGCTGAGATTCTTTTAAGTGTTTTAAAATAGTGGTTGTCAAAGTGAGGGCACAAAAGTTGTGTAGGGTTTCAGCTTTTTTTCCCACCCTGTGGCTGGGGGGTTGGAACCAGATGATCTTGAAAGTCCCTTCCAGCCCAAACCATTCTGTGAATCTCTGATTTTGTTCAGCCCTCACAGAAGGAAAAGGCTGGGAACAGGAAATGATGCAAGATTTTGAAGGAGATCTGAAACAGTTTGGCTCTGGTGGATCTGAGTTCCCTACAGTTCACACCACCTGTCCTGTGAAAACTGATGAGGCCAGGGCAGGCAGAGCTTGTTGATAAAATTCTCACAGTCCTGCTAGGTTTAAGATTAATCTCCTGAGCACTCTAGAACTGGCTGTAGACTTTGAACAAGCGCTCGCTGCGAGGATTTTTACTCCAGGATTTGTTAGGAAGCCAGGGCATGGAATGCTGATGCCTCCAGTGAGTGTATTTTCACAGCATTTTGCTTTCTGTGTATTTTCCTGTGTGTGCTGTTTTAACAGTGAATTCTGTGGAGAGAATCTCAGCAGACACAGGTTCACACGGGCAGTGAAGAAGCTGAATGCTAATATCCTTCACCTCTGCTTCTCTCAGGTAGGGGGGATGCACATTTCATATCTTTAAATAACTTTTTAAATATCAGCTGTGCCTGCTGGTTTCCTTCAGGACCTGATCATGTTTTTTTTCCCTTCCCATATCAGCATGTAAATTTAGATCTGTTGCACCCCCTGCATACCCTCAGGAACCTCATGTACCTGGTCAGCCCAGACACCGAGAACTTGGGCAGGTAAGAAAAGCAAAATATGAACTTTCCTGTGGCTGAATCCCTTTGGAATTTGTGCCTTTGCCTTGTTACTTCTGAGGGAAATTCTCTTCTGCTGTGCCTATAGATCAGTCCTCAGCACAGAAATCAGGGTAGTTCCAGGAGGAGGAAAGCCTGGACAGAAAAAGGGGCTCCTGAGTAGGGAATTAAATTTCACAGATGTGTGTTTGCTGTGCTTCTGCCTGTGGCAGGCTCAGCTGGAGGCTTTGCAGCTGATGATGGACTCATTTCCCCTACACCCAGGAGCAGGAACTCCTTCCCTCCAGGGAACAGCAGCACAAATGCCAGGCAGCTTTGCCATGCTCCAAGTGTGACCCTGCCCACGCCTTGCCAACACGCAAATACCTGAGAGCATCCAGTAATACAAACCCTGAAAAGAATCCCAGGCAAACCTTTCCCAGAATACTTCCAGTCAATGAACTGCCTAGACCAAAGCTGACCCTTTATATAATGCTCATTTATATGTAAATTAAGATTAAAGACAACTGTTCTCTTAGCTTAGAACATGATGAGAAGAACATCAGTTCTGGCATGCACGCACCGGGTTTAATAATTTATTTCTGTTTTTACAAGTTAAATATAAGAAAGCAAACAACACTGATTTCCCCATTGGGGTAACCCAGACACAAGTCACTTGTGCCCAAGAGAGTCTGCAAATATTTGTTTGGTGTGCCTGATGTTTTATTCCCCCTCCTTAAACACAGTGATGTTCTGAAATCTACTTTTCTGCTTTGTTCTCTTGTGCGGATCTGATTTTATTCAAAAACCTGCAGTGCCACTAAGAGGAGCTGCCTGTTCCCACTTCCTTGTGTTCTCTGGATATATCCCTACTGATTCAGCCCACAGACATGGGGAGCCACATCTTTGTAAAAGATTTTGGACAAAAATCTGTGCTTGCTGCTGCTTGCCTGAAATAGAGTGCTGGAAATAGCCAGAGGATATTAGGATACATGAGGAGAGCTGTGTCCTCAGAGGAAAGCAGCTGCAGCAGCTGCTCTGAAGGGTGCAGGAGCTGCAGTGGGCACCTCTGCAGGTGTCACAGAGCTCCCCATGCATCAGCTGGGTCCAGAGAGTAAAAGAAAGGGTTACAGGAGAGTTGGATAAAATACCCACCAGGCTGCTGAATGGCTTTACAGACACCACTGGGAGCAGAGAGTCTGAGCTGGATGAAATGAGGCACATGCACTTAGCAGAGACGTTAATTACCCACAGGAATGAAGGTGGGGATTCTGTTTCCTTCTGTCATCCTCTCAAGGCTGGATGAGTTTCTGGGATGGATGCTGTCATCAGGCAGGAGTTGCTGGGCTCAGGACAGGGAGAAGGGTGGGACGCAGTGGCCTTTGTTAGAGAGGAGGTCACTTGAGATGATCTCATGGTCCCTTCTGGCCTCAACCTTGATGACTCCCTTCTTGTGTTGCCTTGTTAAGCAAAAGGCTTTGCCAGGAGGCAGTGCTCCCATTGCTTTCCAGATTATGAAAGAGGAGTGTTTGCCTTTAATTTCTCAGCTGGCTGCAAAGTTTGCAACAACCAGCTCTCTTTGTTTTCCTTTAGATACCTGAGCCTGTGGTTGCCTGACAATCTCCTTTATATGCTGCTGTTTTCATATGCTTATAATTTTACCAAGCTTTAATTATCTGGATTAATACTTCCTATGACAAATCACTGCTTAAGGCTCCTTCTCCCACTAAGGCTGGATAAACTCTTGTCTGTGTTAAATGGTTACTGTGTTTAATGGTGGGACTCAGTGATCTTGGGGGTCTTTTCCAACCTAAATGATTCCAAATTCCTGCTCATGTTGACGGGGCAGTTTTGTGGCTTGGAGTGAACTCTGTCAGGGACTCTGCTTGCTGTGGGGAATCTGCCTTTTTCCATGGAATACAGGCAGCCCAAAGCAGTGGGATGGGGCAGGATGCAATCGCCTCTCCCACCAGGCAGTGGCAGCAGGGAACTCTGAGTCACAGCACAGCTGGTACCCTGCAGGACCCTGGAGATGCAGCCCATGGCCCTGCTCAGAGCACAGCCAGTGCCCACGACTGGAGCATCTCCCTGCCCAGAAAAGGCTGAGGGAGCTGGGGCTGTCCAGCTGAGAGGGGCCCTCAGCCCTGTCTGTCCCTGTCTGCTGGAAGGGCTTAGAGACAGACCAGGCTCTGCCCCGGGGGGCCAGCAATGGCACCAGAGGAACGAGCAGGAACTGATGCCCACACGTTGTACCTGAACATGAGGAAGAACTTCCCTGTGCAGTGACTGAGCCCTGAACAGACACCAGAGAGGGTGTGGAACCTCCCTCACTGGAGATATTCCAGAGCCATCTGGACCCAATCCTGTGCCCTGTGCTCTGGGATGACCCTGCTGCAGCAGGGAGATTGGACCAGATGAGCCACTGTGGTGACTTCCAACCTGAGCCACTCTGTGATTCTGTGTGGTGGGGTTTGGAGTGTCTCCAGGGGAGACCCCTCAGCCTCTCTGGGCGGCCTGTTCCAGTGTCTGGCCAACCTCAGAGTGAGAAAGAGGTTGAAAAGGCATTGCTCGGGGCAGAGTGGGAAGTCTCCACTGGTGAGTTGTGCCAGACCTGTGAGTTGCAGGGTACAGCCTGACAAAGCTGAGCTCTCTTGGCTTGGCCAGGGCTGGTGTTGGAAATTAAAGCTGCTCCACATCAAGCCAAGATTCCCACCAGTGGAGCCCTGAGTTATCACCAGAAGCTTTCTCTGCTCTGTGTGTGTTTCTCTATCCCTGCCAGAGCAGAACTGCTCTCCCACCGTTCCTGCTCTGTGGTCTGGAACCCTGTCCCTTCCTGGGCCAAGTGTTTGTGTTATGTCCATGGAGGTGACACCAAGTTCCCTCTGCAGCTCCTCTGCCAGCTGATAGAGACGGGGCACTTCATCTCTGCTGTGCCCTGGCAGAGCAGGGTGCTGTGGGGTGAGAGGACAGAGGGACTGATGGCACTGTGTCCTCACGCACAGGTCCGGCCCCTTCGAAATCAGCGCCGACCTGGAGGAATCCATGGAGTTCGTGGAGCCCAGCGCGGCGGGCGAGACGGACGAGAGCGGCGACGAGCACGTGAGTGACGAGGAGACGGACCTGGGCACGGACTGGGAGAACCTGCCCAGCCCCAGGTTCTGTGACATCCCCTCGCAGCAGGTGGAGATGCTGCAGAGCCAGAGCACCCAGGTGTCCCAGCCCATCGCCAGCAGCAGCGCGGGCGGGATGATCTCGTCCGCCGCCGCCTCGGTCACCTCGTGGTTCAAGGCCTACACCGGGCACCGCTAGCAGGCACAGGGGGCTGTGCCAGGAACCTCCCCAACTGTGCTGTAGTCAACCTTTACCTATTCAGTTAAGTAGTGCCTGGAACAAAGGAAAGGTCAGACTTCTGTTTTGTAAACCGGAGAAAACCTTTTTATTTCCCCAAGATGACTGTGACGGCCCCGTTTTGTAAATGAGCTCCGTGCTCCCGACGGATTCTGCGAGGGCACTTCGTGTCTTGGTTCTGTCTGCATCGAGGATTGTCAAAGGACCCAGCAACCTCCAGCTCTACTTTCTGAAGATGAATCAGATTTTGGAGTGTTTGGATTGGGATGAGCGCAGGGAAGGCTGCTCAGGGCGTGGTCTGGACAGTGGTGCAAATGCAGTTCCCACTTTCTTAACTCCTTACAGGGTTTTCCTTTGTGTGTGTGTTTTAAATCTGTCTTGCATAATGCAAAAATGCGTATTTCTAAATTTTTTTCATTCAGGACATGAAAATTATGCATTTTTAACATGTTTTCTAATCTCTGTTGCCATATTTTTAATACAAATGATCAGCATGGACAGGGAATTCACACAGCAAATTGCTCTTGGTTTAGATTTGGATGTGAATCTTTACCCAGTTTTGCCATAGAAAACTGGCTCGTTTCATGCTGTTTCCACTGGTAGGTGTAGAAGTTTTGTGTTGTGCTGAGGCACACAGGCTCTGTACTCTTAATACCATACACCAAAGAAACACTGGACATTCTCTTGCTAAACCCACATTCGATGCTGATACAGAATTGCATTGTTGCAATAATATCCATTGGTTACCACACCATGTTGCCACTTTTTAGCTATAGAAAAACCCCATTTCAAGCCAGTTTGGTGAAGTCACATGCTCTCCACACTACATGTGTTTTTAACCCTATTTTATTGTATGTTCATGGTGGGGTTTGTTGTTTACTGACTGCCAAGAAGTTGGTTTGGTTCCCCTGGCACAGCTGGCTCGTGGAACCCGGGTAGGTGGGTGCTGAACGGTGACTTGGTAAGCAAGGGCTCCTCCTCTTCCTCTGCCTTGCAAGGTGGGGCACCCACGAGTGGTTTGCTCAGCAGAGCTTCCAACGTTTACATTTAGAGCTGGCACAGTTCCTCCACAGGGCCAGCCAAGGGAAGAGCCTCCCGCCCTCCCTCCACAAGGGAGGATTTCTGCCACTGCCCCGCAGCTCGTGGGGACACGGCTCCTAACGAGGACGTGGTGACAGGGCCACATCCCTGCCCAACCCCAGCTCCAGGGCTGGCTTTCCCAGCCACCTCACAGGGTGTTTTGTGGTGGATTTCTCTCTCCCTCTCCAGGCTGGCCAGTGCTGCCCCTGTCCCCACCCAGGAGGGGTGGGAAGCCAGGTGTGGCAGTGACACCCATGTGCCACCCACCCCTCCACGGCAGCTGCTTCTCTTTAGCCCTGAGCTGGGCATCTGTTGTCAGTAGTTTCTTCTCATTTTTCTTTTGTTCTTATTTTTTTTTTTTAAACCAAAGACCCTTAACTCCGCATGAGCACGTTGTCAGACAACGCCAGCCTCGCTCCTGCCGCTCCTCTGCTCCAAGAGCTGGGTTTGTTTTAGGAGAACAGCCCAGGCCCCTGGGCTGCTGCAGCCTGATGGGGTCCAGTGCCCTCAGCCCCACTGCCAGGCCCAGCCCGGGGCTCTGGGCTCTGTTGGCTCACAGCACTTTATCACTCACAGCTCTGAGCAACCAGCACACGCCAGTATTGGAAACTGGGCTCACAGCCCAGCCCCTTCTGCTTCCCCATGGATTTTGCACTGGACCCTGCCATCTAAATACCTTTTTGTTGTTGTTTTTTAATAGGCATTTCAGTCCCTTTTTCATTGCTGCCTTTGTGCTTTCAGCCCCGGAAGGTCAGGCCATGACTCAGCTTCGTGCACTGTCACTGAACTTAGGGAAAGAAAATCCAACACAATAACTTTTCTAAGCCATATACTTCCTATCCATGTTTTCCAAAATAATTTATTTGCAACCGTGTCATACTCTGAGAGTGCACAAGGGCACCGTGAGGGTGTTCAAATGTGTTGGGGTGGGGCTTTTCATGGAACCTTTTTTTGTAACAGAACACAAGGTTGTGGTGGTTTTTTTAAAAGTGTTTTGCACATGTGTAGCTGAGGAAGAATTGTGTGTGTCCAAACCTTGAGTGCAATCACCAGGATTCATTTCCCAGGTTATTTGGGGGGATGAGGGAGGGAGGGCAGGAATATCCATAATTATAAATATTTGAAGGCAGCCAGCTGAGAGTTTACAAAACTTTTTGTGTAGCATGAACACGGGAATTTCACTTCAGGCCGGGACTTCTGGTCGTGACCAGTGACCTGGGGTGGCCAGTTTGGGCTGCCAGGGAAGAGCCTGATTTCGGGGGCCCAGCCCTGTGCCGAAAATCAGGTGCCTGTGCAGGGTCTCAGGTGGGACACCCAGGGTGGCTTTTTCACCTGGGGAAACTCACGGCCCCTCTCTCGCAACTTCCGGACTTAAGATGTAACTAAACACAAATGGTTTGGTTTCTTTGTTTTTTTGGGTTTTTTTTCTTCTAAATTTTATTGTATTATTGCAATAAATCTTTAACAGTAATTTTTTTAAAGTTGTATATTTATGACTGTTACTTCTGTGTGGTTTGTTTTTCACCGTGCTGGGCAAAGTACACAAGAATTTCCAGCCTTCAAAGCATCACAGGGACCAGACCTGTTACAGTGCAATCAGTCATACAGCGGTGGAATAAGCAATACCCATTCTAAAAAAATACTCTTACATAAAATAACTGCATCTCCATGGGAGCAGGGGGTGGAGTCCTGCACAACACACACACACACACACACATCCCTCTATGTACATGTAAACGGATAAACCTCTTGGGTGAGCCTGGCTCGGGGCTGCTCCTGTGCTGGGGGATGTTTCTGCAGGTGGTGGATTCCTTCTGCATGCAAAGGCTCCTCGTTACAAGCTCATTTCAGGGTGGAGGAAGGTGTCTTTTGAAGGATGGAGTTACTCAAGTGAAGCAGTGTCAGAGGGACAGGGATGGGAAAGGGCCAAGCAGGCTCTGCCCACAGGCCCTGGTGGCCTGGCAGCCTGTGGTTCACAGGCTGCTGGACAATGGAGGAGAAACAACCCCTCCCACTCCATTTTTTGTGACATATGGGATGGGGAGGACCGATGGCCCTGTGATTCCTGGCTGCTGGACACTCAGGAGTGGGAGCAGCAGCCAGCTGGGGCTCCTGCACACAGAGCTGGGCAGTTCATGGCCTCGGTCCCAGCACAGTCAGGTCATGGCCAGGGGCAAAGCCAAGCCTGGGCCCGAGCTCAGCTCGTGCAGACAATTCTCAGGCCACTTCTGCTTAACCAGGAGCAGCAGCAGCAGCTGCTTTTGTCCTCTGCCCACTCTGGTTTGTGGCAGGAGAGCAGCTGACAATGCCCTCACCTGTCCCTACCAGGGACTGCCTGGACCAGCCAGAGGCAGGTGGGAAGGGGAAACAGCCCCAGTGAGGCTTCAGCACCATTTCCACCGTGCAAGAAATGGGAGTCAAGCCTCAGATTGGATCTGTCAGTGCAGTTTTGTGCAGGTCTGAAATCCTGGAATGGTTTGGGTTGGAAGGGACCTTAAAGATCACCTCGTTCTACCCCCTGCCATGGGCAGGGACACCTTCCTCTATCCCAGGGTGCTCCAAGCCCTGTCCAACCTGGCTTTGGACACTTCCAGGGATCCAGGGGCAGCCACAGCTGCTCTGGCCACCCTCTGCCAGGGTCTCACCACCTTCACAAGGAAGAATTTTTTTCCCAGTATCCCATCTATCCCTGCCCTCTGGCAGTGGAAGCCATTCCCTGTGTCCTGTCCCTCCATCCCTTGTCCCCAGTCCCTCTCCAGCTCTCCTGGAGCCCCTTTAGGCCCTGCAAGGGGCTCAGAGCTCTCCCTGGAGCCTTCTCCTCCCCAGGTGAGCACCCCCAGCTCTCCCAGCCTGGCTCCAGAGCAGAGGGGCTCCAGCCCTGGGAGCTTTTCCGTGGCCTTCCCGACAGCTCCAGGGGCTGGCACAGGGGCAGACGCTGCAGGGAGGGACCTGGGTCCAACACAAGGAACTGAGCTCTGCTGCAGCATCCCAGGATTTCTCCACAGGGAACAGGGCCCAGCAAAGGGAAAAGCTGCTGCAGAAACTGCCAGGATGGAGCAAGATCCCAACCACAAGGCTCAGCCACAGGCAGCTTTCACAGTGCTGTCCATGCCAGGAGAACCCCAGAGCTTGATGAAAACTGGAAGCTTATGGACAATGGAAATGTTATTACAACTTCTTCACAGGCCTATCTGGAAATTCAGTCCAGACACTCCAAATGCTCCCAGGCAGGGAAGTCAAGCACATGGTGCAGTCCTTCATCCTCAGTTCTAAACACTGAACTTTGTAAATCCAACACTGGATTTTATTTTTTTTTTAATTGCTCCTTAGGAAAAAAACCCAAACCCCTAACATTCATCAGACCTTGGCTTCTCCCTGAACCATCCCTTAAGGAAACAGAAATCTGCATTTTACAACGTTACAGGAAAAAAAAGCCTGCAGGCAGCTCAGCATGGCAACACTCAGAACCAATCCACTTCTGGATGCAAAAGCTTGCTCTGTGAAACAATTTTTAACAGCAATGCTGTGCAGGAGGGACAGTTCCAGCAGACAAAGTAATAAATGATGTACAAACCAGCCCACGCTCCCCAGCCAGCCTGGGGGGAGGGCAGGGATGGGCTAGGGTAGACAGCAAGTTGTCCTCTAGCTTTACCTACTCGAAGAACAAAATAGCCTCATGATATTATTTTATCCTCATTTTTCCCCTTGTTCAACAAAAGTGACCAAAATCTCACACCCTGTTCCAAATAAAATTACCTCACTGGCCCCTTATCTAGTTACAAAATATTTTCCTCTGCCACTCCATTCCAGCCTCGCAGGGACTTTCCTTGCTGCTGTCAGCCTCAAGTTTTCCAGAGTCTTGGGTGGGGGGGCAGGAAAGCAGCTTCTTTCCCTTTTCCCCTAATCAGAATTGAGCTGAAGGCTTTTGATGCTGATGGCTTTGGCAAAACAACAGCCTGGAGGTTGTTTTGCTGCTGGTCCGGGTGCAGCCGAGGGAGCAGATGGAAGTTTGGGTGAAGCCTGAGCCCCGTTAGGGGATGAAGTCAGGGGTTAAGGAGGGATCCCACTTTTCCTCTCCCTCTTCCCAGCCGGTTACAAGGCAGCCACACCCTTCTTTTAGATTCCTAATTTCATTCCTCCTGGTTGTCATCATGTCTGCAGTGCAGGGAGGCTGAGCAGCTCCAGGAGGGGTGGATGACACCCGGTGGGTGGCAGGAGCAGGTGAAGGCAAAATATAAAACCAGCACATCCTTTAAACTTCCCTGAAAAGCCTGAGCTCACCAAACCCACATTTCAGGCTGTCAGGGCTTGATTTTCCTTCTCCCACTGTTAAAGGAAAGAACAAAAGCCTTCAAACCCTGTCGTCCTCCTCATGCTCTGAAACCAGGTGCGTCACTCCCTGTGAGCCCAGGGCAGGTGGAGGTGGGTGGCTCAGCCTGGCCCCCACAGCCAGCAGTTTTCCACACCTTGCCAATCCAGCACCAAAGGACAGAACAGGATGAGCCAGGTGCAGGGCCACCCCATCCCTGCCCTTTCCAGCAGCTCCTCGGGGTTTGCAGGGCAGAAGTGAGCCCCATGGGAAGGTGGCGCCAGCTCTTCTTGCACCAGCTCAGAGATTTGGAATGGTGAGAGCCAGGAGTCCATCCGTGCCCTGAGAAGGGGCAGAGGAACAGCAACAGCACCAAGTGTGGGGACAGAAGGGACGTGGCCAGGGCAAAGGCACGGCTGCCACGCTCTGCTGGGCTCCCTGGAACGCGGCTGCTGCTCCCCTGACTGAGCTGGAGGTGGCTGCTGCACTGGCCAGGGTCCATTCCCAGGCTTCCAAACCATCCACCCTGCGAGGGCTGGAGCAGGAGGCTGAGGTCTGGCTCACAGCACTGCAGGACAGGAAAGGATCCAGGGAAATTCTGCCATGGATGCCACGCTCCGCTCCTGTTCTGAGCGCGAGGAATCTCCGTCCATCCGACACAAACCTCTGCAGCTCCCCTGGAAAGCACCGAGCCACGGCACTGGGAGAGGCCAGGGGCTGCAGCAGAGCAGGCAAAGCACTGCAAGGAGTCTTCTTGCAGGGGAAAAATTCCATACAGAGCAGATAGGAAAGCTTCCAGCACATCACAGAGCCAAGGCAACTCCACACTCATCCTGCTGGACCCACACTTTGTCCTCGAGCATCCAGGGAACAGGGCAGGTGCCCACACAAGAGCCAAGGAGCAGGAGGAGCAGAAAGTGTCTGGATTTTGCAAGCTTTACACACCTAGCACCAGAAATCCCAATGAAAGGAGCCTCTGCTGCACACAGGGCTGGCAGGAAGGAAAGGAAAGCTGGAATCTGTGAATGTTACAGCAGGGAGTTCTCCAAGTACTTGAGATTTGGGGGGTTTTTGTTCCTTTGTTAGTAGGAGGACAGGTTTGCTGGAGAAAGCACATTGCACGGCTGAACTACAGCACAGCACCAAGTTTCTGCCACGTGTTTTACAGCATTTTTATTTTGGGGCAAAAGTCTTACAAGAGAAAGTCTGGTAAGGCAGATCTAGAATGCACATTTTATTGATGTAAAAAAAAAAAACCCAACCAGACAACATGGGTAAGGTAGACAAGAACTTTTTTTTATATTCTGACTATACAATAATATTCCTCTCTTTCTTTTTTAATCCACTGCCACTCTACTATAATGGATCTGTTCTATAGTCTAAGTTTCAGGTTGTCCAGTTAAGTTGTCTGCAGCTTCTTTAAACAAGTTGACCTTTACCTATTTAGAGTTTCTTCTCAGAAACATTCATATATTATACAGGATATACAGATTTTGAAACAAGACACTTAAAAACACACACACCTATAGCCGCAACACTGGGATAGCTGCATTGTAGGGGTTACCTTGTTCAGCCAGCTGTAGACTCTGTATGTACAATTAGTTTTTATAGTGTTATTTACAGAGATGGACTAAAAGCTCTCTTTTAATCTAAAAGGTAAAGGCTCTTGTGTTTGAGTATGTGCAGTTTCATAGCCCTGTGGAAAAAAAAAAAAAAATCACGACAGTTATATACATTGTAAACAGCACAAGGCATGAGAATCTCCTCCTCTCCCAAACAATCTTGCAGGAAAGTGTTTGTGCACTAATATTCCTCTTCCACCTCTGCTCCCGCTCCTCGGGTTTTCTTATGGATCGCGCGGTTAAAGCTGTGGCAGGCAGGGACCCAGTGATTGTCATGGAGACCCAGCTTACAGCCCGGGATGCCCTTCTGGGAGCGGTGACAGCACATCCAGTAGCCAGGCCCGTAGGGCAGAGCCTGGCAGTAGGGCTTGGGGTGCCACCGGCACAGGGACACGTCCCCCTTCACGTATTTCTTCTTGCACTGCTTGCAAGGGTCTTCCCGGTAGCGAGGGTCGCGCACCCAGCGCGAGTCCGCCGGTCTGATGTTGTAGTACTCAATGATGAACTTGAAGTAGTAGCAAGTGCATTTTAGGGCAACCAGGCTCCTGGTGGGAAGCAAGCCAAAGATCTTCACGATGATGTGGTGAGGCAAGAAGGCCATGTACTGCTGAGGCTCCAAAAGCTGCTGGATTTTAAACCTGGTCTCCAGAAAGTCATGTGAAACCTGCCGCTTTAGGCAGGAAGCATCAAGTACTTGCAAAGCCCCTTCTGTGGGAGGGACAGAAGGGGCTGATGGCTCTGTAGGGACACTGCTCCTGACACACGATCTACCAGATGCCAGAGCATCCTCATCCTCGTTTTGGGCTACTTCTCCTGGCTTCTCCTGGGTACCCTCCTGCCGTGGCTGTTGCTCGTGAGCAGCAGGCTGCTCACCCTGGAGGAAAAACAGCCTCCCTGGGAGTGAATCCTCACCAGAACTGGAGAGCTTCTCCTTCCTGCACCCTTCCTCTATCTTGGTGACTGATATACTGATGCACAAGGGCTCCTTCCTAGCAGGATGCTTTGGGAAAATTACAGGCTCTTTCGACGTACAATCAACAGTCGCGTTCTTGCTCTGCGAGGGATCCGGTGGCAGCCTGGCAGCAGCGGGACACGGGGACAGCAGAGCCCTGGGAGGCTCAATCCGCGTTTCAGTGTCATTCCTGCCAGCTGTCATCGCCAACACCGCGTGGGCAAGTCCCGAATTCACATTCCCCACCCGGGTATCCAGCCCCGAAGGAAACGGCTGCTGGGCAGAGGCACCACCATCCCACAGCTCGGTGTCACCCAGAGGGCCACAGCGCCCTCCATCCCCCGCCTCTGCCACCCCTGCCTCCCCCAGGCCGTCCCCCTGAGCCGGGACCCCCTTCCCCACCTCTCCCTCGGGCTGGGTGCCGCTGGCCAGGAGCACCCTGCCAACGTTCCTGCGGAAGCTGTTGTTGCGGGAGAGGCTCCCGGCCTCGCGCTCGCTCTGCCGCCTCAGGCACTCGGACTCCAGCTTGGCCACCATGTCCAGCACGCGCACGGGCTCGCCCTGCGGCTCGCCGGGGCCCCGCTCCGCTTGCGCCTCGCACGCCCCGGCCGAGGAGAAGGGGTCGGAGCCGGGCAGGGCGGCCTTGGGCTGGGCGCTGAGCCTGGTGGCAGAGGCGGCCGTGCAGGTCTTGGCACAGTCCACCAGCAGGGCGCTGGCCCGCTGCTCCAGGAAGGCCACCATCTCGATGACCGACAGCGAGCGGCCCGGGAACGCGCCCTCCCCGCCGTCGCTCCCGAAGTGCACCGAGCAGTGCTCGATGCCGCAGGCGAAAGGCTCCGGCTGGGAGCACCTGGCGTTGGCCTCCCTCATCCTTTCCAGTTGGATTTTGGCTTTTTTAAGATCCACCGATTTTTTCCTGCGCTTGGCCGTTCTCCCGTCGATGTCCCACGTGCTCTTGATTTTCATGGAGCCCGTGCGGGTGCTGCTGCTGCACTGCTGGGCTGCGAAGAAGGCGATTTTCTCCTTGGTGTTGCCAGGTTTCACCACAGCCCAGACATCCAGCGGCCCTTCCCCTTCTTCTCCCTGGTGGATCGTGGCAGACAGGGCGTTCTTCTTTTCCCTTGCGCTTGGACCGTTCGCCGGGCCTTTCCCGTTCATATTGCACATAGTATTTGGATAAATAATCCCCAGAAGTTTCTGAGATGGAGTCACGAGGGAGGGTTTTGGGAAAACGCTCAGTTTGGTGCAGTTGGTGTATTTTTCTCCTTGTGCTGGTCCCTGGTGGCCTCGCAGGGAATCCTGGCTTATTTCTGGGGATCGCTCTTTCTTCTGTAACTTGAGATATGGCTTTAAGTGCATACCAGAAACCCTGGAAAAACAGAGAGGGAAGAAGTTGTAGTTGTAAAATATGCCTGTCTGGAATTAGAGAAGGTGGCCCAGAGCAGGCACCAGCCCACACCTCAAGAGGAACCACATGAGAAAGGAAAAGAGCCACCAAGGCCGCAATATCCACCCTTGAAGAACTTCCTGCAGTAGGAGAGAACTTCCCATTAGAGAAATCTGTTTCCAGGCAGTTGCAAGGAGAAATCCTACAGTTTAAGTTGTATCAGTTGTGAAAACATAGCTAGTGGTTCATTCTTGAGTTAGAGCCATCCTTCTGCCTGTTCATTCCTTAATCCAGTTGCAAGGCACACACGGGTCACAGGCTTTATCTGGACATCAGCTACCACACACACTCTCTTCAGTAGATAAAATGTGGTTAAAGCTCCAAAGGGAAATTAGCAAGAGTAATTATATAAATCAGAGATCCCAGGGGCTATCTAATCTCCTCCTACCACCCAAAATCACAGTGGTTTGGGTTGGAAGGGACCTTAAAGCTCATTTTGTTCCACTTCCTTCCATGGGCAGGACACCTTCCACTATCTCAGGTTGCTCCAAGTCCCATCCAACCCATCCTTGGACACTTCCAGGGATGAAGCAGCCACAGCTTCTCTGGCGATGAAACCTTTCCTTTAGCATATTGATAACGGCAAATTTGGTGACTTTCGCATAAGGGTCCTTATGTTATACCTCAATGCCCCTCACAAAGTGACAGCAGCATGACATCCAGCTGAGGACACCCACTCTCAAGGATGGGATTTTACAGTCAGGAATTCCAGAGCTGTGAAGGAACCCAAGGATGCTGCTGACACTGCAGCAGCAGCCCCAGACTCCTCTGTTCTGTCACACCTCCACAGTCACCTTCCATCCAAAGCTCAGGAACATCAGAGCCCGGGGCACTGCACACAGGATGCAACCACCAGGAGACTCCAGGCTCTTCCCCCAGGAGTATCACACAAGCACATTACAGAACTAACTACAGGTTATGTTTCCATGGTAATCTTTGAGTTGTTGCACTCAAAGGCCTCCACTTCAGGGATTATCTGGGCTTGAGAGCTGAAGAGCAGCAGGTTCAATGCCACGTTCATCATGAGCTGACGCAGACACATTCAGGCACTGAACATGTTCCCCTTGAGAGCCAACACCAAGAGAGTTGTTTAACTGTGGCAACTTCATAGGTTTCTAGCCTAAAACCAGCTTTTAACTAAAAACCTCAATTTGTTGGTCTGTAAAGTCCAACAAATTTATAAGTGATGCTGCCCAAGCAGAGAAAGCCTTCAGGACTAGAAGTAGATGTGCTGCCTAAAGACTGCTTTCTCTGGTTCTGGTTCTAGTGACAAGAAGGGAGGGCAGGAACAGAGATTTTGGGGAGGTACATCAAGAGGAAGGGTTTAGTTCACCTTTCTACACCTCTTTGGTCCAAGCAGGGCTTTGAAGGCAAGGAAACAGCTGCTGGAAAGGTGGATGTCATGTTCCTTCCCTCTGGATTTTTTAGGGAGACCATCACCTGGCTCTTGCAACCAGATAATGCCAAAACCACCTGCACCTCACCTAGAGACTGTGGGGTAAGAGACCCCAGTGCTGCAGACACACCTACCCAGCCCCTGGGTTAATTCTCTCCCTGTACCTCCCACGTGCCAATTCCAGCTCGTTGGAATTGGGTCACCTCCCAGTTTAGTCTCCTCTGCAAAATGCAACTGAGCTACTCTGTTTGCCTCCTCAGTCGGATGCTAACAACTAAAATAATCTCATAAAAATAGAACTTCAGGGCGTTGAAATAGACGCATGGAGAGAAAAATGGGAAATTGGGCCGCTGGAATTTGCTTTGGCCTCATTTTCCACAGGGGCTGCCTCACTCTGCTTGTACTTCACAGTGAAGCAGGGTCAGGCCACTGAGGTGGCCTGGCCAAAGCCCAGCCCAGAAGAGCAGCAGGTGAAGCACTGCAGCAAAGTGCTGCAGAGAACAGTGCCTGCAGCCTTCCCCTCCCTTCCCTTCCAGAAGGACATTTCCCAGACTAGGGAGAGAAAGGCTCCGGTGGCTGCTCACCACCATACCCTGGGGAGAAGAGGTGAATACAACTAAAACACGACTTTGCATGCTGAAATCTCCTGAGCCAGGAGCAGAAGATCAAATTTCATTCATGAGTTTTGTGCCAAGGTGTTTGAAAGATGAGCTGAGCTTGTTTTTAAAAGGCTTTCTTCAAGCAGTTTTCAGGAATCCAGCAGGACAATCAGCTCAACACCCTTCATTAAGAGAAGCTGCAAATGGAGGTGAGACCAGGTATTATATGAATAAAACCAGAACCAAACTGGTTATCCCAACAGGCTCAGGGGACATGTTCAGCCAGCAGAGTTGGTTCAGCTGCTCCCAGCTATTTCTGGTCTATGGAGAAAGACAAAGGGTAAAGTTCTGCCTCACCTATTACAGATTTCTTGTTTAAGGTTATATTTCCTATGTTTCAGTTAGTCCCTGGCTAAGCCAACAATACCATTTAAGGTTGAAAAGTTATAATTTACATAACAAAATTATGCCTTAGTCAGAAGTTTTACTGCCAGAATAATTGCCTCATTTGAATTCAGCATTCAGTTCATTGCACATGTTTTAATGGATCTGGATTTAAAGAAAACCTTCATCTAATAACTTCAGACATCTATAAAGAGCTCTGCAAACTCCATGAGACCAGCTGCCACCTGCCTCAGAGTTTTCCAGCAGCAGGGAAGAGAACTTTGATTTTAAAAGCCATCTTAGCAATGGGCCTTACCTGAAAGTGTCACTTGGAAAAAACGAGCCCCCAGCTCACACGCCCTTTGCTGTGGACACTGAGAATGAACTTCTAGGCAATCACAGCTTCTTCCCTGCACACCAGCAGCACATTTCATCTCTAGCTCCTACAATTAGAACAAACCTTCCCAGCAGAAATTGCTTTGAAGATGAACCAGAGCCCAGTCCCCACCCACAGACTCCCCTGTTTCTCAGTGCTGGCAAGCAGAAAGCTGTGGCAGCTGCAGGTAAGCTTTTAAATATTTAAAACCACCAAAAATAGTTGTTAAAAGGTGAAGTCACATATTCCCTATGACACTTCATTCCAGAATAATTCTGTTTGCTTTCCTCCACCCTTTAAGTTATCAAGCTCTCTAATTTTATCTTTAGAGACAACGACTCTTCAGAAGTCCACAGGAGCAAACATAAAAGGTTTTCAATCTCAAATGTGTGGTTTTAAATTGCTGATAAGAGAGAATTCTGCCAGGAATGATCAGCACTGAAACAACGAGCAGTGCTGCCTTTATACTGTTATTCCATCCTTAAGCTGATGAAATAAAGGGGCCAGTTTTTCTATTTCTAATCAGCTGTGTCTGAAAAACAGGATACTTGCACTGCTGGAATGAGACTGCTGTTTTTATAAGTTGTAACTACAGCTTGTTTCCACTGCAGTTTTATCAAGCTGGTTACTACACATTGTTGATACAGAAATATATTCCAGAATATATTCCTCAGACACTCACACACCCCTCCTCTCCCCACCCAAGGGAAGACCCATAACCCACTGGTGGACTCCCCATCCCTGAAAGTGTCCAAATCCAGGCTGGATGGGGCTTGGAGCAACCTGGTCTAGTGGGAGGTGTCCCTGCCCATGGCAATGGGTTGGAATGAGATGGCCTTTAAGGTCTTTTCCAACCCAAATCATTCCATGATTCTACTTGCCAAGCTGGCCAGAATCTTTCAGCATCCTTTTGTGTTTATGTATGTTCTAAATCACAGCAGCCTAAAACAATAATATATTTGCTTCAGTGGAAACTCCAGAGTTGGAGGCAAAACTGTTAGAAAACACTCAGTTTTCACAACTCCTTTGTAAGGTCCACAGAGAGCCTTAATTCCCCTTGCAGCTCCCAGCTCAGGGACTCTGACGATGCCCTGTGAAGCCAAAAGATTTCCTCTGGCCAGCAAGAACGACAAGGACAAAAAAGCCTGATCTTCACAAACAGCATATTCACACTGCAAGTTTTCTGGGCAAAGCACTGGAAGGTTTTATTAGGGGGAAAATTTCCATCAAAACCCCCAAGTTTCCTATGGATTTCTCCTTGTAAACACCAACTCCAGTCGACAAAAGCTCCTCACGTTGCTGACTGCACACCCAGTGCCAACTACAACTCTGAAAAAGCTCCTCAGGACATACTAACACAAGGCAGAAGCCAAAAAAAAAAAAAGAAGGAAAATAAAATCAACAACAATAAAAACCCCACACCTCTGGCAAAGCATTCCTCTTCCCTGGCATCCCAGCTCTCTGTCCATAGAGTTTTCCTCCTCCATAAAGGACACTGACAATTAGCAAGGACTGAGCACTGAGTGGGAGTTAACCACAGTCAACCACTTGTTATTTCTGGAAGGGCTTGGTGGGTCCTTTGGGCTCCATCTCCAGTACCATTTCCATCCCCTTTGCACTGCCAGGGCAAGGCAAAGCAGACAGAGAGCTGCTTCAAAGGCATTCCATGGATTCTGCCGGGGAAAGTCCCGGGATGGAAGGCGCTCTGCACTCATGGAGTTTGTTCTGGAGCATGGCAAGGGTCCAAGCTCACAGAAAGGAGGGCTGGGAAGCTCCAGAGCAGGGGTGGGTTTGACTCTGGCAGCTGTGGAAGCATCTGATTTCCTGAAGACCCACTCCCCTTGGAGCAGCAACTGCTCCTGACCCACCTCCCAACACCTCCAAAATGCCTCTTGCAGCAAAGGGAGAGCCAGCAAGGATTAGAGAGGGATTTGAAGGCAAACAGAAGGCAAGTGGCTGCTGAAGGAGAGCTCTCTGCTCCAGTGGCCAGCCTGGGGCAAGTGGAAGAATGCCAAAACCGTGGGGCAGAGCTGGCCCAGCAGAGCTGAGGAGCTAAATGCACTGTGTAAGAACCAAACTCCTAAGGCTGGGTCCCTCCCCAGCTTGTTCACCTGCATCAGGTGCTCAGATAAACCTGACTCTGGGGGAGACAACACCCAAATACAGCTGCACCCAGCACAGCCAGAAAATCCATCCCACAAAGCCCAGCATCTGCAGCACAGAGGTTTTGGGTGACAGAATGCACCCCCAAGCCAAACACACACCACTCCACCTTGAGGGCTCCCACCCATCAATGTTTTGAACATGTTTTACACTAAACACACACACACACCCTTCAGTAAAGCACAGTTGCCTTGGCTACTTCCTAAATTTTGTACAGGAAGAAGTGCCACAGCTTTGCCAGGCTTTTGTATAAAAGCACTCACCGTGAAGGGAGAGGTGTAGCAGCAATTCTGTGCTGAGCCTCAGGAAGCTCAAAGCCCTGCTTCCCAACAAGACACAGAGATGACAAAGCAGAAGGGAACAAAATAAACTGAAAGATTTGGAATTCAAGGTTATCAGCTGCTCCAGAAATGTGTAGCTCAGAGGTGATGGGATGGCACTCGTGGCTGTGGTGGGACAGGATATGGGGAAATCACAGAGGGACAGCAAGACAAAACCTGTTGGTTTTATAGAGCTTCTGCTGAAAGCTGCCCAGAGCAGCACAGGTAAGTGACAAGTGTCCTTCTGGAAGTGTTTTACATTTATTAATTTGTTTCCTGATTTATAAAGTGCAAGAAGACCTTTCTTCATATCACAGTGCAATAAATTTCTTGTGCTAACGAACCAACAGAGAGTGATGCTATTTATAGTTTTCATTTTTGTGCATATGTAATGAGAACACATGAAAGGTTGCAGAAATTAACCTTGGACCACACGATCAGTAACAGACTCAGCATTCAAAAGAAAAACAAGCAAAAGTAGAGCTGAAGGCAAGTTATCAGGTTGCCCTTTTGAAACTCAAGACTGAAAGAAACTGGTTCATGAATTCAGCTGTGCTGGGGAGGATTTCACTGCACACTGCATTCTCCAGGAGTCAGAAGGTGTTTTCATTATTAAGACCACATCCCAAACAAAAGATTCAAAGCAACTCCAACTGGATGTGATCCTTCTTTGTGAAGGATACCAGAAGCAGACACAAGTTTCAGGTCACATCACTTGGAAACTTCTATCTTAGAGACCAAAAAGTCCAGGAATAAACATGAGAACTGGAGCAGTGTTAAGTCACTGCAGAGATATTTAACAACAAAGAAATAGTGAAAGGTTTTTTTCAGTTTGTGAGAGAAAAGAGAAACAGGGTTGCAAGGAAGGGCAGGGCAGAGATCAAGAGTACAACACAAAATACCAAATTTGACTTTGCAGCATTTTTAAAGAGGGGAGGTAAGGGTGATGATGAGGGCAAAAGCCCAGGCGTTAATCTGAACAAGAGCATTGGCAGGAGGAGGATTAGAGAGGTTCATAAAAATTGTGAGGATTGGCTCATCCCAGTTTTAGAATCCAAACCAGATAGGCTCATGCACTGCAGGCCAAGAAACAGGATTTATAAACCTCTTGAAAGGCAACAATAGGAGATAATAAACATGTGGCACATTGGAGGGGGCACTGCAGGGGAGAAAGAGAAGGAGAATGATCACAGCCTCTCCAGGGCTCGTATTCTGACTCCAATATAAAGGTGCTTTGCAAGCAAAGAGGATTAATGTGACACAGAGAAAAAGGGGAAAGAGGGAATAGTTCAATATGCCAGACAAACCTCAAGGTTCTCAAAAAAAAGCCATCTTTTTAGACCAATCTACTATATCTTCCTCACATGGACTTCAGAGAGCACAAAGAGATTTACTGGTTAAGACAGATTGGCAGAGGAATGGGAAAACAGACAAAGGAGCTGGCTTAGCAGCAGACAGCCCCAGGTGATGCTGAATAAGAAAATACCAGCCTGGAAACCAAAGACATGCCTCAAGAATCAGCCCTGGGAACATCTGACTTTGTTAGGAATGACCTCAGCACTAATTCTGCACCCACAGAAACAGAGGCAGCTCCAAAACAGCAGAGGCACAAAGCTCCAAGTAACAGAAACTGAGAAGAGTTTTGAAATGCAGGCAGTGATGGATCAGCAAGAGGAACACCAACGAGTTTTGGAAGTAACTGAGGTGAACTGGCCACCACAGAGACATCCTTGAACTAGGGAAGGGCAAGTGAGGCTGTGAGAAGCCCTCCAGCCAGAGCAGCTCCAGAGAACAGCACACACTTTTAGCCAGGACTGAGAATATTCTGTGAGGGGCATCACACTGACAACAGCAGCAATTGCTGCTCAAGAAGCTACTAGAGAACACTTGGGTCACTTAGCAAAACCACAGGTGAGGGTTACAACCCCCTCTTACAGAATGCAGAAGAAGAGGTAAACCACTGAAAATAAGCAGCAGTCCTTAGGCAGAAGGAAAAGAAAGGAACAGAAACTCAGGTGAGTCCATAAATTGTCATGAATGTTCAGCCTGGGAATGAAAAGAAGGTTCCTAATTGCACAGCAAGATCTGTCATCTTCAGTAATGGCTTGATCTACAGGAGGAGAGAAGAAAAGATGCAAGAAAAGATGTAAATGTTTTTAGGCTGGACTAAGTTCACAAAAGGGATTATGAGATCCTGCTTGGGAAAGCAAGGAGCTGGATGACCCAGGAAGTCTTTTCCAGCACTAAATTACCATGAGACTAACATAGCAAGTATATGCTGTCTACACAACCACAAAGAACAAAGGTTAAAAGTTTGCTTTAAACCCACACAGCCTTTGGAAACCAAAAAGCTGGCGCTCTTCCTCCAGACTGAGGAAGTTTAAGAGCCTTGGTTTCAGAAAAAGAATAAAAAAAAATACACATTTATTTTGAAGTAGTTTGAACTCCCAACAAACTGGCATGTCCTTGCATTTGCATGAGGACAAGTTGTTCTGCATGGTGTTCCTATAAGGAGACACAGTGAGAGGCATTCACTTAATTGTCACATAAGCACAAGTGTTTGAAATCAATCGTGCATTTCTCCTTAATAAGAGACACAGGAGAGCAAGCAATGCAAAATCTGAGCTTAAAGTAATCTAATTACTTAGTCCATAGTAAGACAAACCACAACAATGACTGCCAGCATTTCCACTTGCTTTAAGCTGCCTGCATGTTTTAAAGCCTACTCTGATGAGCCTTTCGCCAATTAAGTTTTACTTCAAAGTCATGTTTCCCAAACTAATTTACAGCTGTTGCTAGAAAACCCAAGGATTTCTGCAAGTACACTACCAGCTGCAGTGAATCTGTAGTTGTCATTATCAAATAAAAACGTCAAAGAACATTTCTGCCCTTAAGCCATTACAACGTTTTGCTTAAACACCAGCCGGAAGTCAGAATTTCGAGCAAACATTTGAGTGACAGCACAGGACAATAGGAGAGGACAAGGAGAAGGCTAAAATCAGTGCTGAAGCCTCAGCTGCAGGCAGAGCAGCCAGCGTGTTCGTACCGTTTGACTTGATGGAAGGTGGAGGATGTGGAATTCAGCGGTTCCCTGTGGAGGCCAGCTCTGCAGGAACTCTTCATGGTAACGACCTCTCCGGCTAAGGCACGTCGTCGTCACAGCCAGTCCATCCTGGGCTACACCCCAGGCTCCCCCATCAGCTCTGCCTGCCCCACACTCAGCTTCACCGTGTCTCTGCCACCTAAAAACTGAACAACAGAGAGCTACATGAGAAGATTACAAGTGCAGATGATCAGGACATGGACTTTCCCATGAGAGAGAATAGATATAAATATAAATATATACAAACACAAACATGCTATGCATGCATAGATATAAAAGATACATATTCAGATATAAAAGAACTTAACATCATCATGCCAGTGTTGCAGCTGGAGTTCCTGAACACCACCAAACACAAATGAACACACCCCACCACAGCCTGTCTGCACACATGGAGTTTTTTCACCTTATATCCGACTGCAGCGCTACCTTGGCACCTCCCACGGAACACGCTGTCTTCCCAGCTCCATGTAAACAGGACGCACAAGATCTCTCTGCTTGTTAGCACCACATCAGGCTTTGGAGGGAAGTAGCTGCTAGCAGTGAGATTTGAGGCTGCCAGGAGTTACGTTAGCGCTCTAATCAAAATAACGTGGTGGATTTTATAAAAGGACAGAAAACATGTCACCACGCAGCCTCCAAGTCTTGTGAAAACTGCCCTGCCTTTGCATCACATGCAGATAAGGCAGATTACACCGAAACAAAGCTGTTCTGCAGTATCTCTTGTTCTCCCTGGGCTGCTGCCTTCTCCACCTTGTCCTTGGAGCAGACACTCTTACCGGCGCTTTAACGCACTTTGATGGAGAAAGAACAACAACCTTCAGGCTGGAACATTAAAGGGAAGAGTGACACAGCAAAAGAGCCCTGGAAAACCTCAAATACTCCAGCCTGAGCTGCCAGCAGATTGTTTTAGAGACCGTTTGCTTCCTCTCTAGAGAACTGTGCACAATGATGCCGTAATAAAGGAATGCCATTTGAGGATGCTAACTATGGAGCTGTGTCCCCAGGGGAGCTGTGATTTAGTGCAGCAGGTTGTTCTCTCCTTTTCAGCAGCTCTGCCCAGTGTTCCTACTGCTGTCCTACCCCTGCTTTTACAGAGATTGAGCCTCTCACATCACCCCCTTCCCCATGCCTCCCACACAGAAGAGCCCCCACTATGCCCAGCCCAGCACTGCTTCACCAGTGTGGTTCACAATCAGTGCTCCCACTAAACACTCCTGGCCTGGAAAACCTGCTCTTGGTAGCCACACTTGCCAGGAAAATGATGAAGGATGAACCTTCCAGGCAGGAAAAACAGAAGCTGGTTTTGATCCACCTGACTTGATGTCTGCTACAGCAATTCCACAGTTCATCTAATGATGACGAATAAGAGGTTAAGCGTTTGCCTACATTTGAGTAGCAGGAGCCTAAAATAATATATAAAATATTATATAAACACATTCCAGTCTTCGTGAAGAAATCTCTGCTGAGCTCTACACAAGGCTAAGAAACATGTGGGGTGGAGGGGACGGAGGCAGGGCAGTGGCAGAGCAGG
This sequence comes from Ploceus nigricollis, assembly GCA_013399945.1. Taxonomy (NCBI): domain Eukaryota; kingdom Metazoa; phylum Chordata; class Aves; order Passeriformes; family Ploceidae; genus Ploceus; species Ploceus nigricollis. The sequence continues at coordinate 296,042 of VXBC01001795.1, read as the reverse complement.
AGGAGGAGAGCATGTCCTCTGCTCCAGGGATTCAGGAAGACCAGGAATGAGGCTGCCACAATCAGCAACAGCAGAAATTGAAGCTTTGTAGTTAAACACCATTTTCATCAGACTACCCAGAGTCTCTAACAAGGACCTACCTCTATAAGTGAAACCTAGGCACAGAACCAGGTGTTTCTGATGTTCTCATGCTGGAAAGATATATATTCACAAACAGTAATTCACAGAGAAGAAAAAGCATATGCCCAGTGCTTTAGGAAAATCAAACACAAAATCGTTACTTTCCCATGAACCATCACTAAGAGGCACTGAAATTCTGACTTTTCTCCAAGCTTTTGTCTGGCTCTCCTTCTGGCTTTACTAACACCAGCATTTCAAACTCAGCAGGAACTGTATCACAGAAGCATGATTATATCCACACCCAAATAAACGCAACCACACCATTTCAAGAATGCCACTCACTCTTCCAATAGCTTACACCCTCTCCATGGATCCCTGGTTAAGAATACCACATGTTTTGTCCTAGTCCCACTCCTCTGGAGATCAATTGAGAAATAAAAGATAAAAAGCCAGACAAAGAATTGAAACCCAAAGATATCTTGTTTGCAGTAAAGAGCTCGAGAAGCAAAACCATCAAGAGAAGTGGTTCAGGTCAGGAGCAGCCAGAACCCTGATCCAAGCACAGGCATTGTATGATGGGATTTCGTGAGTTTAGGAAGGGACCAGCAACTACTAGAGGGAAGCAAAAGCTGACAAAATAGACACAGCCAAGTTCAGATGGGCACTGCAGCACAGACCCAACCACAGCTCCATACAAAGCATGCTTTTTCCCCCCCTCTGTAGCTGCTGGGCTATAGAAAAGAGCTGAAATAGACTATTAATGCCAGCAAGCTCCTGACAAATTCCTACTGTGTGAGGAGTAAAGAGCTGTGCTTGTGAATTTAAAAAAAAGGAAAAGAGAAAAATATAAAACCAGCATTTAATCTAGCAGATATACTTACTGCCTTTTAACTACCACTGTTTCTGTACCAAGGCTGATCCTTAGCAGAAGGAGCTGCAGATGATTTGTTAAGTTTTGCACAGAGTCAGGTACAGCCCAAAAAACTGAAATACAGATGCACAGAGAAACAAAACAGAAGAGGAAGTTAAAACCCTAATCGTGTTCTTCTCCCTCTCTGAAACCACCCCCAAACATATGCCTTTCTGCACAAGATGTGGGAAGGACTCTGGTTTTGGCAGCAGAAAGCATCACATCCTCTCAGCCGCGGACGGAGCTCAGGGAACAGTCCCACAAAATTCCCTGTCTTATCACCAGGTTTGAGCACTGCTGCAGCCTAGAAAAACAAATGTATCAACTCAACCAGGCTGCAGTCAAGGTCTCCCCATCTGTGTAGCAATTCACCACAGCTTTTGATATTTTTTGCAAGTGCAAGTGTGTTTTAGCTGTAGCAACAGTAACTGATCAACAAACCAGTTCAAAGGGTGGGCACATCCTCTCAGAAAATTTACTTTCTTGAAAGGAGGCCATGGCCTCGGGACTGGATCTGAGCAACAATCCGCCTGCTGGTAAAAACATGTGTAAAAACACATTTGACCACCCCACCTCCATGCAGGGCAAGCTTTGGGATGTTCCATAGGGATGTCACTCTGGATCAGCTTTGCCCAAAAGAGCATCAGCACACTCAGGATGCAGAAGGAAGCAGCAGCAAGTGTTTTGGAGCAGAACTCAGAGGAGTTAATAACAAAAACAGTCATTAGGGTGGAAAAAGTCAGTGCTGAGGCTTTATAATAAGATAAGTGTATTTGTTTTCTTGCAAGAACCGGGTTCCATGTCCACTCTCCTGCCATCTTAGGTTGTTATATGATCCTTGTCTCCAAAAGAATAATTCACCAGACAAGCAATTCTGTCATCCCTCCCTCCCCAAACACCCTTCAGGACACCTATAACAGCACCAGACTCTCCTAGGCAAGAGGCTTTGGCACAAAGTCTTTCCTCATGCCAACACTCCCACTGGGAAGGATCCACAGCAGCTCCCAGGCTAGGTCTGAAATGAGGTGATTGACACACCAGGTCCTCAGCCTCTCAGACACCTACAGGAACACAACCATTTCTTTTTAACCATTCTTCAGGTAATATCTACATATTTAAAACATCTAAAGAACTGCCTTTTAACCCTAAAGGAGCTATCACAGGCATCATTTGCCTTGTCAAACCTTGTGTGCTCAGGTCCCCTCTGTTTGATGGTCCATCAGATCTGGTATTTTCTGATCTAAAAGCAATGAAACTGCCACAGGGGCTCCAGGTGGAATTAATGTGGGGGAGCTTCCTGTGTCTACTCCCACACCAAAACCAGCTGATGGCACTTCTGCCAAGCACCAGGAACCAGAGCTGGCAAAGCAGCAGGACCTGGTTACCATTACCCTCTGCTCATTTCCCCACCAAATTCACTCCAGCCCTTCCTTCCCAAAGCTCCTCCAAGCTCCCATCCTTGGATTCCACTGGACAGAGCAGCAATTTAAATGAAAACTGAAGATTCCCATGTAAGCAGAATCAGCAGAGGCCACAAAGACAATGAGGGGTTGGAGCACCTCTCTTATGAGGAAAGACTCCAGGAGCTGGGCCATTTATTCTTTCACACCTTCCTGTTTATCAGCACTGCCTTCCTGTCTGATTTCTCACCTGAAGCCTCCCAAGGAGCTGGACCAGGACAGAATTAACCCAAAGAGGTCAGCTCCCTGAACCCACTTACCCCTGACCTGGCAGGAACTCACAAAGCCCAGCAGGGCAAGGTTCTCAGAAACTCAGATTGGACCCAGCCATCTCCAATCCACACCTGGAATCATGCTGGAAAATGTGCCTGCTGCAAAGTGGGTTTCAGGTCCTTTCAGTGGAAAGGAACACTTCTGAATGCACAGTGGGCAAAATGCAGAGTGTTTCACAAGCAGGGAAATGAGCATGTAGGGCTCCAAGGCAACATTTGACTCCTCACTGCTGTCAAACAGCACTACTTGCTGTACTGATAAGCATGTGAAATGCTTATTCCAATGAAGCATTACAGGGAGAACCTGTTTTCCTTCCAAGATCATGTCAAGAAAAAATGAAAGGCTCCACATTTGTGGTTCACACGCTTTCTCTCTAGGTGGGGTAAGAGTTGGAAGGACTAAGTTGTCCCCTCAAAAGGAAAAATCTCAGAAGGGAAAAAGAAAATAAAGACAAGCTCTGCTGCACCCTCTTAGCCCTGCATGAGTATTGGGAAAAATAATATTACAAGTGTTTCCCTTGTTCAACTATTCCTGAAAGGTTTCAGCTGCCTTGCACAATTTGGGTAAGGACATCACTGGCTGCTCAGCTGGGAAGAAGTTAAGAACTGGCTCATTAGATTTGTTCTGCTTGATCCAAGAGGAAAACAAAACCAGTAAATCCCTCACTGGGCAGTGCTGCTGCAGCTCTGGTGACAAACACACGGGGCTCACACATCACTCTGCTTTCTAGAAAGCTGCCTTGGCACCCCTTGGCACCGTCGCGTGCCTCGAATGACAAACTGGGGGTGGCAAAGCCCCTGTGAGTGAGGCTGTGGCTGCTGCACCCTCAGCTCATGGGGCACGAGCAAAAATCCTCCCTGAGCACACCACACTCGAGGCCACATGACCCACGAGCCACATCTGAATTATTTAGCCTATAAAACTCCATCTGCTTTGCCATGCAGATTGTGAATTAATGAAAGCTCAGCTGAAAGGCTACTTTCTTGGGGCGAGAGGAAGGAGAAAGCTTCCAGAAGCCTTCCTATTATAGAAGCAATAGAGCTGGTTCCAAATATAGTAGAGCAGCACTCCCAGAGCTCTGGAGACGTCGTGCCCTGGTTTTGTGAGGCTGAGGTCTCGCTGGATTGCTCCTGCACATGCAAAGATGGGTAGAAAAGACTGCAAGATGCAGAACTGACGTGAAAAGGGAGTTTTAGGACAAACACCAGAGGCAGAAACCCAGACTGCCTCTATGAAAGATCAGCCTGAACACCAGGAGAGAGCCAACCTGTCCCACTTTAGAGAAAGCCGGTCAAAACCAGCAAGAAGAATCCCATCTTTTTCAAGAACACAACATAAACTTGCTAAAAAAGATCCTGATTATTATTATTATTACTACCCCAAACGTGGCAGATTAAGATTGCCAACAATCATTTCATCACCCTGTTTTGCCTGTGGCAGCAGGGATCCTGGCTGGAGAGGTGCACTTGACTCACTTTGGCTCGCAGAGGGTGGATTTGTTTTTTGCTGTGACAGCTCATAAAGTGACCATCACATGCCCTGCCCGACAGAAATTCCTCACCAGTTCACCAGGAACAGTTTGTCAGTGACCCATTTTAATTCCTAAAGTTTCCTTCTCCTGTTTCAGGGCAGATCTTGTAACACAACAGAAATAAACTCAGTTGCAAAACTGATTACAAGTGTATCTTTGTGTATCTCTGCATCTGTGTACTCCAGCATAGGACCGAACTTTTGATTGGGAAATAGTAACAAAGTAAAATGCCACCAGAACAGCAAAAATCTCAGACAGGACGCTACATAGGGCAGAATGGCACAAAATGCACAGGAGTAATTGCACCTGCACATCTCTCCACGGGGTAAGAAATGGCTTCTAAAATAGCAGAAAAAAACCTACAGCTGACTTCTAAATATCCAGCAAATAAATAAATACAGCTCCTTCTTTAGAACTCTGCTAACAAGGAAAACCCCACAGCAGGTGACTCAGTGTTGAGCACCAATTTCATCAACTTTAAAACTCAATTCACTGAACAAAATATCACTTTACCAGGTTCTGTGGCTCTAACTGGTTTGGACCAGCCCTAGGGTTGCCAATTCTCCTTTCTGACACCACCCTATATTCCCTGATCACAGGTCCAGACCTACACAGTTTAGCAAAATAAGGGGTAATTAATTTTTATTTATTTCTGTGGAATCTTACCCTTTAACAAAAAGGTTATTTTGTGCATTTCTTTGTCCTATACCTCTTTTCAGCAGAGACAGAGACACAAAAGACCCCCTAAAAAACACTCCCCAAAAAACCCTAAGCAAACCAAACCCACACAGGCACACAAAAGACTCAAAGCAGAACAATGCAGTTTCATCCACACGGATCCATTCTGTCAGTCCACTGCAGGGCTGAGAGGTTACAACATCCATTAGGCATCTCTAAAGTGTCCAGACTTTTCCTAAGGGTCTCCAAATCCAAATTCAGCAAACCTTACTCAGCAGCACAAACATTAGATTAAATATAATAGCACCAAAAAAGAGCTTCAGAAGTAACTGTGCCATTACTTGCAAATATTTGGATAGGTTGGATAAGGCCTTAAGCAACCTGGTCTAGTGGGAGAAGTTCCTACACATGGCAGGAGGTTGGGATGAGATGATCTTTAAGGTCCCTTCCAACTCCTTAATATTCTATGATTCCATGACTTCTGTCATTCAAAATGCCCAAGTTTTTCCTATCATATTCCTGAATCCACTCTATTCTCACATAAGAGCATTTTCCACTATTTTTAGTATCAATGTCTCATGAATTGTCACGAAACTTTAAATCTTTTCAAATTTTGTCTCAAGTAGGCCACTGCTGGTGCCCCAATGTCACACTTTCACAGAGAACTATCTTCCACCTTGCAAGGACAATGCAAAAATGCTGAACTCAGAAATCTCAAATTTATAGGTCAGCAGTTTACAAAAAAGTCTGCTCTGCACTTAGGGAAAGAGCTATCCAGTATACCCAACTTCAGGACAGATTTCATGCAGAAAGAAGTTCAAATTATTTTTCACAGCACATTTTGGAACAAAATGCCTCATTACATCTGGAAACTTCCACCAGAACAGATTCCTTAGGAACATCTAAAAACAACCCACCCACCCACAAACAGGACACACCACCACCCACATCCTCTGAATAAGTTTGGGATTCACTGGACTTTCCAGCTGTGTCCTATAAAACAAAGCATAAAAGCTTTTAAAGAACAGGTTACAATCTAATTAAAAAAAAAAAAATCACTAATTAGTGTCAGGTTCTAAAAGAGCTCCTATTGGAAGAGGTCAGGGCAACCCCAGGCCCTTTCCAGCCTGCTCCTCATGTCCCACCACAGGACATGGCTCAGCCCATCACTGAACCAAGTGGTACCACTGAGGAAACATTTAAGAAAGGGTGAGAAACACCTGACAGAGAGACAAAGAGGAAAAACCCCACCAAGACCAGGGAAGGATAAGGGGTGCTCCATGGCAGAGCAGGTCATGCCCCACAGTGAAACTGGAGAGAGAAGATGTTGGTTTTATGCTTGTTTCCTACTATTATTTTACTTTTCTAGCCATCAATAATTTTTTTTTTTGTTTGTTTTGTCCACAACAGTAATCAGTAATCTCATGAACTTTATCTTGACCTTTAAGCTCTCTTGCCAGTCCTTCTGTGACATCTCCAACTCCAGTCCCTGGCAGGCAACAACCTCCTCTGGCCAACCTGTCAGGTGGATGTGTCTGTCCCTGCAGCAGGGAGTCACCCACTACAATCACTCACAGCTTATTATTCATGTCAAGTCTTCAGGAGGGATGGGAATATTCCTCCTTGGAGGGAGAGTGGCCACTTCCCAGTCTCCCTCTTTTATTCACTTCTGATTTCTTGTGAGAGGTGGTGCAGACCTCACTGGGACCCCAGACACAGGGGGGAATTCAGACTTCTGAGTCTCTGGGCTCTCTGAAAACATCCTATTTCACAGAACCCTTGAGAGGCTTGGAAGGGAACTCAAAGTCCATCCAGTTTCAACCCCTGCTCAAGGGCAGCGACACCTTCCTCTATCCCCGGTTGCTCCCAGCCCCATCCATCCTGGCTTTGGACACTTCCAAGGATGGGGCAGCCACAGCTGCTCTGGGCACCCTGTGTGGGGAGAATCACATCCCGTGACCTGCTGCCCACTCCTGTTTTGAAGCAACCCTGGACTCAGTTGTCCCTCTGGACTGTGAGCACACATGGCTGGCTCACAGCCCTCTTTTCATCCACCACAACTCCCCAGTCCTCCTCTGCAGGGCTGTCCTCAATGACTTCTTCTCCCAGTCTGTACTCACACCTGGGACTGCCCTGACCCAGGAGCAGCACCTTGCACCTGGATTGTTGAACTTTATGAGGTTTCTTGTCCCCATGAAGGCCACACAGCCTTCTCACATTCTCATACAACTCCTGGCCCTGGTGACACAGCTCCTCGATGAGGACACACCTTCTGGAGAGATGACTCTCAGCCCCAGCTTCCTGGACAGGGAGCAGCCACTCTTTACAACCAGAGGCCTCCAGAGCTCTCCTGCCACCAGGCCTCTTTGGGAGGGACCCTCTGACATCCTTGGGGCTGCCAGGAATGAGCACCCCTCCTACAGCTCCAGGCCTGCAGCGTGAAGTCATGCAAGGAAGGGGAAAGAAACAGGACACCAGGGTGTGACAGCCAGCAACACAAAGCTGGAATCCTCACCAGTGACAGGAGGAACAGCACAGCAAGGCAGAGGAGACTCACAACAGCCCTTGGCACGATGCCATGACCCAAGCAGACCCCTGGACATCCATCAGCCAGAACCAGGCACCAGCAGAGCTCATCCAACACAGACAGAGCAGCAGGAGCAGAACAGGGCATGGGTGAGCAGAGCTGGGCTCACACAAAAACAGGTGAATGATCCCAAAGCAGCATCAGGGTATTTCCCACCCTAAACTGCTTTGCAGCTTGTAAAAAAGCACAGAACCCATTTAAAGGGACCAGAAAGGACTTTGAACAGCCAAAGCACAGACATGTGACACTTTATGGCCAAAGGGCTCAAGATGAAGACAGAAGGCAGCCAAGAGGACACACTACAAATCCTTCCCAGACAAAGCATCACCTGGGTTTACAGAAATTCTTAAGAGAACACAAAACATCTGCTGAACCAACTCAGCTTCACATAAACTCAGGGGTTTTGACTGGTAAACTGCAGTAGAGACCAACATTAAATACAGTATCTTATTGCATGATTATTTCAAAGGACTGTTTAAAATCTAAACTAATCTGGCAACCTACCAATTCCACAGATCTTTAATCTTTTTTTAGCTGTATTTTAAAAGATTTTTCCCCTTAATAACAAGAATTATTGAAGTAAAAAATAGTTTGATATTTTCAGAGCTTTGTAGTCAATACACCTAGCAACTGACAAAATTAAGCTTTCAGAAATCCTAAGCATAGCACGAATTCCACTGTAATTCACTCTTAAGGAAAAAAGAAAGGCCCCAAAATAGCATTGAAATTTCAGTAAAGGACAACTTCTGCACGCTTATGAACTGTGACAACTTCTGCTTTCTGCTTTCCAGTTCTGCCTTTCCCTTTCCACATTTCCTCTTCAAAATTCAATGGCACAGACCTTTAAGAGGACACCAGCAATAATTCTGGTGCAATCCTTTCCATGTTAATAACCACTTTGGAAGTATGAACTTTTCTAAAGTCCACTGGAAACATCAGATGCAGGTTTGTTTTACAAGACTTGAAACTTTTTTTAATGAAAAAACACAGAAAACACAAAATCCTAGAATGGTTTGGGTGGGAAAGGACCTTCATGATCACCTTGTTCTAATGCCCTGCCATGGGCAGGGACACCTTCCACTATCCCAGGTTGCTCCAAGCCCTGTCCAACCTGACCTTGGACACTTGCAGAGATGGGGCAGCCACAGCTTCTCTGGGCACCCTCTGCCAGGGCCTCCCCCTCCTCACAGAGAAAAATTTCTTCCCAATATCTAATCTAAATCTCTCCTCTTATTTTAAAACTGTTCCCCTTTGTCCATCCCTATCTGCTCACATAAAAAGTCGCATTCCCTCTTTTTCCCAAGTCCCCTTAGGCACTGGAAAGGGCTCTGAGGTCTCCCCAGAGCCTTCTCTTCTCCAGGTGAACATTCCCAGCCCTCCCAGCCTGGCTCCAGAGCAGAGGTGCTCCAGTCCTCAGAGCATCTTTGTGGTCTCTGCTCTAACAGCTCAAAAAAATAGCTTTATAATCAAGACAGAAAAAGGAAAAAATACCTGCATTGCTCTCTAACCCAATATTCCCAGTGCTTCTTCCAGAGTTTCCCCCTCTTGGACAAAATAGAGAAAATATGAATAAACCCCACCAAATCACTAAGAAGTGAAGCAGAAAATAAGGAGCTCCAGAGCATGGTTTAGAAGGGATGGTTTAAGTGAGCCAGCTTTGGAGCTGGGAATTGTGACCCTGCTGTGGAAATCCTCAGCACCTTACAAACCAAATGTGCCACTCCAGAGCTCCCACTCACCACCCTGGCTTTCAACAACCAATTCTCTCCCAAAAGCCAGCTGCAGCTTGCCAGCCCAAATTGAATTACTGAATTACCAAAGCAATCACCAATCTTGAGCCCTCACCCTTTGACATCTCTCAACAATTCTCTACAAGCTTGCAGGAAATAATTTCAAACAGCTCCCTCAAGAAAATAAGTTTCAAGCCTTAGTTTTTTCCATCCCAAGCCATCCCTGCACTATTTCATAGCTCTGATAATTATACCACTGACTAAACCTCCAACTGGGAATAGCTGTTTTTATCATCACTATTAAAAACAGTCCCTCACACTGTTAGGAATCTGGAAATTCACTGGAGCTGCATCCCACCCTTCGGCCTCTCAAAACACTACAGAGCAATGAAAGTATGTGCTGAAACCAGAGGATCCCTGTGCTGAACAACTCCTGTAATTTCTGGGTAACTGGAACTGCTTCCTAAGTGAACCATGGAGGCTTGGTTATTGATTTTAGCAGGGCAAGTGGCACCAGAGCTCTAAAAGTCAAAATTTTCCATACTGGACTGGGAAAGTTTAGTTACTTTTAGAAATGCAGCTGTGACATGCGTGCTAAAAAGCTCCTCACAGTCACCTAGTTTCATAGTTTTTATGCTTTTTTGAAAAATTAAAGTAAAAAGATCATCTGCAGTTTTCCTTTCCTAAAAGCACATTATCTTGGTTTTTACACCTTGGCCAGAAGAATGACTGACAGCTCTCAGAGAAGTAGCAAGATGCAGAAAAACAAGAGTTGAAAGAAAAGTGGATTTAAAAAACAGCTTTTAATTATCTGAAGGTATGGTTGCCAAGTAGACAGCAAAGAGGCTGTGCATCACTTACAGATGGGAAAATTCCCCCAGGTTGATTTCACAGCCAATTACAGTGGATTAACCTATTAGGAAGAACAAAATAGATATATTTTTTTGGTGGATGCAAGTTTCAACAGCTTGAAAAATCATTGCCACTGGTACTTTGATACACAGGATCAGCAATCTGTTTTATCACACTTCAAGTCATCACCATCCATAAACACACCCTAGAAAAAAAACCTCACCCTCTTTTTTAATGCATCTTCTGTCATTATTTCCTTCTCAGAGAACAGCATCTCTCTTGGCTCCCCACTTTGAGTATCACTTCATAGATCAATACTTCTTTTATTGCTGTTAAAGAGAAGCATCTAACACCTTCCAGCTGTTTTACACACACCTTTGCACACATATATATTATTATATCTGCCAGATGCCACTGTATAAGGTATTTGTCAAACAGAAAAGCACCAAAGCACTGATTTTCAACTTTCCAGGATCCCTCTGCTAAATCCTGGGTGTGCCTACTTTTGTTTGGTATCAAGTTCCTCCTGCTGGCTCCGCTGCAAGAGCAAACTACAGGGATAGTTAAGTTTTTCCCCACCACCAAAAACATCTGTTCCTTTTCTGAGTTCTCCAGACTTCCTTCCCCTTGACCATATCACAAAGCCTCTCTTTTCAGCAAGGCTGCCTTCCTGATAGTCCATCACCATTATCTTCTTGTTCTCTGCAGAGCAGCTTGAATCACTGGGTCTTGCAGAGCTTCCAGTCCTTTCAGCTCAAGGCCAGGATCTGAATTCAAGCATCGTGATTTACAGAGAGGGTTGTTAAACTCCTTCCCTGACTCTTTTTTACCACTCCACAGTTTCCTGTCCTGGGAGGCAACCAAACTGCTACAAGAAATGCCAGTTTCTGTTAAATGTCCTCAATTCCTGTGACACTGAGCATTTAAAACAATTACGTTAGTTCCAAATCTTGCACTATAACAGCTTTTATCCCACAAAGTGCAGAGATGAGCAAAAATTACTTTAGCACCAAGGAGTGTGAGTTGGTTATTTGCTGCATCTCACAGCATTTCTAGTTAACATTCAGCCTTGGCACGACCCACCATCCACTCAGGCACACAGCACAATGTCACCCCTCAAAACCCCACTGTTCAACCTAAAGGCACTTTTTTTTTTTTAAATCTTTTTTTTTTTTTATTTTAAGGGTGCATCAGCTGCTCACTGAAAGTGGGAATGCTTCATTTAGCACACACACACTTGTTAAACTGCTCACAGCATGCAAATAAAACACCGCATTGTGCAAAAGTCATTCAGTCTCCCCATCCGCAGATATGAGCAATGGAACCGGGGCCAGGAAAGAGAAACTTGGAACAACATGCAAATATTTCAGTCCCTTATTCCCAGTATTCACATCCCAGGCTAAAGCCCACAGCCCTGTCATGCTGAGGGGTGACCATGTTTAAGAATCTGCCCTGTGCAGTGGGTGGGAAAACGACCATTATCTGTCTTGCCCCTGGACTGCACTCTTTTATTTGTAGTTATTACTGCAAACTGCCTTTTTTTCCAGACAATGGTTGTGTTATTATAGGTACCTTCATGCCGTGCCAAAGCACATACACACAGCAATTCAGAACAATCAGCCTTGTTTTCATGGGAGCAAAGGTTGCAGCCAAATGAAATGGGTGGAGATCACATTAAACAATCTTGGAATCTGCTAATAGGATATAGGAAAATGTGACCATAATGCAGATGCGGAGTTCCCCTTTCACCTTCCAATGTTACGGATAAAATAAAAGCTTTGGAAAACCAATTAAACTGTTTGAACAACATTAAGCAAGTCAAAGTGTTCTCAGGGTACTTACGAGACCACTGAGACGTTCTTTAAAATTAAGACAAAGCAGTGCCCTTTCAAAGCTCTGAAACCAGAGAGCATTTCCCCACCCCAGAAATGATGATCTCTTCCACCACCTGTTTTAAAGATATAGGAGACCTGCAAGTCCTCTGCTTCTCCATGGTGAAGAGAAGCTCATCAAGACAATTCTTCCTGTGTTAGGGACAGAATCAGCCCCTCCTCTAAGCGGGGAATTTTCACACTGAGGCACCTTGGTTGGTCAGCTGTAACCTGCATTCCCCTTGTTTGCTTTTGAGATGTGCATTAGTCAGCTTTCTCCTCCACAAATCTGATTGTGCCTCTGCATGATCGTGCACTGAAGTCATGTCCTTGAGCGTGTGACATCAGTCTGTTGCCATGGCAATGCACAGGGCAGTCCAAAATTCAGTATTATGGCATCACTGCGGGATCAGACAGCAGAACAAGCCAACGCCTGAGAGCTGGTTAATGCAGCACGAACAGCCAAGACATTTCAATCTAAATGTTAAAGTGTAACTGCACTTCATCACAATATTCTTTATAAATATGCCTAGAAGCCTCAAGAAAGACTATCCAGAAGGTCACTGAATTGAAGAAACGGGCAAACCATCATGCATCACTAAAAAGAAGGGCAATATGTTTCCAAGGATGGCCACCAAGTATGAAGAAAGCTCAGTTCAGCTCTCTGAATAGAAACCACCATCTGTTCCTAAGGCAACACCAGAGCTGCCTAAAGACATCATCATCCACAGAGAAACAGGGATGGCCCCTCAGCACCCCGAACCAAGTGTTAGGTTGCACCCAGTTTTTCTGGAAATCAGAGACTGGAGGATCACAGCACTGTCAGCCCTTTCAAAGGGACAGCATTACATAAGACACAGTTCTTCAATTTCAAGCTTTGAAGCAAAGATCAGCACATCATTAACCCAACCTGTAACAAAGCTATGTAGTTAAAAAAGGGTGGTACCTTCCAAGAGTTGTTATTCCATGTAGGGTTAGACATTACAGTTCTGTCGGTTCCTTACACACTCACGAGAATGGCATTTCTAAAGAGCAAAAGGGAAGGAAAAAGGAAATTAGTGACACAGTAAAGGTATTAACAACCACTACCCAGCTCCTAAAACCCAAAAGATCCAGTTTGCCCAGAGCAAAAGGCACATGGGAACAACAATCCACTCATTGCTGACGTGGAGAACCACCAATTCAAGGTCTTCAGTGCTGACTGATCGAGTACACCCCAGAAACAGCCCAGTGGCTGGGCAGAAGCCAATCTGGCACCACGAGAGCCCAGGGAGCACAGACAGCAGAGAGGAGGGACCGCTAAGCCCTCAGAAGCCACAATGGACCCCCTTCTTTACCTGCTCCTCTGTTCCCATCAAGCACACGTGTTTTGGGGTCTGGGTGTGGATTCCCAGTGGCTGCTGTGACACCCAAATTCCTCAAGCCCCTGGAGTGCCACTGCTGTTGTACGTCAGCTTCTGTGTAACCTGGCCCCTCCCCGTACGCTTGGCTGGTTTCATTTTGCCTCCTTCCGCTTTCCCTTATTAATCCACGCGTCTCCAATAGCTCAGAGAACACTTCCTTCTGCAGAGCTGACCTCCAGCCTTCCCATAACCCCAGAGACACACCCAGTTTCTTCACAGTGCCATTAACAAGGCACATTTCATGTTCTCCACACGGATGTAGCCCTCACCCACTTCGAACCCCTCCACCCAAGTCCCTGGCTGTAATTACCCCATCCCTCGTTATCTAACACCTAACACAAGCCTTGGGGCTGGGAAGCACTGTTTGTTTGGCTCTGCAGTGTCACACACCCCAGTGGTGTTGTATAAATAAATTCCACAACCTGTTTGAGCCTGAGCTTGATCGAGACTTGAATTATCCCCGTTTCCAAGTGACTGCTGCAAATACCTTCGCTCACTCCCTGCTCGCTTACGCAATCGGCCACCAAGGCAGCTCCAGGGCCAAACACCACGACAGCCAACTGCTCCCACGGGCCACAACTGCACAGAAAACAACTCAAATCCCCCTGCTTTTAAATATAAATTACAGATTATAAAGGGATGAGACAGGCAGAAGCAGACAGCTCTCAGAAATGTGCCTCTGCCTGTCACCTGAAGGACAAGCTCCACGTGCCGGTGTCACCGCTCAGCCACTGCAGCACCCAGGCTTTGCCACAACCCTTAATACTCAGCAGGTTGCCCAGTCACAAGTCTGAAGTACCAGGGAGGATGAGATTCTGGAAGCAATTTTGAGCCAAATGGATTTCAGAGCAAAATAAAGCCAGCAGGCTTCATCTCCATGGAGCTCCTGCAACACAACATAGGCTGAGCAAGTCACTCAGGGCAGAGGTCTTTCTTATTAAGTACCTAGTAAATTCAGATTAAAGTCAGACAACTTTTCCCCCTCCCTCATATAAAAATCAGATGCTATCCAGCCCCGAGGAATCAACCCAGCTTCTGCAATAAGGAAAACCTGCTCACAGCTACATGACACCACACACAATCCATAGGATTGTGGCCCTTCAGGTACTCATTAAAAACTATTTCCCTAGAAAAGTTTCCAGTAACAATTTGCCTTCCATTCATTCTCTGCAGTGAAGATGGATGGTGACTAAGTACTGGATATGGAAGCACGTGAGAAGTCCCAGTGCAGCCATCCCAGATCATAAACAGACCAGTGTAATCCCATGGACATTCACCAAGTACCCACCTGCTCCCATGTGCTGATTCCAACATCAGAGGGGCCACTAAACCCCTGAGCCAAACACCAGGAAGACAGGAAGGAAGCACCGAGGCACTCCACAGCCATTAAAAAGCAAACAGAAGCCAGAGAAGAGCCAAGGCTGGGTTTTTGTGATGGTGTTCACAGGTGGAGGAATTTTGCCCACTCTTAGGAAGGAGCTGTGCTTTGCTGAAGCTTCCTGACTACTCAGCTGAACCTCCTGCCCACAGGTGAGTCCCTTCCCACCTGGATTACCCTTGGAGCAGCTTGGCCAGCATAAAAGATATCACAGCCCATTTTTTTGGCTTCTTTTCCCTACAAAGTCAAGGCACCCAACCTCTTAAAAAGGCAGTGTGACACCTGTGCTCCCTCATGAGACTCACATCCTAAAACCTTCTCCTAAACAAAGCATCAGCCCAGAACACTGAGTCAACATCCCCAGCATGTGGGGGTCAGGCAGCCCTGCCAGGTAACACTCCAGGCTTGAACCTCATTTTTATTTAGGTAATACCCAATCCAACCTGCTAGCCTCCTGTCCCTGCAACATCAGTGGCTAGAAAGGGATGCAGGAGTCTGATCAGCTACAGACTCTCAGGAAAAAATGTATTTTCCCCCAACACAAATAAAGAAATACCTCTTTTAAAAAAGAATGTGATGCAGTTCATCTCATTAAATAAGTCACACTGTTCCTATCAAAGCATGGATCCACTACAGTACACAATGCACAGGTTGGTTTGCAAAGCATGTTTGGGCCTTTCCCTCTGAAAGCCATTCTAAAAATGTAAGATTCAATTAAGGGGGCCTTGCACTCTTTGTTCCTTTGAAATTCACCACCACTTCACCTTATTTATTCCCACAGCTTAATGCTGCAGTTGGATCCACACCATCAACCCTATCAGCCACCAACACAACCAGGCCTGAACTTACAAAACAATTAACTTTTACAAAGTATATTACATTTTCTTTCCCAAAACATTTAACCTGCTAACAAATACCTGCCTTAGTGCATTACCATCCTCCCGTTGTCCTGGAGTGAGTTAGCAGCAAAACACAGGGAGAGCCAAGCACGCTCTGCCTCCTGGCCAAGCAGAGCCTGCAAGAACAGACCCCCTTTGGGGCAGCGACAGTTGAGGTCAATTTAATGGGAAAACAAACTACTTTTCCATTCAAGTCCAAAGCAGAGACAAAGAATTTTATGTGGCTCAGATTGCACAGTCAGCTGTCTTTTTAGGAACGGATCAGATTTAATGGTTCTGTGGCAGTCCAGAGAAACTGAGCCTGAAGAGAGTTTAAGGTTTGGCCAGTACTGCACTGTGCAAAGTCCAGGCACTTGTCTGGGGTGATCTTGTGGCCTTAAATAGGTACCTTAAAGTCATCGTCACCAACAGCAGTTCCAGGGATTTTATGAGGCCCTGGCACAGGGTGCCCAGAGAAGCTGTGGCTGCCCCTGGATCCCTGGAATTGTCCAAAGCCAGGCTGGCTGGGGTTGGAACAACCTGGGATAGTGGAAAGTGTCCCTGCCCATGGGAGGGGGTTGGAACGAGATGGGCTTGAAGGTCCCTCCCAACCTAAACATTGTGGGATTTTATGACTTCCCAGGGTTCAGCCTTGAGTACAAATTCACTTTTACCCCATTTCAAAGAGAGGCAAAATCCCTCTCCCAAGCTCTGCCTGATACTTCTCTTTTGCATCACATGGGCTGCATTTAACACCATTTCTACACCAGAGAACCAAAATGAGGCAATGCTTCAACGTGACCACCCTCACCAGAGGGACTCGTATTCTGAAGCAGCAGAGATGTGCTCAGGCTCTTTCACTTGACTATTTCAGGGCCTAATGCAGACAGAGAAGCCAATTAACATGTACTGCTATGGAAAGGAATATAATCCAAACCTTCACTGGTTTATATCCAAACCCTCTGAGACATCTAACGTCAAAGCTAAACAGATCTTCACCTGGCAAACATTTGGAGAGCCTTCAACTGAAGCTTCCAGGTATGGGAATGCAGTATTTTAGGATATTTTTGCTACATACACTGGGGACATACCTCTAACACAAAGCCCAGAGAATCATCATGACAGCTGCAAAAACAACTTTGTCCTGGCTAACATTCACATAACGAAATTACAGTTTCACTCCAGGGAAAAAGGAAAAAGCACTTAAGTTTTGTTTAGATTGAAGTGCTTCGAGCCACGCCACTTATCTTCTATCAGAGCAGATTGCAGGGCTGCTCCAATGATTATTCTGTAATGAAGTAACTGGAATTGGAAGGTATGCAATTAGTCCTATCTCCTCCTCCTCTGCCACCTCCCTATCAAGAAGAAAACCAGCACAGACGTTATCACCTCTCCCTGGAGTTCTGCTACCCTCATCACTTAAAATACCCACAAAGCAAAGTAGGGCTGTCACTTACAAGCTGCTAACAAGCCTGGCTTGGCCCTGAGTGGCAGCAAAGGTGATATTCTCAGCATCTCCCCAGGAGAAAGTTACAGGGTTACCTAATGGGATGCTTTCTCAGGTACCCACACACACATATATATTAAGCTTAACATGCCTGCATTTAGCTATTTTAGTAAAAGCAAACCACTCTTGAGAGGGAAGAAAAAAAAAGCACTGCTGTTCCAAGCAGCTTTAGGTTAAAGCATCTCTCAACTAACCCTCCTGGGCATGACCACTGGGAAGTGAATATATTAAACTCAGGACACAGGTATCACTTGCTGGCATTCTGGGTAGTTTTACTGACTCCAGCCTGGCTCATTTTACCTGGGTCATTTACCCTTC
This sequence comes from Ploceus nigricollis, assembly GCA_013399945.1. Taxonomy (NCBI): domain Eukaryota; kingdom Metazoa; phylum Chordata; class Aves; order Passeriformes; family Ploceidae; genus Ploceus; species Ploceus nigricollis. The sequence goes on along the minus strand of VXBC01001795.1, from coordinate 278,546 downwards.
CTTCCCCTAAAGAGCTCTGCTTTATGTCTGTAAAGTGCTATGTGCAACTTTCCCATAACTGCAGCTAAGAGATGGAAGATGCAAAAAGGCCCCAGACAGCCCACAGCCAAATGGAAACTCAGTGAATCCCTGATTCCAAACTGCAATTCTGATAACATACAATCTGACATTTATTCAGGCTCAAAAGCTCACTCATCTCTTCCTCTCCACCCCAGTGATACCCACTGGTCTAATTAAAGACAAGGCTTCTCTTAGCAGCCCCTGCCTTACATATATCCCAGTAAAGTCTCCCTGTCTGTGACCCAAGGAGCACAGGGGAGAGCTAGGGGATAGGGGGCATTCCCCAAATCCTTAAAATAAAATAAAAATATTAAAGTAACCTTAAAACCACCATTAAACCAACATCAACAAACTTGCTCTGGATAGGTCCACTAGAGATGCAGCAATTTTCACTCAGTGAATTCACTCAGTTGAGTGAATTTCACTCAATTTTTACTTGTTCCTCGACATTTTCCTAAGTTCTTCCCAATTTCTTAAAAACATTTTCCCAAAGAAAATGGGCCATCCCTGCAGGATGCACTGGTGCCTTCACTTTGTAGGATTCAGTCAGGTCAGGGATGGAGCCGTGTTAACCTCACAAAATCCATACACAACCCTTTCCTTGCCCCATACACCTACTGATCCAAACGAGGAAAAAGGGCTAAAAAAAACCCTTTTAAGTCAAGAAGAGTGTGCAGAATGCTGCAGACACATTTGTTACAAAGGTATGGGAACTACTGCTCCTTATCCTACAATTTACCCCATGGCCTCCAGCTGACACATCAACTGACACCATCTTAACAACCACATAAGTAGCTAAAGCTGAACAAAGCAATTATTAGGAAAACTGGTTTAGTCCACTGCTGGTGGCATCCCATGTCCTCTCCATGGAGGAAGCATGACTCAGACTGCTCTGGGCTCCCATCCACAGCACAGGCTGCAAAGCTGCATTAAAAAGAGAATTCCCAGTAACTTCTACCAAAGTCACGTCTCCAACTCCTTCTGCTGAGAGACCAATTCGAAGTGAGATATTTTATATTTTAATATGACTACATCTGCAGTGCTACTGCATCTAAAAAAATCCATAAGCACTTTAAGAGAAATACAGGGACTTTTTTTTTTTTCCTTAACACCATAGAAGATGGATTCATTGCTATCAGTAATCCTCCCACAGCCCCAGTTTCAGAAGGAGCAGCAGATTCAGAGATTTCAGCCGCAAAAACAAGCACTCTGCATCACTTCATTCATCTGCTTATTAAGATAAAGTTACCTCATTAAAAAAAAAAAAAACAATGGTAGAGTGTTATCCTTTTTTAGAGAGAAAATTAAGTGAAAAAATGCAAGGAACTAACAGTCTGTCCCACACTTGCTGGCAAGCTCTGGTGCCCTGATGGTCAAATTGAGGTGTATAAATCCATTTTCAGGCAGCAAGATTTCCTTAAGGGTGAGGTTTCTTTTAGAATTCCCCTCCCAAGTGCCTGACACTCGTCTCAAGGTACCGTGCCTTGCATGCCCTCATTGTTCAGCAGTGGATCCTCCTCTCCCCAGCACCAGGACACGTGCAGGAGGTCAGGAAGAGAAATGAATAGGAAAAATCACAGTAGACATCATGGCAAAGCAAGAGCTGCCTTTCAGCAGGAGTAAAAGGGGCAGTTTTGCATGGACATTTACAGGGAGCTTGTCTCAACCTCAGCAGTCAGGGTGGAAGGAAGCACAGAAGCTCTGAAGACATAAAAACATTAAGAGGCCCAACACAAGAGCAAAGGCTTCACGATGGAAAGGATTTTCAGACTTTGCAATAAAGGTGAAGCTCAGAACAAAGACCTCAATGAAGAATTTCATAAATGAAAAGAGAACTGGGGTGCTCTGGAAGCAATGAACATAATTAATCCACAATCCAACACCAGCCACTATCACTGATGCACAAGTCCTGCTTGAACCCAGGGTCCAAACTCTTTTTTAAAATATAGCCTGCAGTATGACACATCTCAGAAAGCCAGACCACAGGCACAAGCCATGAGCCTGTCTTTGAAGTTCAGATACACCAGAAAATTACTTCACCTCCCTAGATGCAGAGGGGATAGTGCTGCCTTTGATGCTACAAGAAATTTTGGTCTTAAACTGCCCAAGGACTTCAAATTGCCTCCTGGGCTGCAGGGTGGCAACACCCAAGCCTACACATACACACGAACATAATTATGCCTGGTCTAGACTTTGGGGGAAGGAAAAAAAAAAAAAAAAAGAAAAAGTATTTTCAGTGATGTTAGCACGCAAAGAAAATAATAGCACACACAAAGAAACCTCTAGGGTGACTTATGAAGAAGATTTTATGCTTGGCTTTCTGCCAATTAGAGAGGAATTAAAGTGTCTGGCAATATAACCCCGCTCATCCCGAGGAAGAAACTGCATTTTTAAGTGGTCAAAGGAGCAAGAGGGATGAGAAAAGAGGGACAAAGATTCGGGAGTGCAACTGCACAGAGCAACATAGGAAGTTTCTGATGGTACTGAGACAGAAAGTGGGCACAAATAATTCAGATTTTTAAATTAATCCAGTCTATTGCCTCCAAAAGAAAATCAGCATGTAACAGCTGACTCCAAATGACAGCATTCCAATAAAGCAGAGCAGTATTTTTTGCTATAAAATTCCAACTCCTTCAATATTTTACTGATTATCCACCTCCACTGACTGCCAACCAGCAAAATCAGTGAAAGGTGGAGGTCACAAAAACAAAAGCAAACCAAGTGGAAATGGCACGGCTAGACAACTTGGGAAGCTGAAAATGTGTCAAAATACAGCCTTTGAGTAAGAAAGAACATTTAGTAGCTATCTGCAACGATGAATTTACATCCAAACTCTTTGGAGCTTAAAAATTCACATCATAAGACCAGCTTTTACCAGAATTAGGACCAGACTTGACATGCCCCAGTTTCCCCAAGGTTACTTTTGGAAACGCATCTACTCTTATAATATTTCAAGTGCTCTTCTCACACTGCAGAAGAGCAACCAAAACCTACCTTCTAATTTTACTTTTTTAGAATTATTTTTTTTAAAGAACTTAACTTCAACACTTCTTTCATCTGAATGACAGAAGGAATTTTGTGTCACATTGCAGGTTGAAAGTTACTGGAAACGGCAGTAAGCTGCTGTTGCTTATATTAAGTCATTGCAAGGAAAAGACAAAAGAAGCTACTGAAGCTTTCGAAATCAAGCCCTGTAAAACAACAAAACCACAAAATGAACCAGAAGTAGCTTAGGAGTTGCTAGGGATGTTTAAAGTTAATAAAAATGCTAAATTAAATGGCTGCCGCTTAGGTTTGCCAAAAAATTATGCAAATTTCCAAAGTTCATACATAGTAATTAGCACAGCAAAAAGCAGGTCCCAAATAAGTGATGAAGTTAGCCTCGCTCTTATTTCTCCAGCAGATGGAATTAGCTATGTGTGAAGCTATTTTTTTGCAATTGAAGATTAAACATATTATCCTGAATATCAATTCTGAAAGTACAGCACATTGGATATATGCATTCATGGAAGCAGGAATATGCAAAAGCCAGCCTGAATCCTTCTCTTCCATCATTCTGAACAGGACACTGAAGAGGCTGGGGGAAGGTTTACATATTTAAGACTTCATTTTTCAAACTGATTGCTGACAACTTGGTTGAGACAAGTTCTCTCAAAGTACATTTAGAGTTAATAGTCCAAACAGGTTTTTCCAAAGAAAAATGTCTTCCTCGACTGAAAATACATCCTCTTGATGTGCTAATTGACAGATCACAAAAAGTCACCCAAACTGCAAGTCCAAACAACATGTGTCAGCAAAGGCTCCTGGGTTTGCCCATTCCTTCTCCAAAACCTGGTTCACAGGCATACCCATCATATACTGTGTGATACAAATTCATCTTTTCCATTCCTATTATGGATTTGCCCCTTGCTTCACACTACAAAAGACAAAACCTTCCCCTCAGCCCTGCAGCTCTCCAGTGAGGGCTGAACCTCATGTGTGCCCTTGACCAAAATACTCCACCTGTGTTCCATATTCTCAATTTAATTTCTCCAGCTCTGGAGCCCGGGGCTGCCCCACCACAGCAAGTTCCTCTCAAAGACACTGAAAGACCCAGCAATTTTTCTCTGGTGTCAGGCTGCATTTTATCTTTCTTAGAACAGCACAAGCCATGAAGGCTCATATCAACACATCCATCCAGTTTAGGGGGCACCACCCAGCAGCAGCAGAAGAGTCTTGAGAAGGTGCAGGAAGGGCAACCAAAACCAAATTACTGCACTGATCACAAAGAAAGTGGGTAAGCTTCTTCCTAAACACCAGCTTCCAAGCAGAAAACTGGTAAAAGAAGTAAAAACAAACTACAAGTCTCTTCCTACATGAATATTACTTTCAGGCAGCCCAGAAAAGATTTCTAAAATCTGTGTGTGTTACAAAAAGAACCCAAAACTTACATAATTAAAGGAACATAGGGAGGGGAAGGTAAAGTTTAATGCTAATTTCAAAGTCAAGTAAGTGACACCCTGGATTGAATGCTATTAACCAAAATTGTGCAAGTTAAAAGTGGATGTACTGAAAGCAGCAGAAACCCTGCCCGCAACAAAATGAGAATTCTCTAACAAAAATACTTCTGTGGCCAAATGAAACACTGAGTTTAAGTAAGAAAGCAAGCACTTACACCTATCGTGCTCTCCCCTTCTTCCTTCTCATCTAGGGAGTCTCATTTATCTCAAAGCAATCAAAAGAAAACACTTTGATTTTTAAAGTCAGAAAAGTTGCAGAAATTACAGCCCTGTCTGGCACGAACAAACAATATTTCTGAAATCAAAAGAAGATTCTCCAAGTTAGGGGAAGGGCAAAAACAGTCCTGAATAACTTACTTTGCATAGCCCAATTCCTGCCAAAACAGTTCTGTAAATCCCATGGTGGTTCAGATAATTTCCATTCTTAGAGCAAAAAAAAAACCTAGATCGAACATTAGCAACATTAATTGTGTGATATGACCTGAATGATGCAAGAACAAGTAGTTAAGTGAACCACAGCATCTGCTGAATTTTTAATCACTAGTTGTTTTGCTGCAAGGCAGAAGAACACTGTATATCAGCTTCCAAGTACAGCATGGAATGGCACATTAGGACAGCAAGATTTTAACTGGCAGGAATTCTGCTTCCCTGCTACCCAAATGCCATCACTTTGCTGTGAACTGCAGACAGAGCAGCTTCTAAAGCAGGATTATTTTTTAATCACACAGAAAAAAAATAAAAAACGAGCACTATTTTCTGCTCCCCAAGATACCAGTCAGCCATTTCTAATTTTTTTTTAAAGCTGACACTTTATTAACAGCCATTTATGTGTCTCTCTGTAGTTTATTTCTACTCTCCAAATAGCTTTAAGCAGTCACGTCTTGCCCAGCAGCAACTTGCTACTAAAGAGGTGGTTGAACCTGGGATGTGTAGGAAGGTGATCTATGTAAACACTCCTATTAGCCCTGTACTGCAACAGGAGGAGCAGCTGCAACATGTTGGGACACACCTGAGCTATATTTAATCCATCTCTCCCTGACACCCATTGCAGTAACGCTGCAGACACCCAAATTTGGACAGCCAGGTCATGGTACCACTGATGCTCATCCTGTACCTACACCAGACAGTCCTGCTGCCATTTCTCTGTGTTTGATACCCATAATAGTTAAATAAACCAACCACCATGCCTACAGTGGTAAATACAGCTCTAGTTATGCTCTAGGCATAAAACTGCAACAGGAGGATTAGCAAGTGATACAGCAGATATTCCCCTTCCACAAAAAAGACAAAAAAAAAGAAAAGTTATTTGGGGAATAAACACTAAATCCTCAACTACAATGTGAATACCAAACACAAATCTCACAATTACAGGCAGAATCTGAACTATGGACAATTAGTCTGTTTCATATTTTAGGGGTGAAAAAAGGACATTTGAAAAAAAAAAAATGGACAACACTCCTACATTAAAGAAAGACTGTCACACTGACTTTAATAGACTCTAATAAGTTAATAGAATCAAAATAGCTTAGAAAACAAGCCAGTAAAATATGGTACAAATAAAAATGGAGCAGCCACACATACCAAAGCAGCATTCCTGTGCCCTCCTTCCTGCAGAGCTTACAGAAGAGGATCTCTAACCCACAACTTTCACTAAACCAGTATTTCCTTCAAAAGCTTGAATCTATGGATTGGAACATCCAGTGATAAATCCAGTGACCAAATAATCCACAAGCGACAAAAAATCCCAGCAGACAAGGGCAAGAGAGACACTGCCCAGGCTATATTGTCTTTCATGATAGGTTTAGGATCAGTCCCGTGTTTTCCTTATAGGCTCAGCCATCAGATCCAAGAAAAGCTCCTCTCTTCTCTGAAACCTGGTATCAAACCTGCAACAGGAATATTGAAATATGCCCCAGCTGCTGGGAATACAACAACCTCTGTGTGAGGATTACACTAAAATGCTGGTTGGGTTATGCTACAGAGCACCGAGAAGTGAAAATAACACATCGTGATGAAGGTGTTAACACCTGGAACCTCAGGGAGTGCTATTACCCAGGCAGTGCTGTGCATCCACTGCACAGCACTCACCTTCACATCACCCAAACCTAACCTGGCACCTTCACACCCCAAAACCACAGTCCTTCCTGGAGCTGCAGACCAGCCTGTGATAAACACCCGCAGCACAAGCTTCAAGATGAGCTTCCAAATTTAAGAAATACAGAAAGATGTTTTATAACATTTAAGTCACAGCTTAGCACTTAACAAGCCACTCACAATTCTTCACAATCCTTCTCCAAATGGGGAAAAGATTTTAAAGAGCATTTAGTGCAAGTGAAACATCTCCAGCTTTCTCCTCAGCCTCTGGTCGCTCTCCAATTAAATATGAAAGCAACAACTTAGTCATACTGAGCATGCAGGATGATTTTAAGACAGTGGTATTAAATCAAATCCCACAATTTTTCACACCTATTAAACTGTTAGTCTATCATTAGGAGGGCAGATTTTGATAAGCACGTTGCAATTAACAGACAGCGCCTTTGTTACCAGGCTGCTCGTGATGAAGCCCAGGCTCCTTGACATTCCATTTCTTCCCCTCAAAGGCTCTGTGCTACAGCAAATTTATGGGTTTTAGCATGTAAGGGGAGAATTGGGCAGGTTACCTTCAAAATCAGTCAATAAGGCCCTTTCATTCAGGCTGGGGGAAGGCGGGCGGCTGTTGGAAAGCAACACACGGCGCTCCCTTCCCCCTCCCCTCAGGACCCAAAAATGCTGCGTTCAAAACACTCCCATCCCCTGCAGCAAGGGATTAGCCATTTATTAAAAAGGAATCAAAACACTGTAAAAGGCTTCCAGTTAAGATTTCAAGAGAAAAAAAAAAAAGAAAAAGAAAAAACAAAAACATTAACACCGGTAGAACCAGAGTCACATTAGGAATTCTTCTGGGCACCGAAGAACAAGCAGCTCAAACACAAGCAGGATGTCGTTTGTCCCAATGATGCCGATCAAATGGCTCAAAAGAAGGACAGAATTTTTTTTTTTTTTTACTCAGTCATTTTGCTGTCTCCACACCCAGCAGCAACAGCATTCACAACCTACTAAACCTACTAGACTTTGGACTTTTAAGACAACTACCTACCTCCACGCTTGTTTTTTAGGGGTTTTTTTGGCTCTTCTCTAGGGGTGACAGACAATTATAATGGCCAATTATGTAAAACCTTTCATCCGAGAAAACACGAAGCGCTACGCAAACACTCATTAAGACTCTCGGCTGGAGCCTGCGCCGCACGTTCGCCTGTTCCACAGCTCCCCTGGATATCTCCAGCCACCAAAACTGGATGTCGAGCGCTGTGGCACGGCCAGGACAGCGCCCAGCAGGGCAGGGCCAGCCCTGGAGTACTTACACGGCCTCGCAGGCGGGATTTACAGCCCGCAACACGCTCCGGGCTGCTGGGGCTGAGCTTTACAGCCCCATCCAAGCCGGTTATTTAAAAACAGAGCAGAGACACACGCGGCTGCTGGGCGTTGTACGAAGCACCTCGCAGGACGAGCCTTAGACCCACTTGTCCGGCTGATCCAAGCAGATTTTTTCCAACTGGGAGCCGCATGGCACAAGTCAATAATCTCGGTTTACTGAAGAAATTAAAAGCTACGCTTATTGTTTCGAGTAAGGCCTTGGAGGAAGTAATTCCGAGAAGAAATCACTTCCACTGTAATTGTACTTTTAACCTTTCCTTAGGTTCTTACGCCATCCCCACGTGAAGGCGTCATTCAAGAATTATCACAATATCTAAAAACCATTAAAGCTCTTTTCGGATCACTGTTTATGTTTAGCGAGTTCACAACCTCTCCCTTCTGAAGGGCAGCCGATCGATGTATGAACCACGGGGGAAGCCGTGCAGAAAAAACACAACCAGGAAGTGACCGCAACTCAGGATATCAAAATTTGGGGGGAAAACACGCGGTTTGGGAGGGGGGTTGCTTTTAAAAGAAGGCCCGCGAAAAGGGGGCCCCGCAGAAAGCGGGGGGGGCTCGGTCTCGCCGGCCACGCGTGGGACGGGCGGGTTACGCAACCGCGGGGAGCGGAGATGTTCCGCGCCCCGCACGGTGACCGGGCGCTGCGGGGGACACGGCACCGCTCCCGGGCTCCCGCTGCCCGACACGCCGGGCCGAGAGAGCCGCGGCAGCGCTGCCAGCGGCGCCGAGGAAGGAGCAC
>VXBC01001795.1:236107-267310 GCA_013399945.1 Ploceus nigricollis | reverse complement strand
AACACCCAAAAAAACCCAGGAATTATTGTGCAAGTAGGGAAAAGGATGCTCTTTTCAGAGGAAAATGTAATGGTCTTGGCCTAACTCAGAAACCTACTTCTTGCTGCTGAGACTTCATCTAATCCCACCCCACTGAGTGGTTTCTTCATCTGCTTTTGCTCAAGGGGATAAAAACACAATTTCCCCAAAGCAACCCACTCAAAGTCACTGGAAACAAAAAAAAAAGTTTGGTCTCAGCTTATGGTTGGTTTATGGTTGAATCCAGCATTTCTTCTGGGGTTAATTACCATTCTCCTTTTTGCCATGGAAGAAAACTAAGAAGAGTTGAGTCTGTTTGGAAAGAAGTGTGATATCCGTAAGAATGTGGCCTTGGGCTTTGAAGAAAGAAACCAGCTGAGGATGCTTTCACCTGCAGTGCTGGAGCAGGTTTGTGAGTGAAGTCTCTAGCAGCAGGGAACATTTGGTGTAAACACCCTGTAAATGACAGAGGATGCACAGATAGGCTGAAATAAAACCACTCAGGCTGTGTTCCCAAGTGCACTTTGTATGCTGACATTGCTAGTTTGCATTTTTGTGAAAGCTGGGAGCTTATAAATGTGCTACAACATCCAGCTTTTGGGTATCAGCTGCCAGAGTGCAATAGAATCTCCAGAGTCAGGTACCTTGTCCTTCTATTTATAGTCCAGAGAGAGACACTTCCCAAGGGCAAGTGGAAACTCCCACCTGGGAGCAGAGACCAGGGAGAAGGAAACATCAAAGGAGGGTTGTATTAAAGTCACTTTGCATAGCCAGTGTAGGTGTTTCCACCAGCTCAGGATCCCAGGCCCACACGTTGGGGTTTAGGAGTCTGTCAGTGCTCTTTGAAGGATTGGAGCAATAACAATTTCTGTTTAACACCGTGGGTGTCAAGGTTGCATTTGATGTTATTTGTTGTATGTCCTGATCTGGGTGGTGGAGAATCACCCAGGAAAGGGAAGACACTCTCCAGGCTCATCCAGGTGTGAGTCCAAACCTCTCTCTCTACCTGCTTGGACCATGGCATCCTCCCAGGTGACAGGCTGAGGCACTGGGGGTGGTTTCTTCCCATTCCTGGTAAAAATGGGCTGCAGAGCAAAATAAACCACACAGAACAGAGCAAGAGGCTTAACTGTGTTCCCTAGTTGCTCAAAGACAGGAATTTCACTTCTATTTTCTGCTCCCAGAATTTGTTCTGGTTTTTCAGCTAGCAACCACTTCAGATGAAAAGCCTGAGCAGAAGTGGAACAGCAGCCAATGCATCATAATGAATTTGCTGTTCAATACTTGATTGAGAGGTTATCAATTGAATTTGGCAACCTGTGCCCTCTGCAGTGTCTGATTTTGCCTACAGAGGATTTTCTTTGACTGCATGCAAGTGGCTGTGGGGTTCAGCTTTATAATTCCATTTACCTGTACTTTCACCAAAAACATGATCAGAAAATGTAATTATTTCAGGGATAAATTTGAGGATAGATTTCCCTACACACTCCATATTGCACTTGATATGTGCAAGGGTGGGGAGAACCACTTTCACAAAGAATAATATTCTGTGTGAAGGAATGAAGAGCAGAAAGAGCAAGTTAGCAGATTGCCACATAATGATCTCCTCAGTACAAAATGTACAGGATAATGACAGTTATATTGCCAAGAAATAAAGAAATTCAAATTGGTTCTCAAAGCTCAGTGGCTAAAATGGGATATTATCATAAAATCATCAGGTCTGTATGAGAACTAGGAGTTCAGCCTTTCAGGCATGGCTAGTATGTGCACAGGATAATGAGTTTAGAAATTCACATCCCTTGTTTATTTCTAGGAAATGGTAATATGTTTATTCCTCTTAACACAATATTTCTCTTAGCACAATAAAATCAGCAGCAATCAGGAATTTGGCTGGAAAACACCTGATTTGAGTGTTTTATCTTAAGTGATATGGCAACACTTTAAAACCTTGGCATTATTCAAACACACCGAGGCCCTTGTGGTGACCTAAATATTGTCACTGGAAGGTGTCTCTGCAGCACGTTAAGGAAACCCATTGTGGCTGTAACCTACCTGGCTCAGGTAACACCTGCAGAGGTGCACAGCAAACCCAGGGCAGGTACTCAGGTTCCTCAAGGGCCTACGGCTGTGTTATCACTCTTGTTGTTACGTGAGCTCCTGAGATTAAGCCCAAACTGTAGCAAAGCTTCCCAAATTCTGTATGGACACCCATGAGAGTGGAAATGAGCAAAGGTGCCAGTCCACATGCTCCAAGGAGCAAACAAGTCTTGTTTCAGCATATTCAGGTATGCAGTAAGAAAAAAACCCCGATTTTTGAAATTATGACACTCCTAAATTCACTTTCTCCCTAAAACTTGTGTTTCAGCATGGCTCACATCACTGGACTATCCTGATATAAGGTAGAATTGCTGATGTCCTCAAATTCCACTGCCATAGGAGAAAAAGTGGAGTACAAAAAATCAGCAAACCCCAAGGATTGCATTGGATTGGACTCTGTACTCTCCACAGATCTGAGCTCCTGTGGTTCTGTTTAATTGGATCTTTTTTAAACCATCACTTTGGCAGCACTCAATAACCTCCATGCTGGTCTTTTATTATCTCTGGCTAATAAATGACTGTAGGATTAGGCTGGATGGTCAATATTTGTGACCTTTCCTGTAACCTTTGTCAGTCTGTGCAGGAACAGGGGGTGACTCTTCCCGGACTGCTCCAGTCTGGGATGCCCAGAGCCACTCACTCTGCTCGTTGCTGTGGGGAACAGCTCTGTGCTCTTACTGTGGTGCTTAATCCATTTATTGCTGTCTAAAAATCGCATTTATATACAAAATTACTGATATATTTGTGTAACGCCAGAGGGGATGCCGCATTTTCAGGCTGCTGGAAGTGCACGGCTGTCTGCCGCTGACCACCGCTCCTGCTACTCAGCAGTTTCCCGTTTCCAAACACTTTATTTTTTTTTTCCTCCAAACGTCGTCCCCATTTTTGCAGTGCCACCAAGCGGATGGTTCCCCCGTCAGCATTTGAATTTCCCAGGTTACCACTTACAAACAAACACAGAACTCTCCAGCAGCTGAGAATTGTGTTAAATGCAACCCACCCCAGCAAACCGCGGGGTTGGTGCGATGCGGGTATGGCAGGGAATAAAGGGTCGTTAATAAAAACCACTTTAATAATGTGTTTATGGCTCTTTCAGATCTGTGAAGACCCGGCTTCGGCTTCCCAGGAGGTGGCACAATGCGGGTATGAAGGTGTGGACACAGACCTTGTGGGCTCCCCGGTTCAGGACAGACATGGAGCTCCTGGAGTGGGCGCAGAGGAGGACGACAGCGGGACTGGAGCATCTCCCTGCCCAGGAAAGGCTGAAGGAGCAGGGGCTGTTCCGCCTCCAGGGGGGACCTGATCCTTGTCTATCCCTGTCTGCAGGGAGGGCTCAGAGACAGACCAGGCTCTGCTCCGGGGGGCCAGCAATGGCACCAGAGGAACGAGCAGGAACTGATGCCCACAGGTTGTACCTGAACATGAGGACGATGTGCAGTGCAGTGTAGGTCCCTGTGCAGTGACCGATCCCTGAACAGATACCAGAGAGGGTGTGGAGTTTCCCTCACTGCAGATATTCCAGAGCCATCTGGACCTAATCCTGTGCCATGCGCTCTGGGACGTCCCTGCTGCAGCAGGCAGATAGGACCAGATGAGCCACTGCCGTCCCTTCCAGCTCTGTCTGTTCTGGGATGCTGTGGGTGGTGGGAGGGCTCACCACTGTCCCTGAGTCCCAGTGGCAGTAAGGGTTTTGCAAGCCCAAACCGGTGCCAGGTGTCCCCGGGCACAGGCGACCCTCAGGCACAGCTGGCCACCTCCGCCATCTTAGCGCCCCCGCGCCCCGCGAGACGCCAAAGGCAGGCCTCGCCCCCGCATCCTCAGCGGCTTCACCGCCCTCCCCCCGCCAGCCAATGAGCGACAAGTGTGGGCAGGGAATTTCCCCAAGCAGCCAATGGAAATTAAGCGTGGCCACGAAGCGACCAATAAGCAGCCCGCTGTGAGGTTCCGGCGCTGCAATCCCCGCCCGGGCGGTCCGCTCTGGCCAATGAGCGTTGGCGGGTGAGATTTGAAAGCGAGGCGGGGCGGCGCGCGGAGGGGGCTGCGCGGCGCGCGGGGCCGGGGCAGGTAATGGCGGGCCCGAGGGGGTCGGGGGTCCCGGGGCGGGATTTGGGAGTCCTGGAGGGGCTTTGAGGGGTCAGGGGAACATTGACTCCCCGGCAATGTGCTCCGTAAGGGGTCCCGGCGTGGGGGTCTCTCCTGGCAGCGGTGCTTCTCTGAGTTGCGGTGGGAACAGCCGGGGGCGCTGGCGGGGAAGGCGCTGAGGGGACAATGCTGGGGCGACCCCGCACAGCCGGGTCTGGGGTGTGCCCCACACTCTGCTCCGACCCCCGGGGCCCGTCTCGGAACCGTTGAGTCCAGGTTTTACTCAGTCTCTACCCGCTTTAAAAGTTGCCTTGTTTGCTCTTCCTGCTCTCTTTTCTCACTATTCAGCCTAAAGTGTTTTCATGCTCGTATTGCTCTTTGGTTCTTAGGGTGTTGTTGGTCAAAAGTGTCTCTTTCTCTTTGTTGTTATTTATCAAAATAAATGATCAGCTTTAATTTTTGGTACTATACGTTAGCCAGTCACAAATCCTTTGTGTAAGTCCTCTGTCCCTTTCTTGTTAATAGTCTTTACTTGAGTTTATGCCAATTTAAATACCAATTAATCTTCTAGGCTCCTGTTTGGGCAAGATACTCCACGGGAACAGTAACCTGGGAAGAAGAGGAGACAGGTATTTTTGTTCTAAACACATCTTTGGGATATTGAGCATGACATACATTTTTAATGCACCCACAGATATCACTGGTAACCTTGCTGTACTTAAAGAATGTGGTTAAGAGTAAATTTAGGAACTTTGTACTGAAAAAGGATGAGTGTCGAGACTAAACTGCTGCTTTGAGCAATATTTATCATCCACTGGGCTCAAAAGCCTGCTGCTTCTAGGACACAGACAGTAAAGATGTATTCCCACTGTTTTCTTTATGGCTTTCTGTTATACCATGTAATTACTAACAATTCTGTAATGACTAATTCTGTAATTACTAGCAGGATCAGTTCAAATATGATTATTGGAGATGCTGATTAATTAACCTCCCTTAATCACTTAAATATAAAGCAGGGCAAGTATGACCTATGAACTGCAGTGGAGTTTTTGCACTCATCATTAACTGGCATTTTTAATCAATTTCTGAAAGCTGGAGTGCAAGATGCAGGGTGAAGCCCAAGATATTCACAACTCAGGTGGTGCTGGTGTGGACCAGCTGTCCCAGGATTGTGTGGAGGAGATCCAGTCCCTGATTTGAGTTTTGTTTTTTATTCCCCTTTGCTCTTTAACATCCACTGACCATTTTTCTCTCCTGAAGACAAGGAGCACAATGCACTGATTTTGGTTTCTGTTCTAAGCAATTCCAGGAGATTGTGTAGGTGCTGTTGGTGCTGTGCAAATTCCCCCCTCCATGAACACTTTCCTGGAGTGGGGAACAGGGAGCTGCCACTGCCAGCACTGATGGCATCTGAACAGGCTTGGGCTGTATTCCTTCTTCCAACAGCTCAGGTTTTCTCCTTGACTGCTTTTCCTATAAATATATTCAGTTTATTTCTGCTTTGTTTCTATTTTGCTGCTTTTTTTTCTTCTAATATTTGGGTTTTCCAGCTAGGCTGCTGGTTGAGTTTTTGGCTTTTAGTGGCACACAGATGGGAAGGGGATGGACTTTTAAGAAATCCTGCACACCCATTGTCAAGGCTTTTCAGTTCACTGATGGTTCCTTCAGTTTGCTCAGAGCATGCTGGAGTGAAATGAAGAGCCTCAGCCTCAGTAAATTGCTAATTTACCAATGAATTAATAACTGTTGGGTGTTTAGTTTAGCTCTGTCACCTTGCTTATTGTAAAGCTGTTTTCTGTAAGTAGTGGAAGATAAGATGTGTGAGGTGGAAAACCCTTGACAAGGCAGGTTTCAGTGGAGATGCAGGGGATAACAGAATCCCAGAGTGGTTTGGGTAGGAAGGGACCTTAAAGCCCATCTTGTTCCCATCCCCTGCCATGGGCAGGGACACCTTCCACTATCCCAGGTTGCTCCAAACCCCATCCAACCTGGCCTTGAACACTTCCAGGGATGGGGCATCCACAGCAGCATCTCTGGGCAATCTGTGCCAGGGCATCCCCACCCTCCCAGAGAATAATTTCTTCCCAATATCCCATCTGACCCTGCCCTTTGTCTGTTTACATCCATTCTCCCTTGTCCTGTCATTCCAGACCCTCTCCACCTCTCCTGGAGCCCCTTTAGGTACTGTTAGCACAGCAAGTGCAAACCAGCTGACAATTGGCTTAAGGCTTCCTCAGGTTAAAAAAGATGGGGAAAATTCTGCTTGAAATAACCACTATTGTATTACAGTTACATCCTGGAAACATCCTGGTTCTGAGTACTCTGCTGCATGGCAAAATTCCTTGCTATCAGATAGGTCTAATCTAAATGGAATGTTGCTTCCAAGTATTGTCCTACAGCCCTGTCATTTACTTGCTCATCTCCTTAATGTGGAAAACAGCTGTGGAGAAAGCAGCCTAGCCCATCCCAGGCATGGGTGCAGGGTCCCCTCCTAATTCTGTGCCAGACTTGGTGACCACTCAACACCCAAACTGGTCCCTGGAATGAATAAAAATAATGAGAAATTGCTGAAAGAGTCGTTGCTGAAATTGTCATTTGAGTTTTCTCTGGTTGCATACAGAAATAAAGAATTCAGGGCTTTGCTCATAACCTGCAAACTTCAACAAAACTGGAAAACAAACCATGACAGTGTTTCCTAACCACTGTGATTGTTGTCTAAGGTCATCAGGATGGCTGCTACTTCCCAGTTTGCCAGTAGATACAAGAAGGATTTGAGTACAGAAGCCCTCAGAACCAAGGTTGCCCGCAGGAAATCCATCCTTCAGAAGGAGAACAGGCACAAGCTCTTTGAAAAGGGCCGGCAGCTCGGGCTGGCAGATGTCAATGTTCAGCCCTCCAAGGAGAGGGGAATTCCTGAGCTCAAGGAAAACAGGGAGTTGTGCTCTCAAGAGAACAGCAGTGTGAAGCAGAGTAAGTAAAGAATTGCTATAGGCATTCTTTTTTAAGTGTTAAAAATTACAAGTAGGTTTAGTAGCATTATCACAGAAACCTAATAGCAGTCAACATTTTAATTTGACAAAAAAGTTAAAGATTTAAAACCTTGTCAGCCTTTCTAAGTGTTAAAATTAAAACAATAAAATCTTAATAGAGCTGTACTCTACTCACTGCTCCAGTGGTATGAATGAAGCTTTGCTCTGATTTGTCTGCAGCAGCTAAAGGAAGAATGCATTTTATTATTAATATTCAATAGGAAGTGCCTTTTTGATTGCTTTGTCCTTCAGGATGTGAAAAACTCCAGTCTAAAATACCATCTAGCATATAACTGATGCCTGTCATGTGCTTAGAGTGTGCTTAGCAATGGATAATTTTATATTATATATAAAATTATTAATGGGTAAATGCATAGTCTGATTTTATTATGAAAATAGCTAGTTTTTGGTAACTTATTTTCCTCTCTGAAAATAGAGCCTGCATATATACTGAATTCTGCCCCCTGGCTCTCCTGGATGCTTGTGGTCTAAGAAATTAAGTTAATATTTTAAAATGTTAACAGTTTTTTTTAGAAATACTTTCACCTTAAGTATTTTGATAGAAGATTATTGGAGGATAGTAATTTTTTGAAGATTATTGGAGTGTAGTCTGTATGTAATAGTATCAAATATGAAATTTAATAAATTTGTCTAGATTATCCTTCATAAATTTCAACTTTAAGTGGATATTAATTTTTCAGGTAGACATAATTCAACATTTGGCAACATGTTAAGGTTTCATTCTTTCATATAACTTCTGCCTCATTTATTCTCAGCCTGAGTCAGACTTTGGTGTCTAAAGCTGAGTTTTCAATGACATTGCAAGTGTTTGAATAGAGAAACTGATACAAATAAACCAAATAAGAAGATGAGGTGTTAATTTTCATACCAGTAACATTGCAAGCCTGTGAAATGGGAGTGAGTTTATAGTAACCCCCAGCTGGATATTTGGGAAAGTCTATTTGTAAATTGAAATTTACCATTGAATTCCCTTTTAGTGGGAAGGGTTAAAACACTTTAGAGATTCCAGTCAGTTCTGCTCTTTGACTTACGTTCCTCTTCTAGCTTGGCAAAGTTTCTTGGAAATTTCTGACTTCTTCTTAGCTCAAAAACCATCTTCATGATTTTGTAACATGTCTGTCTTGCATGTCTGCTGCAGAACCAGCCCCAAATGCAGCCACCAGGAGGGTGAACGAGCGCAGGGAGATGCTGCAGCGCTACAAGGAGGAAAAGGAGCTCCGCAAACTGCAGGAGCAGAGAGAGAGAGCCAAGAAAGGGGTGTTCAAGGTTGGGCTGTACAGACCACCTGCACCTGGATTCCTTGCACTTGCTGCTGAGGAACCTGCAGTAGTAAAGCCAAGAGAGAAGGTAACAATGGTAATATTTCATATCTAAATTAATTGCATCTGTGTACTCCATTTGTGGCTATTTGTGTACAAGATGTGTGTGCTATTCCAAATATAAATTCTAATTTATATTGCAAATGCTTTATTAATGTTATGATTAGGGAGTAATTTGGCTCATTCTCTTTTTTAAACAAAGCTGGAAACAGTACTAATGATATGTGGATTTTTGTATTTGTGACTATGTTCAGTTCAAAAACTGGAATGATTCATCCACAAATGAAAGAGCTGTGTTATTTTAGAGCTAGTAACTTGTTCATATTTAGTCAACTCAGCTTTGAAAACTTTCCAGATTGCACACTTGACCCATTTTGCACAGACGCATTGTTTTTCACATTTATGCTTCTTGTTCAGTCTCTGTGACACAGTGAAAAAGGAGTTTATTAACTCTCATTTCCTTGGGGATGTTTCCAGGCAGCTCCTGCTTTCTCTGGAAGGATTACTCGGTCAAAAGCCAAGATCCAAGAAGGAAAAACTATGATACCTACTCTGATACCAACTGCATCTAAGTCCTCTGTGGTTTGTTTTTTATATGTATATATATATATAACTTCAGTGAATAAGTTTAGAGAAAGGGATGCAATTTCAGACTCAGAATAGTATCTTTACAAGTTTGATTAGATCAGTACAAGCAGAAAAGAGCACAGGTTTTCTGGATCTGTTTTTCAAGATACTTAAACTGTTGTTTAAATATTTTTCTTCATTCTTTTTCTGACAATTTATTAACAAGTTGGATAATACACAATAACATATCCCTAAACCAATCTATTTTAAGTTATCCTTAACATCTCTCTACTTTTTAAAGCCCCCTGTGCCAAATTATTTTACTTTTTCCTTTACTGTTATCTAGAATAGATAGATGAGGAAAGAAATTAGGCTGCTGAATTTCTGGAAATCTGATACTTCACAAAAAAACTGTTTTTTTTCTTGTAGGTCAGTGCCCACGGGCAGAGCGTGCGCTCTACGCAGGCAGGTCATAAACAGATGAGTACAGCCAAAGTGGCTGAAAAAGAGAAAGGTATGGAAATACAGCTGAACCTGAAAGTTGGGGTTTTCTGGGGGAAAGATCCACAGTACATTTTTGGGTGTAGGAAGGAAGGAGGAGATTTTAAGACAGCCATTCCTACCAAGGGCAGCTGTTGGCAGATTATCAAGTGTGTGGCTCCAGGGATCACATGAGCTTGTTGCCTCCATAGGCTGGGGGAAGTGGAATGCAGGATCCTGACAGTCCTGGTTACTGATTATTCCCCCTGGGAGAGGGAAAAGAAACAGGTCAATAGGCAAATTGCACAACTGCCAGATGCCTCAGCTCCTGGAGCTGTGCAGAGGTTTCTGTTTGCCTCAAGAAGAATATCACAGGAAGTGACTGCTGTTAGAAAAGAGCAAGTGCCTTCTGTGTCTGTCACTCTCTGTGCCACAATTACAGATATTTCTTAAGAAAACAGCAATTAAAAATAAACAACCTGTGCCACCTTTAAGGGATTGGAATACCTTGGATCAGAAACTCTTCTTCATAGCTCAGTGATATCCTTAAGTAGATACCAAGTCATGTGGAATGTTGATGTTAATGCAAGATATTCAGTAATTCAGAGTGAAATGACTTTCACATCATTAATCTAATCAAATCAGCAAGCTGCAGACCTTTGTTTAATTTCAGTGCCTTTGGTGAATACTGAAAAGATGTATTACTAGTGTTTGATATAACAATTAAAATGTTTAATTTTTGCAAAACGGTCATCCATTGATTATTTCTTTCTAAAATTGATTATTTCTTTTGTACTGAATCAAGGATATGCATTATATATACTTAAACTGCCCTGCCCACGGCAGGGAGGTTGGAATGAGGTGATCCTTAAGGTCCCTTCCAACCCAAACCATTCTGTGATTCTTTGAAACACCAATATAAAGATGTTTGGGAAGTGAATGTTTGATAAATCCAATGTTGTAGTTATTTACCCAGTGATTCTTTTCCCAACTTTTCATTCTAGCTTGTACAGAATCACAGCTTGACAATAAAGACAGTAACCAAGTGGGGATTTCAGACAGTCAGGGAATGGAATAAAGAGCTCCCATGAAATTTGTCTGTGCAAGGAAAATGCTGTCATTTTAAAAGCCTGTTAGAAACAGTGCTAAAATACAAAGATGAAAATGGTGAAGATGGGTAATATGGGGCATGAACTTGTCATGTTTTATAAAATATTTCAGAGCAAATTAGTCTTAAGAGTACTTTATTAGATTGCATTAAATCCTGACCTTGGAAATATTTCATATAATGGCCAGGGCATCACTTTGTTACACCAATGGTTTGCTTTAGCTTCCAGCTGTGCAAATAACCATGGCAAAGATATTAATCTAAAAAACTTCATCTGTAAAACAGGGAGGGCCTTGACTCTGCTTGCAGGGAGCAGTGGGAAGCATTCCTTAGCCTTGTGCATGGCATCAAACACACTGGTACCTTGATGGACCTGTGCAGTAAAACCACCTCCAGTCAGGATCCCTCAGCGCATTGCCTGGATGCCAGGGCCAAGCTGTGCTCTGAACTGACCAAAACCACCCAACCCTGTTCATTCTGGCAAACCCATGCAACTGATAACTGCTGGTGCATTTTTCTGATTTCTACAAAATGGAAACTTGCAGTTATTACTTGAGTGCAGCTCCTTATTAAACTTGGAATCTCTGGGATTGATTTCTCTTGCAGTGTTGCAGGCTGCAGCCCAACCAGCCCCAAGTGTGAGAGTCACCAGAGCAGCTGCCTCTGCAGCCAGGCAGGTGCTGAAACCAACTGCTGCTGCTGCTGGTAAGTGAGGCAGAGTTGTGTGGCTCAGCTGCAACTTAGACTGCATTTAAGTCATGCCAAATTATCATCTAAGAAAAGGGCTAAATGCTGGATCACTCCGACTCTTGGCTGGAACTCTAGTGCAATATCTACATCAACATGTTGAAACCAACACTGGACAGTTTCCCACAAAACCCATCAGTGTGGAGCATCCATGTCCACCTGGTAATTACAGACTCAAAGATCAGAGCCAGAACTGATAAAGATTGGCACTTTGGCTGTTTATTGAGTATGTTGTTCATAATTATTAAATGCGTGAGCAGGAACATCTCTGGAGGAGATGAGAGCCTTTGTTCTTCAGGTGAGGAATTTCTCTTTGTCTGTGTTTGCCTGTTTACTAGAATTCAGTTCAACAACAGAATTCCTATGCCATATAGAAATTAAAAATCTAAACTCAAATTGGCTTGACACTCTCTCTTCAACCTTTTAGGAAATAAGGTGACTTTGATTTTTACTATATGGGAAGATCTAAAGATTGATGGCTTAATTAATCTGTTTTCTTGGTGATGCATCTGTTACTAGGCTGTTAAATCCTAGGCAAGATTTTCTTTTGAATGAACTTTTGCAATGCTATTTCTTCCCTCTAGCCACCTCCCACCCAAGAAATAAAACAGTCTCTCCCTATCTTTAGCAACTGGATTTTTATGACAGTGTTTTAGTGAAGGATTACATGAATCAGCTGCCTTTTTGACCTCTGGGAGTGTCTCTTTTTGTAGGTAACCAGTCACAGAGAAAGGCAGCAAACGTAGGAAAGCAGAAGAAAGCTGTCAAACCTGATCCCATAAAGGTAGGTCATGTAATTGTTGAAATTGAAAAGCAGTAAAACTAATTTAAGAACCAATAACTGTCATTGTAGCTGAAGTGCTCAAACATAAAAGTAGTAATTTCAGTAATAAGCTAGAATTTGGGAAGGAGTTGTATGTATTTATACTGCCATATTTTAAAAATTAAGATCAAATTTAGTGCTCATATAGAGTCACAGGATACAGGATACTTGGGAGAGACCCACAAGGATCATCCCAGTCCAACCCCTGGCCCTTCACAGGACAACCCCAAGAATTCCACCATGGATATGGACATGGCTGATGAATGATGAGATTACTAATCAGGATTTTGACAATGAGTTAAAATAGACAAGAAGGTCTTGCATGACATATATCTGATGTTTTAACTAGTCAAAAAAAAATGGGCATCTTTGCTGGTTTAATCTAGCAGCTGTAAATTTTGTGCAGTTCATTCCTTTTTGAAGTGTACTCTGAATGGATCCTTTTCCTGCTCAGGTAACAATATGAGACTCTAGAAGCTAAGAAATAAACACAATTTTAGGTTTTGAACCACCAAAAAATAAAGCTGGAAATGCTGTTCTCTGCAAAGTAGAACAGTATTCTCTGCATGATTTACTGCTGAAGGCAGTCATTGTGGTTCTTGGTGTCATCACTTCCAGAATTTTTTATACATTCATGTGCAGACAGTTCTGTGCAAGAGCTATCCATGATTTTTTCCTCCCATTTCTCCACTCTTCCCTCTCACACCTCCCATCTCCACCTTGTTCCTGTAACTGGAGCTGTGCTTTAGAGTGTTTCAGATTGTGCAATCACACCCAAACAGGAGGTGAGAGCACTTGTATCTTCCTTGGACAAGCACCTCTTCACAGGCAGGAGTCCCTGCCAGTTGGTAAACTCTTGCTGTAACCACAGGCNTGCCAGGGCCAAGCTGTGCTCTGAACTGACCAAAACCACCCAACCCTGTTCATTCTGGCAAACCCATGCAACTGATAACTGCTGGTGCATTTTTCTGATTTCTACAAAATGGAAACTTGCAGTTATTACTTGAGTGCAGCTCCTTATTAAACTTGGAATCTCTGGGATTGATTTCTCTTGCAGTGTTGCAGGCTGCAGCCCAACCAGCCCCAAGTGTGAGAGTCACCAGAGCAGCTGCCTCTGCAGCCAGGCAGGTGCTGAAACCAACTGCTGCTGCTGCTGGTAAGTGAGGCAGAGTTGTGTGGCTCAGCTGCAACTTAGACTGCATTTAAGTCATGCCAAATTATCATCTAAGAAAAGGGCTAAATGCTGGATCACTCAGACTCTTGGCTGGAACTCTAGTGCAATATCTACATCAACATGTTGAAACCAACACTGGACAGTTTCCCACAAAACCCATCAGTGTGGAGCATCCATGTCCACCTGGTAATTACAGACTCAAAGATCAGAGCCAGAACTGATAAAGATTGGCACTTTGGCTGTTTATTGAGTATGTTGTTCATAATTATTAAATGCGTGAGCAGGAACATCTCTGGAGGAGATGAGAGCCTTTGTTCTTCAGGTGAGGAATTTCTCTTTGTCTGTGTTTGCCTGTTTACTAGAATTCAGTTCAACAACAGAATTCCTATGCCATATAGAAATTAAAAATCTAAACTCAAATTGGCTTGACACTCTCTCTTCAACCTTTTAGGAAATAAGGTGACTTTGATTTTTACTATATGGGAAGATCTAAAGATTGATGGCTTAATTAATCTGTTTTCTTGGTGATGCATCTGTTACTAGGCTGTTGAATCTAGGCAAGATTTTCTTTTGAATGAACTTTTGCAATGCTATTTCTTCCCTCTAGCCACCTCCCACCCAAGAAATAAAACAGTCTCTCCCTATCTTTAGCAACTGGATTTTTATGACAGTGTTTTAGTGAAGGATTACATGAATCAGCTGCCTTTTTGACCTCTGGGAGTGTCTCTTTTTGTAGGTAACCAGTCACAGAGAAAGGCAGCAAACGTAGGAAAGCAGAAGAAAGCTGTCAAACCTGATCCCATAAAGGTAGGTCATGTAATTGTTGAAATTGAAAAGCAGTAAAACTAATTTAAGAACCAATAACTGTCATTGTAGCTGAAGTGCTCAAACATAAAAGTAGTAATTTCAGTAATAAGCTAGAATTTGGGAAGGAGTTGTATGTATTTATACTGCCATATTTTAAAAATTAAGATCAAATTTAGTGCTCATATAGAGTCACAGGATACAGGATACTTGGGAGAGACCCACAAGGATCATCCCAGTCCAACCCCTGGCCCTTCACAGGACAACCCCAAGAATTCCACCATGTATATGGACATGGCTGATGAATGATGTGATTGATGTGATTACTAATTAGGATTTGGACAATGATTTAAAGTAGACAAGAAGGTCTTATATGACATATATCTGATGTTTTAACTAGTCAAAAAGATGGGCAGCTTTGCTGGTTTAATCTAGCAGCTGTAAATTTTGTGCAGTTCATTCCTTTTTGAAGTGTACTCTGAATGGATCCTTTTCCTGCTCAGGTAACAATATGAGACTCTAGAAGCTAAGAAATAAACACAATTTTAGGTTTTGAACCACCAAAAAATAAAGCTGGAAATGCTGTTCTCTGCAAAGTAGAACAGTATTCTCTGCATGATTTACTGCTGAAGGCAGTCATTGTGGTTCTTGGTGTCATCACTTCCAGAATGTTTTATGCATTCTTGCAGACAGTTCTGTGCAAGAGCTATCCATGATTTTTTCCTCCTTTTGCTCCACTCTTCCCTCTCACACCTCCCATCTCCACCTTGTTCCTGTAACTGGAGCTGTGCTTTAGAGTGTTTCAGATTGTGCAATCACACCCAAACAGGAGGTGAGAGCACTTGTATCTTCCTTGGACAAGCACCTCTTCACAGGCAGGAGTCCCTGCCAGTTGGTAAACTCTTGCTGTAACCACAGGCAGCTCATTTGAAAAGGTTGGCTAAAAGCAAAATTCAAGGTTTACATTCCTAGCAGAGGTGACTGAAGTATAACAAGACTTTCAGTGGATTGAAGATGCATATTTTCTTGAAAAACACCCAAAGTTTTTCTGGCTGGCTTGAGCTAACAATCTCAATTAGATATCTCAGAAATGTGTTCTGTGTGACTATCTGGTCACTCATCTCATAAGAATGTGAATTATTGTTTAATTTTCTTCTCCTCTTTTAATGACATTCTGTGGTGGTAACTGCACTTGTCTTGGGTTGCATTCCTCAGCTATCAGCCTATTCCAGCTTGTTTTTCTGTCTTTGGATTGGAGTATGTGCATAAACTATGATTATTCAACAGTCCTAGTTGGATTTGGAGCCAGTAATTCTGCTCTTGAGGATTTTGTCACCTTAAGGCTTATTTTTTCTAGTAATGGGAGCAAGCATTTGTCAATTTTAATTATTTTTTGGGTTGGTAAGGTGTTCTTCTTTAGCCTCTAGAGTGGATTTTTGCATTCTTTGTAGTGAAGTGTTAACTTCTGTCTCTAGAATGATTAACAGGTATCAAAAATGGTTGGACTTGTTGGTAACTCATCACTTCTGTCCAGGTGTGCTGTTTTAGGAGCTGATTTACCTTAAGCTGTTCCCTTCCTGATGGCTTTCAGACACTCATAATTCAGCCCATGCCTGTTGCAAACACATGATTTGTCTACCTATGCTGTTTCAGATCATTCCTTCTAAACATGAAGTGGAGACAAATGCTGGAGTGGATCCAGGGCTGAAAAGTTCTGCAGCTGATTCCAAACACTCAGTGCCAGAAGAACTTCAGCAAGAACAAACCTCAGTGGAAAGCAACAATTTTTCTCCAAGGAGACCCAGAACACGCTCCTTTGCACCTCAAAACTTTGTGTTTCAGCCTCTGAGTGGATTGGCAACCTACACTGTGACACCCATGTCTCCTTCAAGGGCAAATGCTTTTTTGACACCCAGTGCTGTCTGGAATTTTTCAAAATCTCCAGTGTAAGAGTCTTCCTTCTAATGGGGTCTAAAATCCAAGTGAACCTCTGTGGACATGCAAAAAACCATTTTTCTCTAGAAAGATTCACTTTGTAACAAAATGTTGTGGTGTTGTAACACCTGATCCTCATGGGTTCTATCATTGCTTAAATCTGGACTTAACACAGCAGCAGATATGGATATAATCCATTATTCTGTCCATGCTTGGGGAGCAGCTGTCAGAGACTCTGCCCTGTATCTATCTGCTCTGATTTATTTATTTGAGTTCTCTAGTGTTGTGTGGAGGTTTGCCTTCTAAACTGCATTTCTGTGAAATTGGCCATATTTGATGTCACTTTCTCAATGTGTCTTAACTTAATGTGCTTTTGTTTGTTTCCAGCAAAATATTTGAAAAATCCAGTGAAACTACAGCACAAAAGCCTAATTTAAAAAGTCAAACTTCACCTTCTGTTAAAGACATTCATGAACAGCAAATGACCACAAGTTTGAAAGGAGAAGGTAGGAAGTTCACATTTAGTTTGTGCTGATGCTTTTAATTATCATCAGATTCTGAACAAATTCCTTTCATACTTTTCAGCAGGTGAATCAGATGAGAGAACTTCCACTCAGGGATCAAACAAAACAACTCCTGTCTCAACAGTACCTGCAGTGAAGTCAGATGATACAAGAGAGCAAGAGCATGATGTGCCCTATTTCAGGTTTGGTTTCACTTGTTTCACTTCCCTGATGTCCATTTGAAGATTCTTAATAAGAAAAATGAGACTTCTTCCAAAGATCAGCT
This sequence comes from Ploceus nigricollis, assembly GCA_013399945.1. NCBI lineage: Eukaryota > Metazoa > Chordata > Aves > Passeriformes > Ploceidae > Ploceus > Ploceus nigricollis. Next base: position 250,317 of record VXBC01001795.1, on the reverse strand, counting down.
TAATTTAATGGTGATTGGTGCCTGTCAGCTGTGACCTGAGCAGGCAGACATTCCTGTTTTCCTTTTTGTGCCTTAAGTGCAAGGAAAGTAAGTAAAATTCTGGAGACTAACACCTTGTCTTAAGGATCATGAGCTTGAAAGCAGTAAAAGAGAAATTGCACCTCAGCCACTCAGCAAAATAAAACAATCTAATCTTCAGCTCAAAGACTGTGGATTCTCTGAGAACAAAAGGATATTATCATTAACAGCCACAAGTCAGGAAATTCTCCAAATCCTTATTTTTTCTCTACCCCTGTATTTTCAGAAACATTCTTCGGACTGAGACAGAGAGGCTGCTGTCTCAGTGCCTGCAGTGGGAAGGAAACCTTGAGCTGGACATTCCAGAGGATGGTAGGAATGAGCTGCAATAGGCACCAGAAGGGGGGTTCTGGGAACTGAATGGGACAGAGAGAAGGACATGCATGTGCTGTTTGCAAAATAGCAAAAAAAGTCTGCAGAGCTGTTCTAGAGAAAGTTTAGAGCTGGATCTGCCCCAAGATACAAAGTCTCCTGTTCCTAAAGTTTGTGTAGCACTTGCAGTGATGGTAATTGATAAAGTGAACAAAGTGCACATCAAAATAGTTGTTCTATTGCCAGTCTGAAGTGTATTTAAATGTAGGAACTTTAACCAAGCTGATTTTTAAAAATAAGATTAGTTTTTAATGTGGAATAAATGTCCTTATCTGGCAAAATACAGATGACTCCAGCAATGCTTATCTTTAAGACTTGATAAGAGTAATTTTTTTTTGAAAGAAGCAACTTCAGAGCATTTCAGTGGACAGGAAAGCTCCATCTGAATTGAATTGCAGGTTTGCAATAGGTGGGACAACAAATTCCAGACTCCTCAAACACTTATTTATCCAAGATGTGCTGTATTTTTTTTCTTGTTGCCACCAGCTAAAGACCTGGTTCGCTCCACAGTTGGTCAGACCAGGCTGCTCATAGGAGAAAGATTCAAACAGTTTGAAGGACTGGTTGATAATTGTGAATTTAAACGAGGTGAAAAAGAAACAACATGTACAGACCTGGATGGATTTTGGGATATGATTAATTTTCAGGTATGTACTTGCATGTTAATTTAGTAGGATAAAACTGATGGAGTTATTTATGAACCAAGTATTAAAATTTTTTTGGTTCTGTTTTTTATCTTTAATGTAAAAAATGCAGGTCCTTGTTTTAACACCTTGTGACAGTGAATAGTTGCAGTTGGGATAGTATGAGTTACAATTCATGAACCAGTTCTTCTGTTGTGTCTTCTTGTGGCCTGTGTGCCTTGTCTATCTCTGGAATGAATATGCTTGGCCAAATCTTATTCTGTTTTAGAGTGAGGATACAGTCACAATGTCTACCTCTATGTTTTTGGAAAATTCCTGAAGCTCACCTGAAAAGTAGGGGTTCCATGCTTCAGTATGAGAATAATGCAGAAATTACAATAACTCTATTTAGGGCTGAGCTTAGGTGGTAGAAAACCTTAATCTCTTTTCCTCTGTTAATGCTTTCTTTAGTTTCAGAATGAAATATAATCTGATTATCAAAAGAGCTCTTAACAGTATTTGTAAATCAGCACTCAACAAAGGAGTCTGTAAGTAGTTAAATTAAATGCAGAGATGGATTTGTTATGGTCCTAGTCACAGGTTTTGACTTCTCTGCAGAAAGCATAAGAGTTTGATCTGCTTCTTCAGAAGTATTTGAGAGATGTTTCCTGCAGGGTGGAAGACTGTGCTTGTTTGAGTAAATGTTATTTTACAATGTATTCTTTTGCTTTCCTTAAATGTGACCAACAGATTGAAGATGTGAATAAAAAATTTGATAATCTGGTGAAGCTTCAAGACAATGAGTGGCAGCCACTTGATGTCCCAAGCAAAGAAGTTGCTAAGGTAGGAACAGCCCCTAAAGCACATCTTGCATGGCTTCTTTAGATATATTGAACATTAAGTGAAATTCCTCTCAGGATGCACCCTTCTCCCTCACCTCTCTTGTGTTAGTTGGTGGGTTTAGTCCTAGTTGCCTCTTTTGGCTGGTAAGATTAGAACTAAGAATTAACAATGACTTTTTTGGAGTCATTGGATTCTTTGCTAGTAAGACAAATCTCTTAAATTTAGGATATAAACTTACTCTTCAGATGTAAAACAATTGATCTGGGCCATTGACTTAACTGGAAAGTAAAGCACACAGGAATTTGGGAGTAACTGCCAGTTTTAAGCAGGGAGTGCTCAATTGTAATGGTGTCCCATTAAGCCAACACCATGGGTGGCTTTAAACTGCTGCTTCTCTAAGCACAAATGGATCTGACACTCTCCAAAATAAGTTAGTGCTTATTGCAAAATAAGTTGTAATGTGAGTTGTTTTATCTACTCTTTGGTTTCAAATACATAATTGCTTCTGACTGAGTATTGAGTTGTATTTGCATTGCCTAAACTCTGTGCAGTTCCTTGAGACTGCTTAACTAATCATAACCTTGAGATGAAGGTGGATAAGAAACTCCAGGCATGGGAAAACAGAGGGAATGTGGTCTGTGGGAGCTGCCCATAAATGCCAGAACTCTTCAGGTGGTACAAAACAAAACTTCCCTTGGAAAACTGAATGCCAGGAGAGGCTTCACTGAATGCCTGGAGTCTGTCCTGTGGTTGCACTCTGTCCCTGCCACTAGGAGTCCCTGCATCCCAGTGCTTCCAAAATCTTACTGAATTTATTAGGAAAAAAGTTGCATTGAGGATTTTTGAACTGCATATTCATTTGAAAAAAAATTATTAATGTTGTCATCACAGACTTACTTTAACAGCTGGATGGCAGCCCAAGAGATGCTGGGAATGGGCAGAGGCCTTGATGCATAAAATTGTAGAGTTGTTGAGGTTGGAAAAGTCACTGAGTCCAACCATTCCTCCAGCACTGGCAATGCCACCACCAACCCCTGTCCCCAAGTGCCACATCACATGACTTTCAAATCCGTCCAGGGATGGGGACTCTGCCCTTCCCTGGGCAGCTGTGCCAGGGCTGGACAACCCTTTCAGTGAAAATATTTTTCCTGATATCCAATCCAAACCTCCTCTGGTGCAAATTAATCCAGTTCTTCTCCTCCTCTCCCTGTTCCCTGGGAGCAGAGCCTGAATCCCAGCTGGCTGCCCCCTCCTGTCAGGGAATGCTGCAGGGCCACGAGGTCCCCCCTGAGCCTCCTTTTGCTCCTTGCTGTGTCTGTGGCAGCAGCACCTGTGTAGAGGTTCCTGTGTAATTTCCCCTCTCCAGAATTTCCAGGTGTGACCCAGCTTTGTTACCATTCCAGAAAAAAGCAGTTCCAAGTGGAGTGGCCAAGCCCAAGCTGGAAGCAGCTGCCAGAGCTGCTGCCCGGAGCCGCCTGGCTTCTGTGAAAGCAGCCATGAGGGAGAAAATGAAGCAAGGGGAAGCTGCTGAGGATACACATCAGGAGAGGCTGCCAGAGACAGAAAAAGTGGTTTTTGAAGCAGGATTTTTCAGGATTGAAAGCCCTGTGAAAAACTTTTCAGGTAGGTGAAGCTTAATCATGATTTCTGTGATCTGAAAGTACCAAAGAGTGTTTAATCCATTTCACTGGGGAGGGAATTGTGCTGTTTATACTGGCTACAGCTCCAGTACTGGACACACTGTTTCAACCAGTGACTGATCACATCTGGGCTCCAAAGTAAACTGGTGTACATGAATGTGCTGATTTGAGTGGTTATGGCAGCATGAAATCCCTGCTTAGACAGAGGTGAAATAGCTGGTTCATGTTTTTCCAGCATAAATTTAATAATGAAATTCTAATCTGAGCGTTCCCAGATTCAGCTGATGAGCCTCTTCATCAAAGTCAATGCCAGCTCACATCCTCTAATTGTAGGACAGGAATTGGGATTTTTTTTAAACTAAACCTCTTGCAATGCTGTCTTGCAAATAAAGTCCACTCATAATCTGTGCTCATGGTTAATAAGATTGTAACATAATCCAGTTTGCTATAAAAGCTGTTTAATAGCTCAGGTTTTTTAACAGGTGCTCAAAATATAACTTCATTTTCAGCATTTTATCTTAATGGCACCTATGTGCAGCCAGTATTTCCAGTACTTCTGCTTCTCTCACATTTCTAGTTCATAATCTGATTTTAAATTCCCATTTTTTTTGGGCGCAGATCTCTCTTCTCATGACAAAACTAACAATTTTTTTCATGTGCCTCTTGTTAGCAGGGGGGAACTTCTGAAAAGCTTTGAGCAACACTGGGTTTAAGCTAACTCCAGCAGAGAATCTGTTATAAGCATCAGTTCTAAATCTGTGTCTTTTAAACTCTATTAAAATTGCCTAATTTGAAAGATGGAAGTTAATAATTTCACTTTCTCTTTGCAAGTGTATATAAGATTTCCATCTAATATTTGTATAAGATGATTCAGCAAGCAGAAAACAATTGTGTCCCTGGTTAGAATCATAATGATCAGTTCATTTCAGCTTCTGGAAACTGGTGTAGGAATGAAATATTAAACACATTTTCCAGGTTTGCTTCCAAGGACCCCTGGAAAACTGGCAAATCCAAGATCATCCATTAGATCTTTGCTTGCTTCTCCTCTCTGTGACCCTGAGGATGCAACTGCAAAACAAACCCCATCAGGACTCAAAGGCTTCCACCCAGCACAAAGTTTGAAAATGGACCAACTTCCCACTGAACCACCTCCCCCACTGGATAAACTCCCTGATGGTCTTGAACAAAGGTAGGCATGTTGAAGCAGCTTTTAATCAACCTTGTACAAATCATTTTAGACTTGGAACTGAAAGACATGATGTCAAAACCCATTAAATGTTACCTTTCAATTTGGCAGTGATAAAGTTTGCAAAGTACTTGTGACTTTTCCTTCCCTTAAGCAAATATTAAGAGCTTTGCCCAAATTTTGCTGCTGGGGTAGAAGTTTGTTTGCCCAGGAAGTTTGATGTAGCTCAACAGTGCCAGCCAAGGCAGCAAAACTGCAGAACAAATTGTAAGATTAGTTGGACGAGTCAGAAGGTGATTGATGAAGATGATTGAGAAGAATGAAAATGTTTTGGTTTCTCTTCCAGCATTTCTGTGGTTGCAGAAGAAATGCGTCTGGTTGCTGGCACAGCAGAGGGAAATAAGGTAAGTCATGCATTGTTCATGGATGTGCTTTAAATACTCTGTTTTTACTAGCAAAGGAAAAATTCTCTTGATTACCCCAGACACTTCTGATCAAATCCTCCCTTAGAAATCTTGTGTATTCCTCAGGGCACTGCTTTTTACCTCTGGATGGACAAAGGCAGGGGGGACTGCTGCAGTTTGGGGACCTTGTCTTGCTCTTTAGAGCTGTATTTTGGAGGTACTGGCTGCTCCAGGAGGACGCTTGTCACTTGGAGAAGCAATGTTCCTAGAAGTCCACCACCTCCTGTTTTCTGGTGTGGATTTTTAAAATGCTTGTGCATTTATGGACCCTGACTAAAAGCAACAAGCGCTCAGTCCTCAGAGCAGCCTCCACAGCAGAGCATTGGACTCTTAATCTCCTTAAAGGTATAGCAAGAGCTAATCCAAGTGTCAGAAATCCATGTCCTGAAATGCCAGAAGATTTGGTGACATTGCCTGTGTTTGAGTAGCCTTAAAAAAGCAGGAGTGTGGCCTCTAATTCAGTTGATACTGTGCTACCAGTGAAAGTTAGTGCTTTGCAGTCAATCATCCTTTAGTAACTTTCATTGGAAATGGAGTCTTTAAATTTTATTTGTTATTGCTTGGATCTGTGCATGACTGCAGCAGTCATTTCCCCTCCCATCTCCTTACATATAATATATATTTAAAAATCCTTGTTACTAATTTTTTCTTATGGCTTTTACTTCATCCTTTCTCTATTAAAATGAGAGTTGGTGATTTCACTCTCTGGGGAAACTTTTCAGTGCTGCTGACGGGTTTTTCTGGAGGAAAAGTCACAAGATAACACTTGGAGTTCAAAGCCTTCTTTCCTGTGGAAGAACTTCCCATATGCTGTCAGAGGGATTTTCAGGCTTTAAAGGGTGTTTGGGATATGAGACAAAGCCTTAACCCTGAGCCTTGGCCTGCCTGTGCCCTGTACAGTGCCTGGAGTTAAAACTCCGTCTCTCCTGAACTGTCCATAAAATCTGTAGGTTAAATGTGTGGACTTGGTCTGACATAATGAGGATGTGGCTGGGAACAGAGGAAATCCCTGTTTTTCAGGTTCTGGGAAATTCTAGCAGTGAATCAAAAGCAGTGGATGGCATGGAAGAGATGGAACTGTCTGCTGCAGAACAAGGACAAGACATCATCATGAGCAGCCCAGAGAAGGAGACAAACTCTGCTCAGTCTGGAGAGCCACAGATACATCAGACAGGTGCTTATCTTAGAGCTGCATGATGCAGCTTGGGTGGCATTGCTGGGGCCTTCTGGTTATCCTAAGGATTTATGATAATCTGAATATTACTCTTTGAAATCAGATTGATTTGTGTGTGCTCTTAGAAAAGCCTCCCGTAGCTGGTGTGACTTAAACACACGTTGCACATGAGCAAACAGTGCCCCTGGATTCCTCTGTACAGTTTCTGAGGGATATGTGAAGCAGAAAGCTAATATAAAGAAATAAATACAGTTTAGAGTTTGGATTTCTTCTTTTAATAACTACAGAAAACAATACTGTTTTTTCAGCTTTGGCAGCATCAGACTAACTTTTTTTTTCTTAAATTATATACTTATTTTTCAGATGTTTCATGCAGTGATTTGACACTCATTGACAGAAATCCTTTTGATATGGTAAGTTGACCTTCAAGTTTATTTGACTAAGGCAAGCTGCATGCTGCAGGACTGTTCACCTTTTCTTCAGACTCAGTTACTGCACAAAGAAAATTAAACTCTTAAAGATGTTATCAAGCCAATTGATGTAGCTTTAAATACAAACCACATTCCAGCTGTCTCCTTGCTGGGCTCACACTGGCATTCCTTATTGCACATGATGAGTGTAGGATGAATCAAGACATTTGTAGCAGAACAATGTCTGATTCTTGTCAGATTGAGCCTTTAAATTGTGTTTCTTACAAATTTCCTTGTAGATACTCACTAACAGCCTTTTTTTTCTTCCTGGAATTTTTTAAGTCTACCCCAAATCTTTTTTAATCACCTCAGCATTTAGAGCTGGAAGTAACATTCAGCAGGGAAAAGCAGGTGTGCAAAAGCTTTCAAATTTAATACAACTAATAGAATTTGGGTGTAGGTTTTCTTGTGAAAAATCCTCTTTAAAATATGGATTACTGGCTTGAGTAAGGAGTGTCTGTCTTCAACACGGACCATGTGTAATCACTTTTTATGTTATGCCTGGGAAATAAGCTTGCAAAATTACTCTTGGGGAAATCAGAGTCCTTCCAGTGCTCTGTGGTTTAAGTGTTCCTCAAACCCTGACTCCACACTCTGGCTCCTCCCACAGCCAATGCTGGATGCTGAGCTTCCCTTCACTCCAGTCAAGACCAAAGCCCAGAAGTTTGCAGCAGCTGAAGTATTCAGTGACCTCATCGTGTTTTCTCCTGTTGGTCCCTCTGGGGATCAATGAAAAGTGACTTGAAATGCAAAATATGTAAATTCTATGAACAGGAAGCCCACAGAGGGTATCTGGAACACAGTCTGCTACCCTGGAACTGTGCTGAGAGAGGAGGAGTACCCGTGGTAATGGATCTGATAATGGGGTTTGTATCATTTGATAGTGCAGTTGTGATGCACCAAGCTCTGCTGTACCTCAGTAGTGGGCTGTGTTCTGGTGATCCCTGCTGTATCCTCTGGCTGTAAATTCTGACTGCAACCTCAAGCATTTTTATGTTGGTATCATTTAATATATTTCCTGTCTCCTCCAGGCTGTAAAACTGTTCACCTTTAAACTTTTCTACCCTGATCTGACCTCATGACTTATTGTTATTACGAGGTGCCCACCCCACCAGCTGTGCCTGTGCCCTGTGTCTGCTGGGAGGGCACCTCCTGGGGTGAGACCCAGGCTGTTCCCTCCCCAGAACGCTCTGCCATGCTCTGGGGGTACCTCTGCACCCCCAGGCTGCAGTGTCTGGTGTGTTAACACCTGCCTCAGCACCAGCTCTTGCAGGGTTGGATGCATGCAATTCTTTCCTGGGAAAGTTTTCCTGGTGTGTAACAACCACTGGATTTGTAATATCAGAAACTAACTCAGAACAAGGGTTTGTAAGTCAGATAATACCTTTTCTTGGTGATGTATTGAAATAGGCATTGATATTATTTCCTTTATGGATGCAGTTTTCTATTGAGTATCTTAAGGACCCATATTTTCTACTTGTTTTTGACATGTTTATGCTCAGTCTCTTCTCAGTTCTATAGACTGTGGATTTGAGGAGTAGCATTACAGTACCACCAGTTGTTGTATTTTTAACAAATACCTCACTGGGCTTCTTCTTGTACTGGTGACCTGAGTGTAACACACACATCCTTCCACCAGCCTTGATCCCAAACCAAGCAGAGATTTCAGTCCCTCAGCAGAAAGTGTTGCTGCCACTGCCAGGGGTTAAGTTTTAACCTGGAAGCTGTGTACTGATTACACTGAATAAAGAGAGGAAGCTGATGTGTGCTGGAATCCGTTTCCTTCATTTCTAAACTCCAGTTCTAGGGATCCTTTCAGGTATCTTTTAATGACTTCCCTGCTGGGGAATGGTTTGCGTTGGGAGGGAACTCAAAGCCCATCCAGTTCCAGCCCTTGCCAAGGGCAGGGACACCTTCCACAGACCAGGTTGCTCCAAGCCCTGTCCAGCCTGGTCTGGAACACTCCAGGGATGGGGCAGCCACAACTTCTCCATGCTGGTGGTAGCAGTGTGCTGCTCTAGACTGCTGCATCTGCTGGAAATTTTAAGGACTCTGCTTGTAACTTGGCACTCAAAGTATAAAAGGAGTCACTGTTATAAAACAGCATGAGCCACGTCAGAGAAAGCTTTGGAAACTTCAGTGGTGGCTGTTGCACTGCTCTTGTTTTCCAGACAAGACTGCAGTGACTCACAGCAAAGGGAACATACTTCTGTTTTCTTTTTTTACCAGCCTGACTCATGGGGTGAACTTGCCAATAAACCTCCCCACCCTTGAAACTGCTCTTGACTCACACAGGGGTGATGAGTGGGGAGCAGCACAAGCCTCGTGACCCATTCATGGAGTGCCTGACACTCATAGGGATGGGATCTCCCTGGGCTGGGAAGTGTTCCTGGGGCACAATGGTTTGGGCCCCCAAGAATGAAGGACAGGGATGGCTTCTCCAGCCACAGTCTAGCAGAGAGATTTTGCTTCCTCCGGCTCTGAGCCCTCTCCTGAAATGCCTCATCCTGGTCAGGCTCGGAGGCTGTCAGGTTTTCTCTGTGCTTCGTAGAGGATTGCTGCCCCTGTTCCCAGGACCAGGGACAGAATGCCACAGGCTGCTTTCCCAAGTTGCTCTCCACAGAAATCAAACTCCTTGTTGCTGTCTCTACAGCAGGAGTTCAGCTCTTTCCACGTCAAAACTCAGCTTGCCTGGAGCGTGTCATGTCTTTCGAGATGCTATTAAACCAAATTTTACAGGTTAAATGTTTTATTAGCTCACAGTGACGTGGTGAGAAGGCACTTGTGTCACACCCTAGAAGAGCTCAGAGCTTGCCCAGAGCTCCCCCCCAATTATATCATGGTGGGCACGACGCTGGTGAGGGCGATGTCCCCCCCGATGCAGAGCTTGGTGACCTCGTTCAGCCTCGTCTCACGGAAGTTGTACTGCAGCAAGTGCGCGTCGTTCACGGCCACCTTGAAGTGATCCTTCTCACAAAGGACCTGGAGCTGAAACCAAAGCCCCAGATCAGCCCCAAAACCCAACTGGGTTTGTTCTAGGAGAAGTTTTAAGCCACACATCCCAGCAGGCTGGCACTGGCTGGAGGCTGCTGCTGCCAGCTGAGTCCAGCCCTGGGGCATGTGGAGGAGCTCAGCTGCAACACCAGCGACCTTTGCCTTCCCAAAACTCTCCTGTGCTCTCCCTCCCCTGTGTTTCAGCCCAGTTTCTGCCTCCTCATCCCTATGCCAGTCCCTCAAAGCAAGACTCCACACTGTGAACCTCCTTTGCAGGAAAAACACCTTGTGAGGAGCTGCCAGCAGGGAAAACATCTTACAGAAACCTGTCCAACCACTGTGCCCAACAACAGTGTAAATAAGGAGGGTTTCATAATCCATGGGGACACCAGAAGGGGAGAGAAGTTATGCCCTGTGCAGCTGGAGCTGCAGGAGGGGGTCAGAAGAGGTGGGAAGGTGCTGTAGGGACAGCCAGGGAAGCACATGGGGTGGCTGCCCCAGAAACATCCCTGGGAGCTGATTCCTGTGCAAAGGCATCATTGTCCTTACACAGGTCTTGCTGCTCAAACCCTCTCAGTGCTTTTGGTGCACTGAGACTGAGCTGGGATGGGTTTTTCTGGTACCTTGAAGGGTTTTCCAGCTTCAAATGGAAACCTAGGAGCTGTCCTCTCCTCCTTCCCCCAGGTATTTTGGAACTTGGAATTGCAGACGATGACTTTGCTGTGGTCTTCATTGAAGCGGGGGTTGAAGTGGAAGGCAACATCATCCCCTCTCTTGAAATCCAGTGCAAACCTGCAAAAACAATAATGGAATTACTGCTTTTGCCACAAAAGCCCTGAACTCTGTTGCAGGGCTTCCCAAAAGTAGCAGAGAGAAAACCCCACAGACCCCACAGGGCAACAACAGGGCATTTACAGGTTTGTTTGGTGTCATATTTGATATTACACCAGGCAGGGGTTATTCAGGAATGGAAAGCAAATTCCAGCCCCCCTGCTCCACCCAGCAGTGCCCCATGGAAGCCCCCCACCCTCAGAGCTGGACCCCCCAGTACCTGTCTGGGTTGGGGTTCACAGTCCCAGTGATGGTGATGAGCAGCCGAGGGACGAGTCCTGCCTGCAGGGGCAGCTCAAAGGGGACTTTCTGGGAGACAACAGGCATTTGGTGTCAGCAAAAAACCATGTCAAAGGCCCAAAGCCACCCCTGGGGACAGCCAGCCCCAGGCCCCTCCCGTGGCCAAGCAAAATCAGCCACTGGGGACACAGAAACCCTCAAAATGATGGAGCCATTACCATTGGAGGGGTCGGTCCTCCCTGAGGAGGAGCTGGTCCTCCCTGTGGAGGAGTTGGTCCACCCTGAGGAGCAGAAGGCCCAAATCCAGGGCCACTGGATGGCTGTCCTGGGGCAGGAAACGGCCCCGTTGCTGGTGGAGCTCCAGGGAATGCTCCAGGTGCTCCTGGATATGCTCCAGGTGCTCCAGGATAGGCTGGGAAGGCACCAGGAGCTGCTGGTTGGTTCCCCCAGGAGGGCCAGCCCTGGGCTGGGGGGGCACAGGGGGCTGGGTTGTTGCTGTTGCCCAAGGCATCAGATAACTGGGGACAGAGGAGAGGACAAGGGTCAGCTGGGGGAGATTCCTGCTGGGATCACACTGAGGTCTCCAAAGTCCATCTTTGGTAGCCTGCAGCGTGGCCAAGGGCAAGAGCTCAGCTCTCAGCTGCTCCCTGGGATTTTCCAGAAAACTGCTGACAGAACTGGAGAGGGTTTGGAGACTGAGCAGCTCAGCAAGGACCTGTTCCCTCCCATCCCAGGGAAAGGTCTCTGCTTCAAGGCCACAGCCACAGCTCCCAGGGTTTTTTAAAGAAATCCATACTTACAGAGAAACCGTCTGACATTTTTCCTAAAAAAACAAAAAGGAAGCGTCAGTCATTCTTAACCTGCCCCATCCAAAAACCAGAGAATTTTTGAGGGGAGTTACAGTTTAGAGTGGGAATTGCTGAGTTGCCATCACGTACCTGCCCAGCAGAGCTGACAGCTCCGGTGCCAGAGAACAAATCCTGGTCCTACACCTGTGGGACAAACGGGAGGCACTGCTGTGAGCAGCCTGAATGCTCTGGGGTGAATCCAGCCCAGCCACCCTCGGGATGGAATCCACCACTGAGCTCACAACACTCGCAGTGTTATTCACTTCCCCAACCCTGAGGCGCCATCCAGGATTTCTATTTCCATTTAAAAAGCCCCAAACGGGATCCCCGGGAGGTGCAGGCACAGCATCAGCCAGGAGCTGCGTGGGAGCCGCGAATCCAGCACAGCACATCGGGGACACGCAGCCACCCTGTGACACACATGGCCTGGAATGGGCAGAGGAGGGTGGCAGCCACCCATGCAGGTCCCCTTTCTCCTCCCACACATCCACAAGTGTCCCATTCCGCTGTGGGAGGGACACAGCGGCTCCGGGCCAGCAGATAAAAGCTGCTTTGCAAGTTTTGTGAGTCCACAAACACACAGTGAACACACACCTGCCTGTGCACAGGAACAGCCCGAGCTGGGTTCCTCCCATCAAAGAGAGCATTCATAAGGGAAGGAAAAAGGGAGAGCCAGAAACAGGGAAAGGAAAAATCCAAATTTAAAACAGAGAAGGCAAATTCTCTCTGAAAGAAACACTGGGATGCACAAAGCTCGCAGGAGGTGTGGCTGCCCTGCCTCACAGTAACAAACCCCGAGTTTCACAGCTCGTGAAAATCACAGTGATTTCATAGCAAATCACTCCTCTCCCTGCAAAACACTCATTCTCCTGAGCCCAGGGGGTTTTAAGGCAGCCTTCCCGGCAGAACCCAGTGGCCCGGAGGGTTTGAGCAGCCCATATCTCCCAAAGCTTTTCTTTGCCTTCCGGGCTCTTTCTAAAGCCCAGGGGTTTGCCATGGTTTGGCAGGTGAAGGCAGGGGAGCACACGCAGCCAGGTCAGGTGTGCTCCAGTGCCTTGTGCTGCTCCAGTGCAGGTCCTGCATGATCCCCCTGCTCCCCTGGAACCCCTCAGGGAGCAGATTTGATCCCTTAGGCCCCCATGGGACAGGGTGGCCAGAGCCTCGTGTCCCCCACACAGATCTGGGGACACATCTGGACAGTTTGGAGTCTGTAACCAAAATCCCCAACCCCCACTAATGCTCTGCCACCACTAATCCTCTGCAGCCAGGCTTGGAGCCCAGTGTCACCTCCTCTCTGTCACTGCAGTGCTGGAGCTCCTGGAGCTCTCTGGAAATGCCCTCTGGGTTATCTGCCAGCTGCCGTGGGAAGGGGTTTTCTCCCACCTTTTTCAGCAGTGCCCCAGTGATGGATTGCAGAGAATCACAGCATCAGTGGGGCTGGAAAAGCCCTCTAAGCCCATTGAGTCCAACCATTCCCCCAGCACCGTGTCCCCAAGTGCCACATCCACATGGCTTTTAAATCCCTCCAGGGATGGGGACTCCACCACTGCCCTGAGCAGCTGTGCCAGGGCTGGACAAACCTTTCCATGAAGAAATTTTCCCTAATATCCAGTTAAACCTCCTCTGGTTGTTCCTCTAGTGCAACATGAGGCCATTTCCTCTCATCCTGTCTCTTGTTCCCGGGGAGCAGAGCCTGAATCCCTCTCAGATCCACCCTCCTGTCAGGGAGTTGTGGAGAAGGAGAATGTCCCCCCTGAGCCTTCTTTTCTCCAGGCTGAGCCCTCCCAGCTCCTTCACCCACTCCTCATCGAGTACTTGAGCTCTGATTTCCAACAGCATTTGGGCAGCTGAGCTCGAATCACCCGAGCTCTCCCTGCCCCAGCAGAGGATCAGCTGCAGGGAACTTCCCAGAGCTGACCCCAAACATTCCCTGTGTTCACATCGAGTGGAAAAAGATTTCTATTTGGGAAAGAGACACCAGTTCTCTCCCCTTCAGTGATATTCCTGCAGAATTCAAACAAACCTATTCACTCCTAAACGTAACTGGAGGAATAGAAAAATAAAAATGGGTCGTATCAAGAAGCATTTCTTACTAAGTCTCCCAATGTCAACTTACTATAATGGGCTTCTTTCTCCACCCCGCAAGGATTTTGGGGCACGGGCAGGGCTGTCCAGCCCCCCACGAGTTGCAAACACCCTCGGAGCTCCCCCAGAGTCACCGTCCCTCCATCACCCCTAAAACCAGCCGGGGCTTTCCGTGCGCCCCAAACCACGGCAGAGCCCTCACGCGTGTCCCACCCCGCACTCCCAGGGCACGAGCGCACCCCAAACCCTTCCCTTCCAAGGATTTTTGTGCCTTATCCCCCTGTTCCCCCCGGGATCCCCCCGGGATCCCCCATCCCTCAGCTGCGTGCGGCGGCTCCGCGGCGGCTCTGCGCTCCCGCACC
>VXBC01001795.1:216749-236075 GCA_013399945.1 Ploceus nigricollis | reverse complement strand
GGACCCGCCCGGGGGCGGGGGCGGGGACGGGGAGGTCCCCGCGCCGGGGACACCCGTGACAGCCCACACCAGCGGTGTATTTCCCCTTTTCAGCGGTGACATCACCAGCGGGGGATGTTAACAGAGAATATTTGGTTTTTCTCTCGGTTCGTGCCTTGCGCGGCCGTTCCCGTTTCCCTGCCCTGCCCACCTGGAGCCGCTGCCAGATGTTCTTCCTTGCCAGATGTTTGCCCGCGTGGCTCACGGCTCCATCCCCCCAGCTTTAGTGCAGCTCGGTAAAACACCAATTGGATTTTAAATTCTGAACATTTTCTTCTCCCCTCCGAAGAAATAAAAGCCAAAAAAGCTTTGCTTTCACCCGACGCAGCGAGGCCGGCAGAGGATGGGCTCTGGGAAGCTGCTGGAGGCAGCTGGAATTTCAACAAGCCCGATTTTATTTGAGGTTAGGGGTGAATCATCTCTGGTTTGCTCCATGGGCTCCACAGCTTAAAGCAATGGAAAAGAACAAAAAGTGGTTTTGTGCTGAAATCCTGGTCTGCTGCACTGTGCTGCTGGGAGAAGGGAAAGGGAAGGAAAGGAAATGAAAGGAGGGGAATTAGAATGGAATGGAATAGACTGGACTAGATTAGAATCAAACAGAAGAGAGGATTTCAGTAGGAAGACACCCACAATGACCATCTAATCCACCTCCCTGACCCATTCAGGGCTGACCAAAGGTTACCGAGGGATGCACCCTCTAATTGGTGTCATTCCAGAGGTACAAATGCTGCTTTTAGGCAGCAGCTCAGCCACAGGGCTCAGCTGCAGCTGATATCCCCCCCCAAAAAAGCCAAAAATCTGTTGACTTTGGCTCTGATTAATTTCAGTATAAATTCCTCTGGTTCAACTCTGCTTATTTAAAAGATATTGCTTAAAAGAGGGCTCCAGCCTGGATTTCCACATCCTTCAGCTTCATGCAATACTTGTCACCGGGATTCAGACTAAACCTGAGGGTGTGAAAATGCCAGGGATGCTCATGAGAATGGCTAGAAATTGAGTACTTCATGGAAATATGTATATTATACTTAATGTGTATTAAGTAATAGATATTAAGAATATTAGTACACAAGAAATGCACTTAATTAGGGAGTGCTGC
The DNA here is from genome assembly GCA_013399945.1 of Ploceus nigricollis. Taxonomy (NCBI): domain Eukaryota; kingdom Metazoa; phylum Chordata; class Aves; order Passeriformes; family Ploceidae; genus Ploceus; species Ploceus nigricollis. Next base: position 234,940 of record VXBC01001795.1, on the reverse strand, counting down.
TTTATTTGCCTCTCACATCACCCAGCCCACAGACACTGCAATATCTTTGGAGGTGTTCTAGGGCAAAGGCACCTGGAGAGGATTCAAGGCAGTAAAGCTGAAGGATCCCTGATGATCCATGAGAGCTGCAGCTCCCTGGGCCTGTAACACAGACAGGGCTCTATGAATTCCTCAGAGCACAGGTTTCTCCCTTCCTCCCCAAGACTCCCTCAGGATGTCTTTGGGAAGAAAGATTTTCATGGAAAACGTGCATTGCTATTTTCAGGATTTTACTCAAAGGCTTCAAACAAAAAGGTTTGCCTGCTTTTTTTCCCTGCTCCAATGCCCTAAGGTTTGTACTTTCAGTTATGAAAGACACAGAATTCACAGGAATTCACAGGACTAGGTTGGAAGAGAGCTCAAAGATCATCGAGTCCAACCCATGATGATAAAGAAAAATATTTGACCAAAAGTCAGTGGATACAGAAATCAACACCCGATCTAATTAATTCCTTAATTTAAATAAGGAATTATTTATATTTTTATATTATATATTATTATATATTATAATATATATTATTTTCCACAGCCNTATTTATTTTATTTTATTTTAATAAACCAAGCTGCAGCAAGGATGATGAGTGAAGTTCGGTGGGGCTTGGAGCAATGTGATCTGGTGGAAGGTGTCCCTGCCCATGGAACAAAAATGGCCTTTAAGGTCTCTTTCCAACCCAAGCCATTCCACGATTCCATGATTCAGCATCCACGGGGTGGGTGCTGGAGCCCTTTGCACACAGAGCCAGATGCTCCTCATCTGAGTCATCCCATGGTGACTCACAGGACACCGAGGTGTGGCCACTGAGCCTCACAGTTCTGCCTCCTGGGATCCAGGGAAGGGGAGGGTTGGTTTATTGCCAGGAGTCAGCAGAGCAGGGCTGGAGCTTTGAGGGAGATGTAAGACACACATCTCCTCACTCACAGCGCTGTGATGCCCGGCCATGCAACCCTGGCTCTTCCAAAGTGGGGAAAGAATTAGTCATGCCTCAAAAATCAATATATTCCGTGGGTTTGAATTTTTTAAAGCACTCCCAAGTATCCTGTTTGCTTTAGAGAGCCCTCAATGTAAAACAAAACCCTCCTTGGTACCACGGAGGATTTAAAGCCCCAAATTGCAAACGCAGGGGGTGGGAGATGGAGGACCCAGGGAAGTGGGTCAGCCATGAGACCCCCCCCATTTCTGGGGGCTGTGCTCTCAACTTGCCCTTCACTGCAGCCAACACTCCAAGCACGAGTTGCTTTCCCCATTTCAGAATTCCCAGCATTTCTCCAATGGCAGGAGCCCAATGATATCTGACAGTGGCTGGGTCTGCTTGGGGGAGGTTGGTGTTCTTCACTGCAGCTGGTACAGGGCTGTGGAAAAACACCCCACTGCAACAGATAACTGATCTCCAGAAGTTAAATAACTTTAAAGCATTATTTTCAAACTCCTCAATGGAAAATAATAACCAGAAAGCTGCTCCTCTCTTCTTGATGGTAAATTTGTTGGAGGAAATCAATCTGGAGGGCAAGAAGCTCCATGGCGTGAGAGATGCACTTCCCTTCCCAGAGCAGAACAGCCCACATCCACATTTCCCTGCCTTGTGATTTCTGTGGCCTGACGTGTGTGGGACTGGCAGCACCCACAGTGTGCAATGTTTGGGCTGCAGATCTGCCACGGGGGCCGTGCTTGATTCTAAAGTTGATTCTAAATTCTAAATTCAGCCCACCATCTCTGCCTGTGCAACCTCCCAGGCTGGGGAGCTGTGGCAGCATCATCTCCTTCCTCAGAGCTGGGGATGAGGCTTTGAGGAGCCTTTGTGGAGCCCCTCATGGCACCTCCCCGAGGTGTCACTGCAGCTCCAGCCCCGAATTCCTGTGGCTGAGTCACCTCTGACTCTCCTCGGCAATAAAAAGGGCATCACAGCAAAATCAGGCAGTGGGAATCTCCTCTGTGACCTGCCAGACTTGAGCAGTATCATCCCAGGATTTCTGAGAGCAGGGATTGAAGAGTCCCCCTCCTCCTCCTCCTCCTCATGCAGCACTTTTGGGGACTTGGTTCACCCCAGAGCTTCCTTGGCTGCATCACCATCTCCCCCTCCCCAAATCTCACTTTGCCCCAGCACTGGGGAAAAAACTCCATCAGAGGAAGGTTGAGAACTTCAGCAACTCAAGTTTGATGGCAAAGAAAGGAAAGCCAGTGGGTAAGGAGCACCACCCCTGCTGCTGACATGAACCCTCATGTGTACCAGCAAGTCTGGGCTTGCTCTCTTTATCCTCCTTTTATTCTTTTTATAAAGCACCAAAGCAAAATTCCTGCCTTTAAAGCTTCCTCCTCCTCCTCCTCCTCCTCCTTCTCCTGGAAAACACCAAACTGCAGCTCACCCAGTCCCCTCCTGCTCTGGCAGCACCAGGAGAGCTGCAAGTCCACCCCAAAAATCTTCGCCCAGCTTCTCATGCTGAGGCTGTAGGTGAGCAAAACCCTGCTAAGGTTTGAAGCTTTTATATGATTAAAGATGAGGAAATGAGGAGCACTTTGAGGCTGACATTCAGATCTGAGCATTAAATGAGTCTTGTAGCAATTTGTGTCAGATTTTACAGAAGTCCTCACACTCCCCCTGGCTTTGAACTTCATAGAAATTCCATCCTTCTCTGCAGCCTGGTGCCCAGGGGCCCCTATGGAGCATCCTTCATGCAAATATTATTAAATAACTGCAGGAGAAATGCCCACAGTGACCCCAAATGCTGGTGCAGATGGGGCCAAGGACCTCCATGGCTCATTGCCATCAAAATCCAAGACCTTGGCGCTTTTCTTGCCCACCCTCTGTGCTTGCCCAGCCAACCCCTCCAGAAACTGCTCCAGCCTAAAAGGCTGAGAGGAATAGTGCTGTGCTGAAGGAAGGGATTTAATCAGTTCATGGCAATCCTCACTGAGGGCAGGGAGAACCCCCCTTGTCTCTGGGACAAATGCTCCATAAGGAGAGTGAAATCCCTGTGTGACACCACACTGAGCATACGGGGTTGGGAAAAACATCAAGGGCAAAGAAAGCCAGGACAGTTTCACCCAGCAGAAAGCCTCAGTACCAACCACTCTGAAGAGTTTCAAATGACTTTATTACACAGCAATCATAGAATCTTTGAGGTTGGGAAACACTTTTAGGATGATCAAATCCAACCTCAAAGGGTGGTTTTTGCCATATCTCAGGAAATCAGAGGAGAGGGTAAGGGAAGGGCTTTGGAGGAGTCCTTTTCCTTCTTTCCTGCACTAGATTTTTGCAGAGCACAGAAATCCATCCTGCTATGAACCCTTACACAAAGCAGGGCCCAGATTTAAAGCTCCTGTGTTTGTGTTCTTCCTGCAGCAGCCAGAGCTCAGGCACTGCAATGTCTGTGCAAAGGTGCTTCCTCCTCCTACCTCTCCCAGCAGCACCATATGTCACTAAAATGTTGGTTTTGCCATTTTTTTATCAAGTTCAATGTTAAAAATATTCAATACCAGACACAGCCACCTCTCCCAGAGGCTTTGCAGGGCAGGTGGAGCAGCAGCAGAGCCCTCTGGTGATGAGCAGGATGGTGCAGGGGCAGCTACCAGCACCGAGAGCAAAACCCAGAGGAACCTCATCGTGCTTTGCTTTCACACAACACTCAAAAGCTCGTTTTTCCAACACCTTTTTTTTTCTTTTTTTTTTCTTTTGACCCACTCAGAGCAGTTTTTGCTTGATATCACTCCACTCCCACTCTCCCTTTAGCAGTTCCCTCCTCTGCCAGCCAGGACAGAGCCCCAGGAGAGGAGCATCAAGACAAGGATGGTGACAGTGGCAGCACAGAGCCATGAATGTGATCAGCTCAGTATTTCAGGTTTATGTGGTGTTGCTTTCTGAGGGGAAAACAGGACAGAATCCAGGCAGAAATGCAGAAGTGAAAGCCTGGCATGGAAGCTGATGAGACTTTGGAGTACCTCAATTAAAAAACCTTCAAGATCAACAGCTCTGTCTCCTTGAGGAGTGCCAGCAAACCCTGGCTTTACAGAGCTTGGCACGCAGTGAGAGCAGCACCAGGGTATTGAAGCAGCAATTTTCCCCACTTTAAGTGAATTTAAACTGTGATATTCTGCCACCTTCTCTTTGCTGGAGGGTGTTGCCTGTAACTGAAGGGAACACAGGCAAATTGGAAACAACCCCTCTGAACCATTTCTGTCACACAAAGCACTGGAATGTAAAGATTTCACATCGTGCAAATTAAGCACGTTCCTTTGAAAAGGCTCCACAGCACAGGGTTACTTTTCATTATCCTTTAACAGCTCAGAAAAGTGGAGTATCCTGACAAAACGCCCTTGTCAGCACACACTTCTGGGGCTCTCACCATGGGTCTACCCCAGGGCAGCACTGCATTCATGAGCCACAGGTGTCACAGAGTATCCTGAGTGGGAAGGGACCCACAAGGATCACTGGGTCCAGCCCTGCACAGACCCCCCCAACAATCCCACCCTGGGCATCCCTGGCAGTGCTGTCCAAGCACTCCTGGAGCTCTGGCAGCCTCAGGGCTGTGCCCATTCCCTGGGGAGCCTGGGCAGTGCCAGCACCCTCTGGGGGAAGAACCTTTCCCTGATACCCAACCTAAACCCACTGTGGTACAGCTTCATGCCATTCCCCACTCATGCCAAGCCCAGGAATTCCCAAATGAAATCCAGTGTCTTTTGTCATCTTCCAAATTTATTTCAAGAATGGATAAATTCCATATTTGCTTTTAACCAGGCATAAACCAGCACTACTTTCTAAGAGTGATGTGTGATTCTGGTGGGAAGGGACACTGGGAGGTTCCTAGTTCTCACTTGGAATGAAAATGAGCTGATGCAGGAGTTTAGGGGTTAATTGCTACAAGAATTCCCTCCCCTAATCACAAGAACATGAATGTGCAAGAGCAGGTAAGATCTTGCACAGCCAGCAGGAGGAGGACCTGAAATGAAACCCAAGGTGTGCCAGGGGCTGCTCAACACAGCCCTTCCCTGTCTTGTCATGAGAAAGTTGGGAAGAGGACAGGAACACAGGCACTGTGATTTTATCTCCCTGTCTCTCATTTAACAGGGAGGGTTCCCTTTGGAAACTGATAACAGGGAGCAGAACTGCTCCTGCTGCTGCCCTGACTCCCCTTGTCACTCACCTGGGTGTAACTTGAACTGCGTGGCAGCTCATGATCTGCTGCTCAGGGGACACAAAGTCCCATTGTCATCAAACAGGACAACCTGACCAACCAGCCAATCTCTGAAACAAAAGTATCACAGAATCTCAGAATGGTTTGGGTTGGAAGAGACCTTAGAGATGATCCAATTCCACGCCCTGCCATGAGCAGGGACACCTGCCACTAGACCAGGTTGTTCCAAGCCCCATCCAGCCTGGCCTTGGACAATTCCAGAGATGGGGCAGCCACAGCTTCCATGGGCAAACTGCTTCCAACAAACCTGAGAGATTCTGCAGGCCAGAGTGACCAAAAATACGTTCCCTCTCTGTTATCACCTGGCATTTTTAGTTAACTCATTCCACTGACCTGTGAGAGCAGAGGAAAAGTTGTAGTAGCTCATCCCACTACATCAGCCTTGGAAATGGGAAAACTGGGCCAGCAGTGAGTGAAATAGAGGAGTATCCCACGAGTGGAGCCACCATCCCTCTCCAGAGCACAGCCCTGGGTCCCAGGGGCTGCCCAGGGATGGGTGGCTGTGGGTGCAGAGCTCACTCCCCTGCATGGCACAAACACCGACAACACCCACCCAGGGACACATCCAGGTCTAAGTCCTCTTGGGATCCTCCTGCAGCTGTGTCTGGGATCAGCACACCCCGGTGTGTGACACTGGGAGTTATTCCTGCTGTGTGGATGAGTTGATTGGAAGCTTTGTGTGAAAGCTGAAACTTGTGTTTTTTCATTGCCCAACTGACACTCAGACACCAGTGCCTGGTGAATAAATGGCTGTTTGGTGTGCATGGAATTGCCCTCTAACAACCGGAATTCTGAGCTTAACTTTAGAAATAGGGCAGCCAATATTAATAAAAATAAACATGGAGCATTTCATCCTTCCAAGATGCCAAAGGGNCCCTGCCCAAAGGGTGTCAGGTTGTGTTCTGACTCTGTCAGTGGTTTTTCTTTTGTGTTATTGCATGTATTTTGGTTTTTTCCCCTTTTCCTAATAAAAAGGATTGTATTTCTGATAAATTGTATTTCTGACTTGGAGTCTCTCACTGGTTTTGCTTTCAAACCAGAACAGGCTCTCACCGCACTGAGGCTCAGGACACCCCTCCTATCAAGGTGGAAGGGGTCCCTGCCCACAGCAGGGGGGGAATGAGATGACTTTTAAGGCCCCTTCCAACCCAAACCACCCTGTGATCACCATCTCTGTCTTGGGACAGTTTGGAGTGGCTGGGCAGTGAATCCATGGATGGCTGGGCACAGAAATGGATCTGGGCTCGCCGCAGGAGTTTGGGCACCTTCCTCCACAGGAGTGGAGCAGAACTGACACACCCACAGTGGGATGAACCCTGCACTGACCACTCTGCAACACCCCTCAACAGCTTTTACTCCTCTCCTAAGAATTATATAGATAAATATCACTTAGAACCACTGAATCCTTTAGCTTGGAGAAGACCTCTGATGCAGGGTTCAAGTCCAACCTTCCCCCCAGCACTGCCAAGGCCACCACTGACCCCTGTCCCCAAGTGCCACATCCACATGGCTTTTAAATCCCTCCAGGGATGGAGACTCCACCATTTCCCTGGACAGCTGTGCCAGGGCTGGACCATTCTTTCCAGGAGGAAATTTTCTCTAACATCCAATCGAAACCTCCCCTGGTGCAGTTTAATTCCCTCTCATGCTGTCCCTTGTTCCCTGGGAGCAGAGCCCAATTCCCCCTGGCTGCACCCAGGGAGCTGTGCAGAGCCACAAGGTCCCCCCTGAGCCTCCTTTTCTCCAGGCTGAGCCCCTTTCCCAGCTCCCTCTCATAGGACTTGGTCCCTCAAAAATATTCAACTGAAGTTTTCTGGGTCTGCAGGGCAGCAATTAACATAACTGGATCTGCATGGCCATGTCTTTACTGATGCACTGGAGTTGCAGACAGAATTCATTTGAGAAATCCAGAGGAAGGGACAATCCCACAGCTGAACAGTCAGGATAAAGCACTGCCCACACACTGCACTGTTCTATTAACAGATGTAAGGATTATTTTTGGACCATGCACTAAAATGAGCTTTTCTCAAGCCTTAAAGTGGATAAACAATTTTGTTTATATTATTTCCTGTTCACTGTTGCCATTTTTACCTTCCCTGAAGGGTGAAGGTGTGAACCAAGGCAGCAGCATTGGCCAGCTCAGTGTGAACTGCTCTGCAAGCCAATATATGGAAATGCAGCCACAAGTGATGCCCAAACTTAGTAGTTCACACTGATGCCAAGCCCTGGAGTTTCTGTTATTCACTTTATCCCACCAAACTCCTGGGAAGTGTGTAAGAACAGGGGTTTGGGGGTCACTTACCACATCCACGTGTGTCAATCTAGCACAGGAATTGTTCAGAGGCAGGGAAAACACACACACAACTCTTCACAGGTAAAAACCAGCCCCATTCCTCCTCTGGAACAAGCAAGATCAGGTCTTTTCTCTCCTAATTACCAAGGAATTTGTGTACAGGCAGTACCTGGGGCTGACATGCTACACCAGAGTCATGGTCGCATCCACATTTAATATCCCTCATGTACAGGCTGCAAATACCACAAAAGGAAGAGGAAAAACACTCACAGAAGTCAAGTAATTCTGATTTTATATTCAGGCTTTGCAAATCAAGGATGTCCTATTTTTACTATTCATTCAAGGCAAAAGTCTACACAGGCATGTCAAAAGCAGGAATTGAAAAACAGTGAACACAACAGTCTTGAAAATACGTTTAATGTCTAATCTTATACAAAAGTGACAGCATTTTCAAAAAAATATCAAATCCTGTATTTATAGCTTCTCACTATCATACAGCAATATTTGTTTCATCTAAAGAAAATACAGCAGCAGGTGATAATCTATACTTTAAAGATGTGATTGCTTATATTTCGTATTGTAAACAAATGCAGTATGTCAACCTCAAAGCACAAGTCAAAACGAACTCCTCAGCAATTGAACTCAAAATGATGCATAGAAATGTACAAATTCCATTGCAAAAGCTTCAGGCCAGAAGTTGCTCACACTTGACATAACATGTGATAAAGTTACTACACGGCATATAGTGACACCTTGAGTTTTTACACAATAGATTAACAGGAATACCCTTTTCACTGCTATGCAAAGAACTCTGCTCACAAAAACAAAGGGGTTATGAAACAGTTTTCATGACCTCAAGAAATACGAATATACATTGAAAAACATCCCATATATATTGAATTTTAGCCTAAATGTTCCAGTAATAAATCCTGCCTATTTCAGGAAGAACCTAGAAGTCTAGTTACTTTTACAAAACCCCTTTCCAAAAATCATTACTTGCTACTTTTGCTTTATCCTTTCCTATCTCTTCCCATTCCCTGCAGAGACATATGGCCAGTGCAATTCCAACTGGAGGGCTGCTACTGCATGATCCATTCATTTGGAATAAATGTTTTTTTTCATTACAATGATTTACAGTCTAAGGCTGCAGGTATCAAAAAAGCACTTAAGCAAATGCAGTCAATGTTGCTTATGTTAATTTTTAATTAGTCTTACCAAGTCTGCTTGGGGGGCAACTGTGGGTTTTTTTAAGGTTAGTGAAGACTTGCACTTTTGGTTCTTATTCCAAGGGTTAAGTCACTTGTGTTTAAGTTGAAATGTTAAAGTATTTTTGTTCAGCTCCAGTATTGTCTTCCTAAAAGAAAAAATAGACATTCCTCTGCTATCAGCTTTCATGACGTTGGATTAAAGCAGCCACAGCTCAGCTGGCTGCTTTCTCCTGCAAAAATACTGTAGGACTTTGCCATAAAGGCTATGACTACCAAGGAGCAGCACCACCAGGTCACCCCATGTGCTTTTACAGTGTCCATCACATGCATGCAGGAAGCCACGAAAGTACTGGAAGAGAATTAACTCGTGTTCACAGTTCCATGATACAAAGACTCCCTAATGAGCTACCATGTGAAGCAAAATCTGTTCCTAATTCTACCCACAGAGGCTAAGTCAGGAGATCCCCAGCTGGGGAGGAAACAAACTGTCCGTGGTCCAAGTGTAGGCCATGAAGTACCACCAAGAGACGTGGCTGTGTCTTGGCAAACCCCTCGGATGTGCTTGGCACAGATATGGCAAGAACACGAAAACTTAGGGCAGTGCCCCTTGGGAGAGGCAGCTGCACAGCAGTGCACAGGCTTCCTGACATTCAATTTCTCCCAAATTCCTCCTACTCCGTGAGGTATGCAGACACCCAGCTGGGAACAGAGGGCTGCTCCCAGGGACAGCAAACGAGAGCCCCTCGCGCCCAGCGGCGGCAACGAGGATCTCTGTCGTGACACAACTGTGCCAAAAACTGCTGGGAAGGGAATGCTCAGGTTGGGTTTTAAGCTCAAGTTCAGTTTCCAGGGACTCTGAAAAAGTCTGCCAGGTTTACACATCCCAGCAGCCAAGTCAAATTTGAAATGACTAGAACCCAGGTCAGAAATAGGGAAGTACCTACGTGGGGATCAGTTTCTCTTTACACAGACCAAGCCAAACTTCCAACCACCACAGAATGAGAACTGGCAACAGGATGTCCTCATTTGCATGCATAAAACTCACATTTTGCTGATTCAAAGTTAACTGCACATCCAGGTTATTTCACTTGCACAGGAATGCCTGTTTGTGAACACCAACAGTGTGCTGACAAGTCACACCAAGGCTTCCAAACGTGGCTCTTCTCCTCCATAGTCCCAGACCGAGCAATTGGTTTGAGTATGTACAAAATGCTGAGAAAACTTTCGAGTTCACATGCTCTGTCTTGTTAGTTTGAATTACTGTAGCACGTTCAAAAATTAGGTTTCTTGACTAAAATGTTGAAACACTTTCTCTATTGACTTTTTAGAATAACCTGAAAATAGACAAAATATGACTATCCATCCGTTCAATGACCAGCAGGAGTCTGGCAACGAGACTTAAAGCATTAATGAAAATTTAAGAATTAACTTTTTTTAATTCCGTGGGCCTGATTCTTTATAATCCTTACATGGCAACTCCTGTTTTTCCAAGGAATACTTGCCAACATAAGAACCACAGGTGTGTTAGTTGATTTCTTCTCTTTGTATTTCACTTGATTAAACCAAATAATTATGCCAGCATATGAGCAAGGTAAATTGATGTAAACTGCTCCTTCATACCTCAAATGCACATACAAGAGGCAGTATTCTTCATAGCCCCATACATTACTGAAACAAAAACTGTAAAAATCTCTGTAAGTAGTGGATGAAGGTGGAAAACTACAGTATTTTGTTGCCCAGAACGTATTCAGCGGTAAGGCTGCAAGAGAACAATAAGTCATGGTCAATTACAGGCCTTTCACACAACAGTTCATTCACAGTTACAAATATTGTTAATTAATCACCAATTCATCCTTATATTTTGTTATTCCCTCCCTATTGCTCTATCAGCAAGCTCTCTTGATTAAAGAGACTAGAATATTTTCTCTTTCAGAATTATTACAATGCTTTCCCCCCTTTTTTGGCTTTCAGAGTCTTTCCAAGCAGTGGAAGACCACTATAATGTGAGACATTAACATAATTTAGCCATTCTGGTATATTTAATATTTAACAAGTTGTTGCTATCCCACTGACTTGAGGAATAAAACTTGAGGTGTGCTCAAACTCCTTACCTGCACTAACAGGTTTTACGCTACTGAATTTCCCCACTTAAAAGTCAAACACTTTAGAGTAATTTGAGACCAAAATTAAATACTCACATGGGGACCACCAGGCATTGATGGAGCACCAGCAGGACCAGATGGCACTTGAAAAGGATTAGGGGGCGTAGGATATAGTCCTGGAGCTGGATATGATCCTGTGGGTGGAGGGAATGGCCCGGGCGGTGACGGTCCCCACGTTCCAGGCGGGACCGTACCCCACGGTACTGTTGGCGCAGCCCCTGGAGTCTGGGTAGGAGCGGAATATGGCCCTGGGGGTGGATATGGCATGCTGGGAGCAGGATACTGCCCTCCCATTGTTGGTCCCCATGCTCCAGAGGGCATGGATCCCCATGGCCCAACAGGAGCAGGAGGTGCAGCTGGCTCTGTTGGACCTCCGTAAGGTCGTGGAAGCTCTGGAAAGGGCATATTTGGTGGAGGATACTGCCCTGGCGGGACAGGACCTGGCACAGTTGGGGGTGGATATGGACCACCAGGAGGAGGGCAGGAGGGTCCAGTAGGAGGAGGAGGAAATGGAGCAGGCGGTCCCGGGGGCATTGAAGGATACATTCCCGTGGGAGGAGGTCCGAAGGGCACGCTGGAAGCCGATGTGTTTGGTGGCAGTCCCGTTGGAGTCATAGGGGGGGCGCTGGGGTTATTCCAAGGGTTGGAAGCCGGCCAGCCCTGCGGAGGCTGCCCGGGCTGCTGGCCAGGCTTGGTGCTGCTCACTTTGGAGGTTTTAGCAGGCGACTGGTCTGGTAAAGCATCTGCCAACTGAAAGACAAAGCGCCGGTGAGAATGGAATGTGCGGGCCGGAATTCCCGGCTGCAGACATCCCCCCACCACGCGGCTACACCACGTCCCTCTGCCGGAGGGAGGAGAAGAGCTCTCGGTGGCTGCACAGAGACGATTACATTCATTTTTGTGCAGCTCCTATCACTAAGGCAGCAGAGGCATTCTGACAGGCCGCAGTTAAAAAGCCAGAGATAAAAGGCGACCCACCACACGGAACAACAGGCAACTGCAGCACAAACCTGAAAACATTTCCCTAGATTTCCATTACAACTATCCCGATGCCATGAAAGCACAGCTCCTTTGTTAATGTCACCGGAGAGAACCCACGAGGCACCCAGCAGCTTCCGATGTTTAGTCCAGGGATTGCTACATCTACCCAAAAGGAAAACACCACACTGCGACACAGAGGAAATCTCTCAGCTGTCAGCTCCCCTTTTCCTTCAAAAAACTATGTCAGCTTTTGGAATAATCAACACAACTGGCTGATCTTCAGGAAAGAAAAACTGTTACTTACCGAAAAATCATCAGTTCCAGACATTGTGCTGAAAAGTAAGGTAAGATAAAGTGAAATTTGTTGAAAATAATAAAGGTATTTTTAAGCAAGACTAAATGAGACATCTACATTTGTCTCATTCAGAGCACAGCAGGTGCTGAACCAGCAGCACCTCTTGGTGCCTTGGTTCCAGAGCCTCTGGCCCACACCAGCTCCTGGAGCACGGATCAGGGTGATCAGTGCTCGTGGACACCTGTGCCAGGTGTTGCTTTGGGGATCCCCAATTAGTGAGATAATGGGAATAAATTTACTCTTTGTGTTTTAGCCCTGGGTTTATTGCTGTCCCAGCTGCCTCCCTGTGCTCTCAGAGTGACCCAAATACCTTTCTGTGGATAAAGTTCCCATGAAAAGGAAAGCCCTGAGCCTCCACCTGCCTCCTCTCAGACAGGTGTGACACAGGATGCAAATGGGTCACATTGCAATAGAAACAAATATTTTAAACATTCATATGGAGCCTGCCCAGACAGGGATGCCTGAGAAGGATTCCAGGTTTTTCTAAACTGGGATTTGGAAAAGGTATAGCAGGATTCTTGTGGGTGAAGTCAATGCCTCTGAATGAAACCACAATTAAATCAGAGAATCATGGAATGGTTTGGGTTGGAAGGGACATTAAAGATCACCTAGTGACAACCCCCTGCCATGGCAGGGACACCTTCCACTAGCCCAGGCTGCTCTAACCCTGTCCAACCTGGCCTTGGACACTTCCAGGGATCCAGGGGCAGCCACAGCTTCTCTGGCCACCCTCTGCCAGGGCCTCACCTCCCTCCAAATTGTTCCCAATATCCCATCTATCCCTGCCCTCTGGCAGTGGAAGCCATTCCCTGTGTCCTGTCCCTCCACCCCTTGTCCCCAGTCCCTCTCCAGCTCTCCTGGAGCCCCTTCAGGCCCTGCAAGGGGCTCTGAGCTCTCCCTGGAGCCTTCTCCTCTCCAGGTGAACACCCCCAGCTCTCCCGGCCTGGCTCCAGCCCTTGGAGCATCTCCATGATTTCCTCTGGACTTGTCCCAACAGGTCCACGTCTTTCTGATGTTGGGGACCTCAGAACTGGAATCACACAGATCTTATTGCCAAAAATAAAAGAACTATAGCTTGCTGATGATTTATCCTCCAATTATTTCAGAATAAATAACAACACCAAGGGCAAAGAATGCTTTTATTTACATTCACCAACTCCAGTAATTGACTGCAGAGGTGTCACTAATATGAATCCGACTTCCAACCTCTCCACACTTCCAAAAAATTAGGCACCAAAAAATAGGGACTAATGAGTCATATTAACACATAACCAGAGGTGAGGAACTGTTAAAAAGATGACCAAGAGCAGCCAAAAATTTTAGAAGAGAGTGTAGGAGCCAGAAAGGAACATAAAAGGAGGAAAAATGTAAAAGACAAGTTGGTTCCCACAAAACATAATTCTTGTATTTCCCTTGTGGATGGTGAAGAACTGACTTCTAAGACAGAGAAGGGTCTCAGGGATGGAGAAAGCCCAGACCATATAGGTTTATAAGCTCCCTTAGGTTAATATATATCCACAATATTTACATTTTACTCCCTTAGGTTAATAGATATCATTATCTACATTATATTATTTACACAATCTTCTCTGAAGCGGTATTGTAAGTTTGTTACTATCTACACAATCTCCTGATCTCAGGACAGTTCTGGATCAGACAAGGGGCCATTAGCTCAGCATCCCATTTTATGTTAACAGTGACCAGCAGAGAAGAACAAGAACAGGAATGACACTCATCCCAACACTTCAATGATTCCAATCTCAGCCACTTCCTAAGCTGTAGACAATTTCCATGGAGTAATAACCCTCAAATAATTCCTTTTCCACAAACACATCCAGTGAGTTTCCTCACTTAGATGAGGGGATGTCTCATTTGCCCACTTCAGAGTTGTTCCTACAACACCCACTGGCAAGGCACTCCACAGGCTGCTATTTGTTGCACAAAAGCCACCTCCTTTTTTTGTTCTAAACCTGGATTTTACTACTTTCACTTGTTAGTCCTTCATGCCTGCAGCTGAGGAAATCAGCAAGTCTATTCTTACCCACCCTGGCCATGCTGATCATTATCCTACAGATTTTTACCATTTTCTTTCATCTCTCCCTTCTCCAGGCTGAGTTCCAACTTATCCCCCTGCCCCTTGTGCAGCAGCTCTTCCCTACCTTTGATTATTCTCCCTGCCTCAATTTGAGGCTTTTCCAAGTCTTTTGTATCTTTTGGGATGAATGACAAGAAAGAACCACAGAGAATTGAAGATGTGGGATAACCATTGATTTATACAGTATCATAATTATGCTCTGGTTTGTCTTCTATTTCCTTCCTAATACTTCTTCATTTTTCAGCTGCTTTTAGATCCCTATGGAACTGACACTTCTGTGGCAATATTTCACTCCTCAGTGTCAAGGGTCAGCCCAGCATTTTATATGTGAAATTATATGCAGCACTCTACATTTATCTACTCTGAATCACAGCAGATTTATTGCCATTGATTTATTTCTGCCAATTTATTACCTAATCCTTACTTTTCTGAATGGCTTTGTATCAACAAGACAGTGCTCATCTCATTTCCCAAGTTATTTATGACGACATGGAACAACCCAGACCTCTGTGGAAACACAGTGAACTTTTCAAGTTACACCTAACAATTTAAATAACCCTTTTAAGAAATACCTTGTAATTTAAATAAACCTTTCAAGAAATACCTAGTAATTTAAATAAACCTGTCAGGAAACACCTAATAATTTAAATAAATCTTTTAAGAAATATGTATCTACAAAGTTGAC
Organism: Ploceus nigricollis; assembly: GCA_013399945.1. NCBI lineage: Eukaryota > Metazoa > Chordata > Aves > Passeriformes > Ploceidae > Ploceus > Ploceus nigricollis. Next base: position 219,935 of record VXBC01001795.1, on the reverse strand, counting down.
GGAATTCAGTGCCTAATTGCATGAACACAAAGGTTTGTTAAAATTCCAGTATTAATTTATAAAAGCAGTAGCTCTTTCAAGTAACAACTCTCTGTTTCAGATGAGGAACATTTCAGATCAAGGACTATTTGTTTAAAATTGAGAAACCAAGTGAACTACATCAGGGAAGTGGTTTCTGCTCCTGTTATTAACAGCTCGGCTCTCTGAGACGTATCTACCACAAACTCAATTTCTTTTCAAGAAATACCCAATACCTCTTCTGCTAAGAATTCATTAATTTTTGTGATCAACCACACTCAATAAGTTGGCAGGGAATTTTTGGTGGTACTGTAGTTCAATTTACCTCCATGGACAGAGAAGCTATTTATCATAACCCCAAAAATAAAGGAAAACAATCATTAATATACAGACAAATACAAAAAAACTTTTACATAAGTGCACAGATAACAATAATAATAATCATAATCAGGTTATTTAAAAAAACACCAAAAGAGGTCAAGAGAATCCTCATTTCTTTAGGCAGATGGAGAGATGGGATAAGCCCAACTGAAAATCAGATCTATAACAGACTGAAAATAGTCCACAGAAGAAGTTGGAACATTTGCTGCGAGGGAGAGAAGGAAGAGAAGAAATGAAACTAAAGGAGAACTCAGAAGAAAATCCTGTGATCTGTCACAAAAGTGTCAGAGAGGAGTAAATGCATGTCAAGCAGTGGGTGAACATAGTTGAAACAGGCCTGCTTCTCAAATATCACCAATATTTGTTAGCAGATCATTCCCAAATATTTCTGTGCCATGAAAATGAAGAGAACAATTCTGCTGCACAATTTATGAAAAAAAAGGGAAAAAAAAGAAGGAAAAAAAGCAATTAAGCATAACTTAAATGAGATTTAGTGGCTTTTTTACTTTGGCAAGCAGACAAGAGCAACATTTGTTGGCAACATTTGGGATAACTGAGCCCGTGCCAAGCATGTCAAGGATCCTCCTGCAGAAAGGATGCCCTATTTCAGGGATGTTTTTTAAACAGACATTTAATCTGGGTACTGCCACCTTCATTTCATAAAAAAGAAACTGAAATTACCCTTAACATTCAGACAACATATGAACTCATCTGTGCTTAAATCTGGAATCTATATTCCATTCAGGTTGTTCAACACTAGTTAAAGAATTTCAGTCAAAGCCTTACAGGAATATCAATTATATTATTACAATTATTGCCCAAGGCATTCACATGCTCACCAATCAGACTCAGAGGCAGTGTCAGACAGGAGACCTCCAAGTAACTAAATTTTCAAGTCCCTCCAGGTCACACATGGGCTCAAGATTTTAGAAAAAAAAGAAAACCCACACTGAATGGTGGCTTGATGGATTTTTAGAGTCATTAGAATTAACAAATGGACTCCTGAATTAACCAATTATCTCCTGAAGCCTTCCTGGTGCACAAGCACTGATATCAGCAGAGAAACCCATTCATGTAACTGACATTCATTCTGCCACATTTAAACTCTACTCCAAATATCTTCCCTGCAGTTGGGATGAAGAAAGAACAAATGGAAGGAGGGTTCAGGAGTTGAAGTATTTGGCAGGAAGCAGAAAGACAACAGAGTGAAGTCCTGCTTGCATCCACTGTGCTGTAAGATAAGATTCCCTTTGTTTTCTGAAGGCCAACGCCCCTGGAAACATCTCTGGCTCCCCAGAGCCTGCCAGCTCCAGCTCTGCTGGCCAGGGCAGCACCTCTCAGCCACCTCAGAGCACCAAACTGAAGCGAGGGATGGAGAGAGATGATCAATGCCTGCAAAAAATAGGCTGCCAGGAGCTGAGTCCCTCTCACCCTTTATCCTGAAGAGCCATGAGAGGCAGGAAGGACTTCACTGCACCTGCCCAGAAATTATACCCTGCAAAATCCTCAGGCCACAGGCCAAGGCCTCATGATATCCTATCCATGAGCTGCTCCCAAAAATGACCAGCAGGTAGGTGAGCTGAGTGAGACTGCCAGGCTCAGGCTGCACTGGGAAGAGAGAAAGGTTGGGAAGCACAATTCCAACCCAGCTCTGGCAGGAGAGTTCTTCCAAGAGTGCTCACTACCCCGGGGTGACTCTCAGGGAGGTCTGTGAAACGCCTGTTTCTGGCAGCCTGGTGCTACGTGTGCCGTGCTAAATCTGTCCTACTGAACAGCTTCCACAACAAACCAGCTCCACGCTGGTTTTTTCAGCTCTAAACCCTCTTGGATTGCATCCATCTCACTGAAACTATGGTGTAGTAGCAATTTTTCCCATGCTTTTGCCTTTCCTGGCTTTTATCCACCACCAGTCCTTACAGACCCTCATTAGGAAGAGCTATCCAAAGCACTTTTTCTAACCCAAAACTAAGCATCAACTTTCCTTTTTTTTTTTTTTTGAGTTGTATGACATTATTCCAACACTTGATGTGCCAGATTTAGTTCCTGTCTCCAAGATCATCTTTCAAACACAGAAAAAAAAATTTTTCTGGATATGCAACAGGCTGTGCTGCATTTCCACTGGGTGGCACGGCTGCCTCGGCAGAGAGGTTCCTTTGTCACTCTAACATGACTAATTCCTACCAGCATCACCTCATCCACAACAGGATTTCTGCCCACATAAGTGTAACTACCCAACATAGCACCCGGAGAAAATGGAAGAGACACCAAGTCTTTGACGGCTTCTAAATGTTTTCTAAAATATGCAAATTTCTGCAGCTTCAGGCGTTAAATATCAACACTTCAGAGTCGGCCTTTAGAGAATCCCACAATGGTTTGGGTTGGAAAGGACATTAAAGCTCATCTTGTTCCACCCCCTGCCATGGGCAGGGACACCTTCCACCACAAGACCAGGTTGCTCCAAGGTCCACTTCCAGGGATCCAGGGGCAGCCACAGCTTCTCTGGCCACCCTTTGCCAGGGCCTCACCACCCTCCCAGCCAGGAATTCCTTCCCAGTATCCCATCCATCCCTGTCCTCTGGCAGTGGAAGCCATTCCCTGTGTCCTGTCCCTCCACCCCTTGTCCCCAGTCCCTCTCCAGCTCTCCTGGAGCCCCTTCAGGCCCTGCAAGGGGCTCTGAGCTCTCCCTGGATCCTTCTCCTCTCCAAGTGAACACCCCCAGCTCTCCCAGCCTGGCTCCAGCCCTTGCAGCATCTCCATTATTTCCTCTGGACTTGCTCCAGCAGCTCC
>VXBC01001795.1:189086-216698 GCA_013399945.1 Ploceus nigricollis | reverse complement strand
AGGGCCTCCCCACCCCCACAGAGAAGAATTCCTTCCTAGTATCCCATCCATCCCTGCCCTCTGGCAGTGGGAAGCCATTCCCCCTGCCCTGTCACTCCATGCTCTTTTAAACAGCCCCTCTCCATCTTTCTTGCAGACTCTCCTCAGGTCCTGGAAGGCCACAATCAGTTCACCTCAGAGCCTTCTCTTCTCCAAGATGAACCATCCCAGCTCTCTCAGACTTTCCTCACAGGAGAGCTGCTCCAGCTCTCTGATCATCTTGGTGGCCTCCTCTGGTCCTTTCCCCATCCTTAAAGCCTCCCCAGTGCTCACATATCAAAAATTTGGTGTGCCCTGGGTGTTTATCCCTTGGGAGAATAAATTTAACTGAGAAACTAAACCAACAGCTCCATCATCAGTGGCTATGAGAGGCTTGGGGATATTTCTGCCCCTTTCCCTGTCTGTCATAAATGAAAAAATGACAAAAGTCAGTTTCCAGATTTTCAGGACAGATGTCTTCAAGACCAACAACCAAATGGTGGCATTTGCTATAAACTGTCGACTACCAAAAAGAAAATAATTCTTCAAAACAGAGGAGCTGGCAGTTTCCTGTAAAACACAAAGCCATAAGGATCTGTGATCTGTGCCAGCTCTTCACCCTCACCAGGCCATTCAGTGGCACAGCTGCCTCCCCACCAAGGCCAGCTCCCTTCATCTGGTCCCCGAAGCCAGCAGATGGCCCCACACGGGGCAGGCAGGGAGCACAGGGAGGGGCCCTGTCTGTGTGCCAGCTGTGACACAAACAGGGCACAACAGAGAATCTCCCCTGCCAAAGATCCCTCCTGCCCACACCACCCAGCCCTGGGAATCCTGGAAAAGATCTCTTAGTCCAGCCTGGAATGATTAAAACTGATCTTTCAGAGTTGCCTCTAAATTATCCTGAGAGCCACAGAGCCTCACATCACAGAACCCCAGAGTGGTTTGGGGTGGAAGGGACTTAAAGCTCATCTCATTCCACCCCCTCCATGGGCAGGGACACCTTCCACTGTCCCAGGCTGCTCCAAGCCCCGTCTAACCTGGCCTGGGACACTTCCAGGGATCCAGGGGCAGCCACAGCTTCTCTGGGCAGCCTCTGTTCTCCTCTCAAGCATTATCAGCTTAATTATTGTAATTGTTTTGGATGAAATAAACACGCTGACTCTGAGGAGTGACTATCAAACAGCTTCACTGCAGGGTTTGATGTGTCACCCCCTAAAAAAACATCAAACCCACGTGTCCCATTCCAGCTGTAACCCCAGCTCTGACACACAAACCCTGACACCTTTCTCCCTCTTTCCCAGAAAAAACACTCTTCAGGGTTTACACCTGGCACCTTTCAACTGGCACTGTTGAAATGCACTTGAATGAACTCAACCTTCAAGAATACCCAAAATGCTTCCCAGGGCTGGCCTGACATTCACCACGAATTTTTCCTTCAGCCACTGATCTCCACAGCTCCCGGGAAGGGCAGTTTCAGGGCGTGTCATTTTGGTTTCAAAAAGACAAAGCAGCTACTTTTGTTCTTACACCACTGGCAGTAAGGCTGAGCACCAGCGGATCAGCACCGTTTTCCACGGAATTAATCTGGAAACAAGTTTTTCATCAGAAACAAAACGTGTCAGGAGGGCAGCACTGATACCACGCGGTGCTGGCCCTCCCCTGTGCGCCAGCTGCCTTAAACACGTTAAAATTTGATAAAGCAACTTCTCACCAACTCCGAAAAACCCGCATTCCCCAGCCCTTCTTTAGAGAGGAAGCTTTAAGTTAAAGCCACTTATATGCAATCCACGCTCATTGATGCGCTCATTAATAAACTACGGCCGCAGAACGCAAAAAAAAAATTAAAAAAAGCCGAACAAATATTTTACCCAGCNTGTGTCAGCGGCACCGCCCACCACGCGGTATGGCCACGCCCCTTTCCTACCCGAAGCGCGTCACAGGCCACACCCACCCATGGCCACGCCCCACCCCCTGACACCGCCCACAAAAATCTGCATTATAGACCACGCCCGTCAATCATGAGGCCACGCCCCTCTCAGCCCATAATCGCCGCTCTGTCTGGGCGAGGTCACGTGACAACGAGCGCGGCCCCGCCCTTACCCCGCGGTCACGTGACACCTCGCCTGAGGGGCGGGCGCGGCCCCTGAGGGGACCCGGCCTCGCGGCCCCGCGGTGGCCCCGCGGCTCCGAGAGCTGCTCTTAAACAGCGTTTCACCACCATTTTCACCACCATTTTCACCACTTTCATTTAAAAATATATAAACTTGTATCTTGATTGGTCGTCCCCACTCGTCCATGAATCAAAATCTGCGCCGTGCAGTTCAAGACCTGCAGCAGAAACCGACAAAGTGAAGTGCTTACCTTCTGTCCCTTCAACGGGGAAAAAAAGTCGAAATATTCTTAGTGTAACAAAAAAAAATATCACTTTTACTACTAAGAAATTAAAATGTTATTTCTATGTACACGGTAAATTGCCATTGATGGTTCCAGTAAAAACTCCAAGAGCATTGATTTGTTTAGACCTACAGCCGCCAGCACAAACACTTCAGCAGTAGCTGCACAACTCCTGTCATGTTTAACAGTGTAATTAACAATCATATAAACAGTGTAATTAATAATCATATAAACAGCTGTTTCGAATGGATCTATATGACTGCTGAAAATGCAATTCTGATTTTCTTCTTGTCCAATAGGAACAACTGAAGGTAATCCCGACAGCTCCAACAATTCCACCACGTTCCTGAGAGCCTTATCCAAACTCTCCCTGAGCTCTGTCAGCCTTGTGGCCATGACCACTGGCTGGGATTTCCCATCATCTTACACAAAATATCACGAAATTTTCACTTTTAAATTATCCCAAATCATCCAATTTCCACCTTTCAAACCTAAAGCTGCACCTGAAATCTGCATTTTCCCTGTGCCCTCTCTCCCTGTGTGCCTCCGTGTCCGCAGCCCCCGCGGCAGGGCCCAGACACACGGTGTGGTTCCCTGCCCTGCCCTTCCCAGCTATGGCACTAATCCCGAGCCTTTCCATGCCCGGATAATTCCGTTAAACTCAGCAGAAACGCGGGCACGGGCGATGCCCAGCACATGCCGACCCGGCCGCTGGCGCCCTTCCCTTGGGAGTGAGCATCTGTTTGTGCTTTTCAAGGTCATTATTCGGCCGTTTCTGAAGTAACAGGGAAAATTCAGCGGCAGGAGCAGGAGCGGGGCGCTGGCAGCCCAGAAACCGCCCGTGTCCTGGGCTGTGCTCCCANAAACCATTCTGAAATTCTGCGGTAGCTGTAACAGGTGTGCAATTGCAATGTTTTTACTGACTAATTTTCATAAATAATTACTACCAAAACTAAAAGGGCATTTGCTATAGACCTCATCCCATAAGGACATGACAACCTGTCCTCTGAATTCAAATAAAAGCCACAGAAATTTTGGGCTGATTTCACAGCTCTTTCACAATTGCCTTTCCAAGTCCAGCCATCACCGGGAGTTCCTGTAGGAACAGCCCTTTCGGCGTGGCCTCGTTGGGAGAAATGAGCAAATAAGAATGAAATCAATCCTCCTCCCAGCTGTGTTCAGGGCACCTTTGCTTTTCCACGCTTGAAAGGGCAGCGCTGTGGGCGGCTGCTGCCGTGTCCTGGGCTGCCAGTGGTGACAGCAGGAGTCCCCAGAGCTTGACGTTTCTTCCTGAGCAATCTGGTAGTTAGAAACCCTAATTAATGAGCAAACATGCAGCCGACAACAGTGGTGATGTCTCACTTTAAATATCAGACTGGGATGGCAAAAGCACTTTTAATCAATAATCTCACCAGCCAACCTCGCCGAGCTTCACATTAGGATCACACAATGTGTAGAAGTAGAAAAGGATGATGAATTTTTGAACTTGGGCAAATGCAGCTCTTCATCTGTGTGTGTGTATATGCTGAAGGCTGTAAAATGAATCCCAGAATGGTTTGGGTTGGGAGGGACCTTAAAGCTCATCTTGTTCCAAGCCCATGCCATGGGATGGGACACCTTCCACTAGACTAGGTTGCTCCAAGCCCTGTTCAGCCTGGCCTGGAACACTGCCAGGAATGAGGCAACCACAGCTTCTATGGACAGCCTGTGCCAGTGTGGAATTTACATTCAATTGATTCATCTTAGTGCCAGGAATAGGTCTTGGGAAGGGCTAACGCCAAGCCCTGGCCACATCCTATTGGAAGGTGTTTGCACTTTGCACCCTAAATTATGTAATGAAAGAAATGTTGGGATGAAACCGTGAATTTAAATTATTCAGAAGGGCTGGTTGGTGTAATAGTGTGGGGGCAGTTCTTCAGTACAGGCCTGCATTGCAGGGCCTGCACCCTGCCTGTGTGCTACAAGTGTTGGCTGCTCTGTTTTTAGCTCAGCTTCATGTAAATATTTGTGTTGGAAGGAAGCTCTGGTCTAACCTCTGTCTCAAAACAGGGATAGCTGTGAACCTTGTCTGCATGAGTTCTGAGTGTCTCCAAAGTCGGAGATTGCTCAACCTCTCTGATGTTCCATCCCTAAAAACAGCCCCTGTGAGTGCTGCCATTATTCCCTGTGTCCCATCAGACTTTCCCTTGCTGGACTTGTGGCTTGTCCTCCTTCCACGTACCTCTGCCCACTCAGTACCACCCGCCTGGATGGCTGGAGGCTGCCGTGAGCTCCTTCCTACCCTCTCTCCCAGCTCAAAAACACAATTTCCACAGCCTTTCTTCATGCTCTGGCCCCCAACTGTGCCAGTGGCCCCTGCTGAACTCCCTCCGGTTTCAGCATCTCTCTTGTCTTTCAGTGACAAAATTGGGCATAATTGCCTGCCTCAGCCTTTGTTTTGGGGTAAAACACCAACAGACAATACTTAAATTGTCCGATTCAGTACTTTTCAGGGACAATAGCACAGATCTTGAGTTGTGACAGGCATCAGAGGCAGGGAACTTTATCACACCCAGAGGGCTGTTCGTGCTGTGAACAGTAAATTCAAAGGAACAATAACAATATCTTTGTTGTACCTCCCTTTTACATCAGCCAGTCAGGAGGAACAGCACACAGTGGAGGCATCACTCTGCTATCCAACTTGGAAAAAAAGGGTTTTTTTTTTTTAATCAAGCTTAAAATTCTGGAATGTAACATCAGCTTTCATTAAGAAAATGCCATTCTCTTGCTGATGGGCTGGAACAGTGAGATACAAGATATTAATCTTTAGTTCCAGTGTTGATTCTTACAGGGCGATGTCACTCGCTTTTCAATTCATGCCTCAGTGTGCTCTATGAACATCAAGCACTCTGAAGAATTAGCTGAGCCACCCTGAAGCTAGATTTTAAAGGATACCAGATGGTATGTTCAGTGCATGTGGTAAGCTTTTATATGCTTTTCCCCTATGGCCAATCACTGACTGATCATTTATTTCAAAACTCTCATAAAATAAATCACTTTGAAAACGACGCCGTCTCTAGTTAATAAGTGCTCTTCCTCAAAGCAGAGGCTTGTTGCCATGAAGATAAAATCATAAAACTGGTTCAAAGTGCATGGGGATGGCAAAACCTATTGAGGAGAGGAGATAAACTGGATTGAACTGGAAAGGAAGCATAGCTGTCTGCTTATTGTGAAATTATGAGCAGGTGAACTGTCATTAAAGGCATGCTGACAGTCACTTTGGTACTAACACATGAGCTTTCTGTGACAATGAGTGAATTTTTTGGGTACATTTTCTTCCCACAGTGGTGGATATGTAAAGCCTTGATCATGTGTCAAGTTACTGTATGAGTTTGTTTTCAGGTTTTGGAGTAAGTGATTATGTCTGGCAGCAGAAAACAGAGCTCTCTTCACTTTTTTTTTTTTTTTTTTTTTTTTTTTTTGGAATAAAAAATAGGGAATTTCTCTTGGGGGGGCAANTTTTGGAGTAAGTGATTATGTCTGGCAGCAGAAAACAGAGCTCTCTTCACTTTTTTTTTTTTTTTTTTTCTTTTTAGTGAATAAGAAGTAGGAAATTCCTCTGTGGGTGACAGCAATGGAACCCACCCCATCATCTGTCCTCTCAGAGAGGTGCTCACCTTCTCCTCACCCCCAAATTGAGAACCACAGTTTCCTGGAGGGATCCAAACCTTTGTCCCTACTCTCTGTCATGCAACCACAGAATCATTTAGGTTGGAAAGGATCTCCAAGGTCATTGAGTCCCACCTGTGACTGTCACCACGCTGTCACAACCAGACAAGAGCACTGAGTGCCACATCCAGTCATTCTTTGAACGCCTTGAGGGACAGTGACTTCATCACCTCCCTGGGCAGCCCTTTCCAGTGTTTAACCACCCTTTCCATGGAGGAATTCCTTCTGATATCCAAAATTCCTTGTGATTCCTCCTTCTGATCCCTTCTTGCCCTTCCCCTTTGCTCCACATGCCCAGTCCCAGAGTGTGGCTCCAGCATGGTGTTGCAATCCTCAGCCTCTCAATGAGTTGTGTGACATTTGCTGTCTGGCTGACAGCCATGGCTCCAACAGGCAGATGATAATATAGAATTATGGCCCTCCGTTCTCTGAAGGATCATGTTTTCAAGTGCTCAGTGCTGTGGAGAAAAAGCTGGAAAATTTCTTTATCCGAAACCTTGAAAAGAAGATAAAAGGACCCCTTATTTTATTTCACTCTGATGTTGCAATTGTAAACAAAGCTCTTTTTTTTGGAGAGGGAGGAGGAGGTGAGGAATAACTGGCTGTGGAGGCTTCGCCCTGGCAGTGAGGGCAGAGTTGATTTTCCCCGTGGTCCAGATGCTCTGACAGATGTAAGCACACAGGCACATTCACACATCCCTGGGGGACAGATTTTAGAATAGTCACAGTGGGACAGCCCAGAGGCCCAGCTGGCCTCGTGACTGTGGGCAACACCAGGTCCTCAGGAAAAGGAGAAAGACAAGGAATGTGGAGTGATCCTCCTCTTGCCAAACCTCCAGGCCCCTGGCAATTGGCACTCTGGGGTTCCATCTGCAGCAGCAGCCGTGGGAGACCCACCCACGGCAAGGCTGTGGGACAGTGTCGTTTGTGCCATGGGATGGCTGCTGGTGATCCCTGCTATCCTGTGAGCAGCTCCCAGCAGGAAGGATGTGCCTGGATTGCTAAAATCTCAATCACTCCATTTTTCATCACTTCCCTGTGACACCAGTTGTGGCTGTATCGTTGTGCCTCGTTTTTATCTTTCTGTGTTGGGATCCGTTTGCTCACTGGGAGAGGCTTCTGTGCTCGGGCACTTTTCTCTGCAAACCTCTGAGGGCCTTTGAGGTCTCTGGTTTAGCACAGCCACTGCCACAAGCCCCGAGGACATGGTTTAGTGGTGAATATGGCAGTGGTAGGGTAATAGTTAGACTCGATGATCTTAGAGGTCTTTTCCAACCTACATGATTCTAGGATTTTGTACATGACATTAAATGCTCGATACCAAGTTGTTCTCTCTGGCTCAGATGTGTATTGATGGTGTGGCCAGACTGGCAAGGTCAATGATCCACTGATGGGTGCCAAAGAACACATTTACAGGCAAATGGCTTGTAGTAATGCAGGGAATGAGGCACGGAAGGATCGTTTGAGCTCGTGAAAGATCTCTAAGTCATTGATGTGACAAAGGTGCTGCTGAAGGGCATGTGATGAATTATCGACAAGAGTATTGAGTAAAAAACACTCTGTGCATAGTGTTACATCCTGAGCTGGTCCGGGGGTGGGGGGTGTGGCAGCGTGGGCTGAGCTGCGTTCTCTGCTTTCCTGATGTTCTTCTGGTAATTTCAGTAATTTTAGGAATCTTTCAGGGTGGGAGAATTTCCCCCCAACATTTCTTCGCTAAACTGGGGTGGGCCTTTACCAAGCGCCTGGTGCAGCTAAGAGAGTTTATTCCATTCCAGGACTGAGTTTTGTATCTTACCTCTACCCTCCCTGCTCGGGGCAGGGATTTGATGGCTGCAATTCCTTTGCCAATTTTGGGCTACCTCATCAAAAGAACCCGAATTTCACCCACTGCAACTTCATACAGTTAAATCTTGTCCCATCAGCTAATAGCCATTTAATGCTCCAAGAAATTCTGTGGGAATAACACCCATGCTATTCCTCCTCCTTCTCCTCAGCTTTCAGGCCCTGATTAAGCAAATAGCTTAAGTGCCAGGCTGAAGTGGTGCCTTTTAGTTGCTAATGCCATGCAAAAATGCCCTGAGAATAAAGCAGTTTTCATGATCACTGTTAAGAATCCACTTCCTTCTTTGGGTCTTATTTTTCCATCAGCCTGCTGGAAGAGTACAGCCAGAAAACAGATTAGCCCGGGACGGACTTCTCGACTAATAAACAAACCGCAAATACACTTCTTAGTCACATTTTAGGTCAAATGGATTTGTCATGTCAATAGTCGCCCAACTATGAAGGAGTCCTATAAATAAATGAGACTTATATATTTTTAATATCTGCCTAAAAGAGATCCTTTAAAGTGCAGATAGAGCTGGAATTAAGTGAAATCAAGATAATTTCCAGAGTCATTAAAAAAAAAAAAAAAAAAAAGAAAGAAAGAAAGAAAGAAAGAAAAGAAAACAGTAATTCGAACTTTTTAACCTTGGGCTTGTTTCCAGCCACATCTCTCACAATGATAATAAATTCAGAAAATTCCATGAAAATCTCTGTTCTTTGGACTCTTGAGGCATTTAGCATAATGTTCTCAGTTCCTCTTTCTCTTATGAAAACAGGAAGAAATTATGCAGGGTAGTAGCTGTTTAAATACTAGAAATTCTCCCTGGGGAGAATTACAGCCATTTCAGTGATAAATTGCAAGTGAGATAACGGAAGGTTGGGAATGAGCCTGATCCAAACTTCATTTCCAAGCTTCCTCACTGATTTCAGGGCTTTTTGGATGAGGTTTGAGACAAGAAGGTCTCAACCCTGCTGAGTTTGAGTGGCAGGTTTGTCTTTGTCCAGGCTTACGCTGGGGAGTTCTCGTTGAAGCAGGGCGAAATAATGTCAGCTCAGCACTGGATTTTTTTTTTTGCATGGAAATCCTACATGTAGGATTCATCCCGAGCCTTCCCAGCAGCCAGGCTGCTCTTCCCCCGCCGGAGCGGAGCCTTACAGCCCCAGGCTGTGAGTGAGCATCATCCCTTACCTCAGCTCTCCCTGCCTGGGGGCCAGCACTCCTCCTCCTCCTGTGAATGTTTGCAATATTGGCTGAAGAAACAGATTCCAAATCCCCACCGTAAGCTCTTTTCCCCCCGCCAGGGGGGAAGCCATCCTAATTAATTAGCGGGAATACTCCTCTCTACAGCCATTTAGAAAGCAGAGGGACTGACTGTTGTGATAAAGTGCACGGCGAAACATCCCGGGCTGAGCTCTAACAGCATCGCAGGGACCTGAGGGCATGAATGCCTTGTTATTTCCGTGCTCCCCAGGGCTGTGCTGGAGGCAGTTTAGCAGAATGGGCACTTAAAAAGTGCCTCCAGCAAACTCCGCTCCCCGCTGCCTGCCTTCCCAGATCCCTCATTGCCTTTGCTCCGCTTGGCAGGAGCTCGTTTTCCTCCTCCTCCTCCTCTGGGAAATTCCCGTCCTTTGATTCCCCGTGCCGTGACTGCAGCCCCGGCCGCGGTTAACGCTGCAGAGCCCGCCCTGCAGAGCCCCCACCACCGCTCCTGGAGCCATCTCTTGTTTCCCACTCGGAATTTCTTCGCGACGTGGAGCATCTCCTTGGTTTGGTTTGGGGATCTGCAGCACCGAGCGCCTGTTGCAACACAAATGAAGTGAATAACACTTCCTCGGTGGTATTCCAGCCGGGTGTCACGGCGCTCAGGCCGGCTGGTGACCTGAGAAAACCAGTCTTGTTTGGGACCGTGTCACACTCCTCCCTTCCCTCGGCGCGACTTCAGCTGAACACATTCTGGGAAAACAAGATATGCTGCCAAAATAGGAGAGAGGACCAACTCCCCAAACAGGAGGCCTCCCCCCAGGTTGAACAGCGGGTTTAATGAAGTAACAGGAGGTAAAAACAGTAAGGTAAAAACAGTAATGGTGTAACAGGAGGTAAAAACAACCAGTGCGGTGCTGTTTAAACTCCCGAATAGCTCCTAATCACACGCATTGTTTCTGAAGAACACGTAGGTAGGAGCAAGGATTGCAGGATAAGACTCCAGCGAAACCATTATGCTAAGGTGCAGTAAAAAAATCAAAAGGACTCTTTCCCTCAGCAAAGGTTTCACCGAGGTTAGGTCTGCTACTGCTAGGAATTACTTTTCTTTTAGGCAATGTATACATTACACGTGTGCTAAAATGTATTTTCATAGTTAAAAACGAGCTGTAATTAGCAAATTAATTAAGTGCACTTTTGTGGAGATCCATTCTCATTCACTCACTGATTTGCAGTCAGTTGTTTGCAATGACTCTCCCTACTGACAGAAATTCAGACACTTTATAACATTTAGCCCATAAATGCAGAATCATGGAATTGAAGAATATCCTGAGCTGGGAGAGACACAAAAGGATCATTGAGTCCAAGTCCTGACCCTGCACAGGACAGCCCCAAGAATCCAAACACGTGCCTGAGAGCATTGTCCAATGCAAGAATTCAGTGTTTCATTTGAAGCAACTTCATTCTTATTTTTATTTTGAGAAAAGCACACATTGATAAATTGGGCTGGCCACTGCCTGAGATCCTCTTCCTTGAGCCTTCACTTATGGCCGCTGTGGGATACAGAGGACCTGTCCATATGGACTTTTGGCCCAGCCTGGTGTGGCCATGGACGTATTCTGCTTTTAGAGAAAACCAAGTAAGTCTTGTCTTAGAGTACAAGAAGGAATTTTGGATGCTCATGACAGCGCTCCAGCCAGCAGGCAGTGGAGGAAAGTGTACATGGGTTTTTTGTTTTACTCCCTCCCACTGAGCATTTCAGGTTAAGGTGAATAAGACCCACTTGTGATTTCAGCTGTTCAGTATTAAATTTCATTTGCTAATGCCATATGTTATTTGTGTACTAACAAATGTGCTGTTTTTAGCTCGTAAAGTGCTGAATGAATTTATCTGGAATAATTTCCACCCTAACGTGGCCAAACACTTGGCAAACCAAGTTCCAAAGTGAGCTTTTGGGAGTTGTATTTGATGACAGTGTGTGGGTATTGAAATAATTAGGAGTGCAGGCTGGGGGAAGGAGGACACTGATTAAAGAGCAGGGACACAACTCATAGCTTGGGAAGCCCTTGGAAAGAGGTGACTCCGGTTCCTCAGTTTCCCTGCCTCCTCTTTCTGCCTCCTTCCTCCCCTTCCTTTCCCCCTTGATAATCCTGTCTGTCTGGAATCAATAAAAGAAGCACATCAGATAAGGCAAGGGATTATTTCCTTATGCTTTTGCTATTATATGAAGCACAATATCAAAGTATTCTGTGCATCCTCCCAGCTCCTTGTGAAAGAAAGGATCCTTTTATTCCTTGGCTGGCCTTTTGCCTAGCCAAGTATCTGCCACCCACTCAGGTAATTTGTAGCAACAGATCATACCTGTGGTAGCAGAAGATCCTGTCAGGAGGGAATATCCAGCAGAAACCAGGCATTGCTCATGTGTGGGGAAGGTTGGCTGGAGGGGAGGAGAGCTGATTTTTTTTTCTATTCATTTGGAGGAGGGGAAGACTTGGGAAGAGGCTTTTGTTCAAGCAGGGAACTTTTTTTAATCTTACCTTAATAAATGTGTGTGTTCCTAGTGAGATGATGAAGTGCCTCATCTGCTGAGTACTCAAACTCACACCCTCCCACTCAGTGTCCCCCTTGGCCATATCTTCCCCAATAAAATATTCTCTTATTTCCCCTTCATGTGTTCCCTCTCCTTGGGCACAGGACCCAGATTCCTGGTGTACAAGGACACCAGATCCAGCAGCATCACACTGGGATATAGTTTGTCTCAGAGAGTCTAAAAATGACAGGAGTGTGGCAATGACAGGATGTCCCCGTGGCCAGCCCTGCGGTACCTTGGCGGCGGTGACATCTCAGGCAGCTCCCAGTCTGATGCCAGAGGTTCTACTGGGAAGAGAGGGACAAAACCAGCCTTCAGCTTGTCCTCAGCTTCCAGATTGCCAGGTCAAAGATGTCAAAAAACCACCAGGGTGAGGGTTCCCATTCCCACTGCTGCGAGGTCACAGCCAGCCCCACAGAGAAGAGGCTCTGCTGCACCCCAGCACTGGCTTTTTGCCTTGCTCCAGCTGTTAACCCAGTTCCCCTCTCTTGCCCCTCTTTATCCCAGTATGGTTGTCCTTCCTGCTCCTGCAGACACCCTTCCCTCAGGCTGACAGCACCCTTTGTGTGTTTGTTGCATGAGAGGCTTCTGGAATAATACTACAATGCTGATAAAGAAATTAAGTTTGGGGGTGTGTGGGTGGATTAATTTCTAATATGCTAAAACCATCCAAAAAATAGCCACAAACCTGAAATTACCTCCATTTGCAACAGTGCAAATGTCATATTTAATGGAGCTACTCCCTTTTCTCTGCCCCAGTGTTCATAAAGTCCTTTCCTCCTTCCCCTGACTCAGAGGATGAGAAGTTTTGGATGGCTCCTAACAACACAGCCAGTGCTCAGATTGATTATTCTTGACTAAATTTGCTTAATTTTTTTTTTCTTTTTCGGGCTTTGGATATCAATTAAAAGAACACAACTCTTTTGTCTTGTGTGTTGCTCCCCTCAAAATAATGAACTGTTTAATACACCAGAGGCAATTTCAAATTATCTGGCTTAATGAGGAAGGTTGTGACGGAAGATTTATTACCCCTTCTGATCTGCTAATGTATTTTCTCAACCATCCCAGCAGAACCAATCACTGTATTTTCATTATACACTCTATTTTCAGGGGTTCATTAGTTGTAGACTAAAAATAACAGCGAAGGTCTCAGTCTGAAAGCTAATTCAATTTTTTTTAATTGGAAACAAAATTTGATCAGACAACTTTCTAATCATAACAGCATCAAGCATCAAGACCCTTACTAGATGTTTTGTCCAATTTGAAACTTCATTTGGCTACACATAAAGACCTGACCTAGAAATAAAATCATGTAACTGCTCGGAAGGACAAACCCAGCTTTTCCTGAACAAAAAAAAATCCCATGTTAGCACAAGCCATGGACTGTGCTCTGGTCCAATTGACACACATTAGAAATAAAAGGTCTGGCAGTGAACCTGCTCATCTGAAACAAACTCAAGAGACGCTTTGAGCTACTGGCTCAACATCAGACTTAAGAAATAACTAAGACTTTTTACCCCCAAGGAATTAAAAATAAAATTAAGGAAAATAAGATGGAAGAGCTTCTAGATAGCCAAACGATCTCCTACCTTCACTCTGGATTAAAATCTGGGTTGGCACTTCCCAGCAATGTTGGATTATAGGACGTAACATGGGCCCAGTGTTTTTCCTGCTGCATCATTTTGATGTGCAAGAACCACAGGAATAACAAGAGGACAGGGAAGAGGGATCCATAATCCCAAGGCCCAGCTTTAGCAGAGGGACTCTGGCTTTGGCCCTCTACACAGGCCAGACATCCTTCCTGGGAAATGATGGTAATTATGTTGTGGGAATGTTCCTCACAGGACCATGGAATGGTTGGGGCTCCAAGGGACCCTAAGATCATAACATTCCACCCCTGCCTTGGGCAGGGACACCTTCCACTATCCCAGGCTCCTCCAAACCCTGTCCAACCTGGCCTTGGACACATCCAGGGATGGGGCTGCCACAGCCTCTCTGTGCACCCTGCACCAGGGCCTCACCACGTTTACAGGGAAGAATTTCATCCTATATCTCATCTAAACCTGCTCTCTTTCAGTTTGAATCCACTCCCCCTCGCCTGTCACTCTATGCTCTTGTAAAAAGTTCCTCTCCATGTTTCTTGTAGGCTCCCTTCAGGTCCTGGAAGGCCACAATTAGGTCACCCTGAAACCTTCTCTTTTCCAAGCTGAACAATTCCAGTTCTCTGAGCCTTTCCTCACAGGAAAGCTGCTCCAGCCCTCTGATCACATTGTGGCAACCACGGGAGCTGTGCTTGCTGCAGGCATCTCTCAGACTGGTCCCAAACCCACACTGTTCTAGGGATTCTCCACAGCAATAAAATATCTGGGATGCCCACACGAGGCCATCCGTGGGGCACTTGGCAGTCATTCCTAAAGGATCCCCACAGGAAGATGTTTGCAATGACCTGCCTGTGGGGAGGCTGGGCTGAGGATCTGTTTTGTCCAGATAACGCATCACCCAGACGCCCAGGGGATTTTTAAAAGGGATACAGGGAAGTTATTGCACCTCCCGCCAGCCCCACGCTATAGATTTTAGATGCATAAATTATATATTTACATTCAAAACTCTATTATTCATAGAGTTGAGTAAACAAGTATTGATTTTTACACTGTAGCACGGATGGGTATTTGTAGCGATGCAGAGGCTCCTCTTTCGCCCTGGGTACCTCTGACCTCATCGGTGCTTCCTGAGCAAGGAGCATCCTTTAGCGAGGATGATCAAGTTTAAAACCAGCTGGCGGCTGCTGCTGCTGGGAATGGAAATCAATGTGCATTTCCTCCTGAATGGACACCTCTCCTCCCACGCCGCGTCACGTGCGGCTCGCAGGGATGCGGGGCCAGACAGAGCGAGGGAAGGGAGGATGTGCGAAACCATCTCAGCTCACACACAGCAGCCTCGGCTCTCCCACCTCCCGGGCAGAGGCTGTCTGACTAGAGCAGAAAAAAAGGAGCTTTGAATGCATTTTAAAAGTGATACTACTGCAGAGATCACGTTAAACTCTTTGTGAAGGGTCTTGTGTCAAGATTTCTCTCTATTAAATATATGATGCTACCATGCACATCTAGGGGTGGCAGAAAAAGAAGTCCTCTAACTGCATTTTCCAGTGCTCCACTGTTTCAAAGGTTAACCAAAATCACTTACTTCATGGCTAACTTTGCTATATTGAATCAATGAACAAGTTCCTTATTGGATTTTTATTGCAGATAAAATTGACAGGGAAAATCACTAGGATATACTTAAAAATGGGAAGGAAATGTACGTTTACAATAAAAAGGTCTCTGAAGGTCTCTTGTTTCATAGGAAGGAAGCTGTCTTTATAGTGCATGAACTATAAAAAATTATTAAAACTGAAGAGAGACAGGAAGCTGATAATTTGATTTATCATCTTAATGGCTATGATTCATGAATAAATAATATAATGGTTTATGTCTCTCTTGTAAAAGAAGTAGAGAAGAGCAATTTGTCTAATAAATGACTTCAAAAATTACGGCTGAGTCTTGTTTGCCACGTTTGTTCTATTTAAAAAGAATGAGGGAGTATCTTATTTCTTATTACTTACTAGGACATTTGTTGTATTATTTATAAGAGTCAAAAACCTTAACTAAAAGCCACTCATCTCTGACCACAGTCTCCCATTAGCTTTAAATTCAGGAAAGAGAAAAGGATTGATCACTAGATCAATAAATCTAACCTTGGATCTGACTAAAAGCTTCCTTTAACCTCCTTCCTTCAGCATCCTTTTTCAAAATTAAAGTATCCCCATTTTTAATTATTTAAGAGCATGTCAATTTTATAGTAAGGCCCTGTATGACTGCATCATACAAGGATTTCTTCTTTATACTGGAAGCCTACCTGCATCTTTAAAAGGAAAGCATTTAAATCATGATAATTTGTTGGTTTTTTTTTTTTTTTTTTAATAGTTGGATGTGCTGCTATAGATATACATACCCTGCTCCAAATACACCCTGGATTTCATCAAGACAAATGCTAGAATAGGAAAATGGAGAAGAAATGTGTATTCCCAATTATCAGACACACAAACTACCCCAAACCCATCAATGATTCTGCTGGAGCTGAAGTTGCTCTGTATCTATCGATGGCCCCGGGCCAACGAGTGACATTGTTACAGACCTGCAAAAAGTCATTCCAGGCAAAAGCAAACTCCAGAGGACACAATTAATGGAAAGAGTGTTTAATTTTTTTCTAAACCATCCCATAAAAATAACTTGTATATGTAGTTTGCCCAGTGTGCATCAAGAGCCTGACCATTTCCCTCCCTCTTACATCAAAATAATTTAGGAAAATCAGATCTTTTTTAACCAGAAGCTGTTCATGCCAATTTAATACACTCTGTTTCCACTGTGCTGCTGTGGGACAACCTTCAAAACACATGTCACAACACAGAGTCACCTCTGGATTTATGACCTTGCCCATCCACTGGCCTGCTGCATAATCTTGAACACATGGGTTTGGGCACATCTCTGCACCTTCCCTTGTTCCACTTTAAATCTTCATCCTGAAGAATGGGGGATTTCTGTCTTGGGAGGATTTGGGCTGAGAAGAAAGGCTGTGGACTTCTCATCCTGGGAAGTCTTGCAGGCCAGGTTGGATGGAGCTTGGAGCAACCTGGTTGAGTGGAAGGTGTCCCTGCCCATGGCAGGGGGTGGAACTGCATGATCTATAAGGTGCCTTCCAACCCAAACCATTCTGGGATTCTGTGATTCTAGAAAATAGAAGTTCTTACCCTGTTTTTGAGGCTAATTTTTAAGAGGGTTTCAAAACTGAACTCAAGACTTGCTTGTCTTTGGGCCAAGGTGTTCTAAGCTGGTATTGGAATGAGCAGCACTGATAGGACTGATAGTGACAGCAGTGGGAGGAAAACTTTAGGGTGACAATTCTTGGCATATTGTAAAACCAGTCCTACCAGGTTTATTTAAAACAGAGAGGGAAAGAAGAGAAAAAATGGTAAATGGATTTAAACAAAATAGATGTTTTGAGTTCTTCTGTTTCATAAAACGTTTACAGTTCATGGCATGGATCTTGCACAGACTGCATGTGTGACACGACTCAGTGTCGTTAGGGACAAATGTCACACAGGTGGACAAAAATCAGGAAAAAATAGTGGAAACTTTCACAAAATCCCATTTATCAATACTTTCCACATATGATTTCTCTAAACTAATGCAATTAACTGCCCCACAGTCCAAAGGCACTATTTTTATGTGCCACACCTTCTTCCCCCAACTGCTGTATTATATACGTCTCCTAAATTTGGAGTGCTCAAGATGTTTTTGGGGTAAGTGATGCATCAACTCATGTCAAAACAATGTAGGCTGAATCCAGAATGACACGGAAACACAGTGTGTTGGGGAATGATACCCCAAAAAACGTTCTCTCCTGGCCTTTCATTTTGAAGGGACAAAATCTTTGCTGATTTTGAAAATGACAGTGGCCTTCAATAACTTCTGAAGCACAACTTTCGGTCAAAATCTAATTTTTGTGGTCCTGTCATAAAAATAATGCTAATCCCTATCTAAAATTATGAGCTTTTTGCCCTAATTAGGAGTTTCTGAAAGAGAATTTTAATCAAGCAGACTGCAAATATCTCTGACATCACTCCACATCTTGAACCAGAAGCTCTTCCTTCCTACTGCAGCCACCCAAATCCCAGCCCACTATCCCACTGTGATGGGCACAGTGGACAAGAGCAGAGCAATGATGATCCCTACATTGCATCTGGAAAATGGCAGTGACAGGGTAAAAATAGACTTAGCAATATAAAGCTGCCCTTGATAAAATACAGTTTATGCAAAAGGCAATGAATGAAACAGCACAAGAGAAAAATTACAGAAAAAAATCAGGGTGGTTTTTCTGCCATCAGTCCCACAATTCCGTTTGGATATGGAGGAGGGAGGATCTCAGCTGGGATAAGCCACTATAAGTGTATCAATAAAGCCATGCTGATTTATAGCAGCTGAGAATTCCTCCTGGAGCGCGCTCATCCATGTGCGATGCCATGGATTGATGTGTTAGCATTTTCTCCCTGGAGACTTTGGTTCCAAACCTATTTAAAACCCAGTGAAAACAAACGGGCTGGTCTCTAGGCAGATGTCCCTGGAAATCTGTTTACATCATCACAGTGGCAGCAGCTCAGTGGAAAGGGTTTTATCTGCTCAGGTTGGGGGTAAGGGCAGGGTGGCAGGCCCTGGTGGAGTTGCATGGCAAAGCTCCCTTGGTAATTCCTGAGCAGCCACCTTGCAGGATGGATTTGATGCCCACAAATCTATAGGATTCTCTACCAGGTGAAATGAAAAGATCCAAATAGAAGTATTGCTCAGTCTGAGTCTACAATCTTGGAGCCAGACTCCACAGCACTGTGCTCTACTGCTCCTTGCCTGCACACAGATTCCCAAGGGATCAGTGATGGGTCCAGTCTTGTTCAGCTTATTCACCACCCTGGATGAAGGGACAGAGTGTTCCCTCAGCAGGTTTGCTGGTGATACAGAACTGGGAGGAGCGGCTGACACACCAACAGGCTGTGCTGACACTCAGCCAGACCTGGAACAAGCTGGAGAGATGGGCAGGGAGGAACCCAAGGAAGTTCAAGGAGGGTGCCCCTATCCTGGGGAAGAATGACCCCATGCACCAGTCCAGGCTAGGGGCTGACCTGCTGGAAAGCAGCACTGTGGAGAAGGACCTGGGGTGAGCCAGCACTGTGTCCTTGTGGCCAAGAAGGCCAATGGAATCCTGGGCTGCATGAGGGAAAGTGTGGCCAGCAGGTCGAGGGAGGTGATCCTGCCCCTCTCCTCAGCCCTGGTGAGGGCTCAGCTGGGGCTGCTGTGTCCATTTCTGGGCTGCTTAGTATAAGACATACAAGGAATTACTGGAGTGGGCCAGTGGAGGGGCTGTGAAGGTGCTGAGGGGACTGGAGCATCTCTCCTGTGAGGAAAGGCTGAGGGAGCTGGGCATCAGCTCTGGAGAAGTGACAGCTGAGAGGGGAACTAATCAATCCATACAAATATTTTAAGGGCAGGTGTCAGGAGGATGGGAACAGACTCTTTCCAGTGGTGCCCTGAGACAGGACAAGGAGCAACAGGCACAAACTGAAACACAGGAAGTTCCATCTGAATATGAGGAAAAACCTCTTTACTGTGCAGGTGATGGAGGCCTAGAACAGGCTGTGCAGAGAGGTTGTGGAGTCTCCTACTCTGAAGATGTCCAAAACCCACCTGGATGTGATCCTATGCTTGAGCAAGGGGCTTGGATGAGATCCTCTCCAGAGCTCTCTTCCAACCCCAACCATTCAGTGATAACCTCACCCACAGGTCATTGCTGATTTTTTGATAGGATCCTTCACATGCATGAAATCAAACACATCTGTAATTTGGCAGGCATGGGGCTCAGTTTCAAAAGCATTTTGAGAGGATACAAAGGCTCCCTGTAGTCAAAGGAGAGGAAACAATGTGGTTGTTGGAGTTACAATTACACCATCTCACATTCTTTTGGCAGAGGAGTCCTGGGCCCAGTTTGGGAGAGGAGATAAAGCACGAACAGGGAACAGAACTGCAGGTCACTGCTGCACCTCCTGCAGCTGCACCCTGAGGCCAGCCTGGAGTTCCCTGCCTGAACCCACATCCACTGAGCCTTGTGGGATTCCACCAACAACTCAGCAGCAGATCTGCCTATCCATGCAATGTAAGTAATGCTTTTAGGAGCATTATCCATGCATGGTTTTCCCGTACATGGAATTTGGCAGGAAGCCATTTGACCGAATGCTTCACATTGCAAGAAAAATCAGCAGACTTGTTTTCTTTTTAAACTATACTTATTAAAAAAAACAAGCCCCCTACTAACAAAGTAGAACAGTTATTCACCATCATCTCAGGCTCAACCATGCGGACTCAGATGGTTAAATATGCAGATTTTTAAGGAAATATCTTCCTTCCCACCCTCCCACCCCGTGCTTTATNTTCCCACCCTCCCACCCTGTGCTTTATCATTTAAGCAGTGGCAGCTCCTACAGCAAAAACTGGGTATTTCATAAAATGCAACAGTAACACAGAAACAGAGTTCCCAAGTCCAAGCCCCATCTATCATAAGTAACTACATGATTATCTCTTCCAGACACTGATCAAATCCCAGTTTATGAGCAGTTTGCTTTTTACTGCTATTATACAAAATGAAAAGCTCTTCCAGAACCCTGCTGCTCTGACGACGATGAGCCTTCCTCCTCTCCAACCAAAACCTTTTCAGGACCAGTTTATACATGTTTGTTCCTGCACTGAGTGTTGTCCTTAACTTGAATTGTTTTTCCTCTCCCTGGTATTTAGTCCCCTGATATATTTATAGAAAGATCATATCCTCTTTCAAACTTCATTTTGCTTGGAATAGTAATGTTAGAAATAGACTGACGAATTTACTGCAGTGGATAGGGACGGACAGACACACACACACACACAGAGGCTAGAGCACTCATTTTAAAAGAAATGCAGAAAATACAGATGAGTCAATCTTTAGTTAACAGTGCATTATTTCAATCATGTCAGCAACATGTGTCAACTACAATAGAAAAGACAGATCAAGTTCAAAACTGATTTTCAGGGGGTTTTAGATCTAACGACTATCCATCTATAGAAATACCAGAAAGCCTACCTGGAATTCCATAAAACTCTAGCCTAGGGACAGTACCAAAAGCCCACAATGAATATAATTTCTAAAAAAGAGAGCTGTGAAGACTCAAAAGTACATTTAAACAGAGACTAGTTTGGATGGTAAATAATATGCAGAAAAAGAAAAAAGAATCAAGTCGCTATTAAAAAAAAACCTAGAAGGAAAAGAGATTGAACATACTATTGTCTGTTTGGAGAAAATTTCTTTCACAAAAATATTTTCTAGCTTTGCTGCTCTGGTACATCAATCCTGAGCACTCTAACTTTTGACTTATAATGATATTCCTTCAGATACAGCTTCACCGAGGGAGGAATGGGAAGTGCATCGATACCATCATAAGTTGTACAGTTGCAAATGACCGTTCTACATATATGCTGGAGAGAGAAGGGAAAGGTCCTGTTCAGGGGAGTGGATAAAAGTGGTTCAAAGAACATACAGGAACTCGGATCTTTGTAGTGTTCTAGGAGTCCCGTGATGTCAGGAGAATGGAAGACACAGGGATCATGGGCATCAAAGCTGAAGTTGTGATTCCACTGCTCTATCCGGGCGTGGAGGGAGCGACTGTAGCGCCTGAAGCTCACGGAAAACAAATAGTCCTCCTGGGCAGAGTCTCGCAAGAGAAACGTTCCCTCTGGCTTCCCTTCCAGCAGCGCCTCAGCTGCGTATTTATCCATGACTCCCCAGTAGCAGGGATTGTTATTGATCTGGAGGAGGTCTGGCACTAGGCAGTGGACATAATCAATCTGGGTGTGGTATTTTGGGGGTGTTTCCATCCGTAGCAGCTCGTCATCCGTTTCCCACTTGGGCTTGTTTCGTTTTCGAGAACTTGTGCACAGAGTTATGACTTCATCATCAGAGTCCATGTCGCTCTCATCTCTACTGCTCCTTGCCACCTTACCTGTCACCAGCTCAGGCCTCGGGTCACCCCGAGAGGAACTGCTGTCAGTGAAGTCACAGGACTGGGAGGGAGAGTCCATCCCCCCATTGGCAATCTCCTCGTCTCGCAGCTGATCCTCCCTTTCCTCGTGCTGGGATAAATCAGCAATTATCCATTCTTCTGCCTTTGGACTTATAGGGGCCGTGTGCCTTTTGATCAAGTGCCACCGGAAAGCCAGCTCTGAGCGTGGAGGGAAAGGACACTTATCCAGCATCAGCTCACTGATATGGATCTTCCTTTTGGATGGCAGTCCGGAGGCGTGCCGGCTGCTGCAGTTCTTTATGGGAAAGCACTGACCCACAGCATCCTGCAGCTTCTGTTTGAGAGACCGGCCCAAAAACCTGTGGCCACAGGACCGGTCTAGATCCAGCTCGATGGACGAGCAGCTGTACTTCCTCTCTTGGCTCCTTAAATTAGTCCCCGACCTTCCTGCAGCACTTGCTGTTTCGGCATCAGGACAATGCTCACTTTTCTTGGACCAGGAGAGCTTCTTCCCACTCCAGACATAGCCATCCTTTCTGTCTGCGCTCCTGCTCCGGCTGCTTTTGGGCCTCACATCTGCGTTTTTCGCACTGCCGTCCTTGTTTTCTGCCATTGTGACAGCTTTGCTTCACAAGTTGCCAGGAAGCTCACACTGTGTTTCTTGTGGGGTTTTTCTACATAAGGAAGCTTCCTTGAGGCACTTTCTGGAAATATCTAAGGAAAAAGAAAACACAGCTCAGTTAACTGCTCTGCACACACACAATGCAACAGCAGTGCTGGTGGATACAGGACAACAGTGACAATTAATTGCTGACCACATAAAAATGGTGTGATTGAGGTGAATTCAGTAGCACACCCCACAAATACCAGCCTGATCCCAGAAAAAGCTCTCTTAACCCTTCCTTGGGAAAAGCATCCTCCAGAAAAAACCTATCTTAACGTATTTGTTGAGTTTTCATTCTGATTATGCAGCAGAGCAGAACGTTTTAGGCGTTGGCAACCCCATTGTGCCAGGGCCCGTTTCAAAAGGAAACCCTTCCTGGGGCAGGTGATACTGCTTTAGCTGTTTATGGAGCAAATTCTGCATCTCTTCCAAATAACCTTTCAAGAAGGAACAAACCAGAACAGAAACAAGTAGGTCAGAGTACAAAGAGCTACTGTACCTAGATGATATGCCTGTTCACTACTAATCCACAGGATGGGATGCCAGAGATCTTTTTCTTAACTGACACTTTTGGGTCACTTTCGGGATAAAAAAAAAAGAAAAAAAAACCAAACTTAAATTTTATCAGTCACAGATTCTGTCAGTTTCTGAAAGCTGTTTTCCTCTGCCTTTTCAAAGGAAGGGAGCTAGGAAATACTGAGGCCCTAAGGGATTGAAATATCTGGGGCTTTACATACTGAAAAGGATTAAACCAATCCAGCCCCTTACTAAAAGCAATTTTAAAAGGCTGTGAAAGATGGAACTGCTTATTACTCATTAGAGAAGGAAGTTTACATTATTAAAATCAGTGTTGCTTTGAGACCTACGGCTGATGACTTCATTTTCTTTTGTTTCCAAAGTTATATTGAATTCTCAAATAGATAAGAGGTTTCCTTTTGACTGCTGCACTTTGAAAAAAAGATGAAAAAAATCCTCTTTTGATTACTCAGTTGAAAGTGGAGCAGGATTTTTTCAAGATACATAGATAGCAATATGGTATGGATGCTATACCCCCTGAGGCATGACAGGATGTAGAAATATTTCCCATCACTTATCACAATCAGGATATTCTATGATTCTGTGATGCTTCTGCACCAAAACCATGCACAGCTCCTCTGTTGCACTGGGGCTTTTTTTCAGCTGTGGGTTTTTCTGTGTTGTTTTGGGGTTTTGGACTTTTTTACAACTAATTGACACGGTAAATACTAAGCAGAAAAAGAAAAGGGCATCCACTTCCTCTCTCCATTCAATCCATTCTCATAATCAGGATTAGCCAGCATGACACAACCTCTCTGCAGTCCCCTGGGGCTGCGCTGCGCAGGCTGAGTTCGAGCCTCTGCTTTCAGTAAAAGAACAAGACAGCCTTGCCAAAAGGCTCACATGCAATCTGTGGGCCAAATGCATCCCAGATGGAACTTTCACCCAGGAATTTTTCACATTGCATTCCTTATTTAAAACCCACAGACCTGAGAGCTGTGGGGGAAAGGAAAAGGCAGGGGAAGGGAGGAGATGCAGAAATGTAGAATGAAGGTAAGATAGGTTCAATATTGGAAATATGCTGGGAAGAAAAATGGCACCAGAGCAATGCAGATGAATATCACCTCACTGGTACCAAGAGGAATCACAGGAAAGGGTTCATATTTCAGCAATTACAAATCAAAGATTAAACTAGAGATTTATTTTTCTTCTCTCAGGGTTTTGCAAATTGCTTTTCAGTGAAAGCATGGCAAGACACCATAAAGACAGGAGAAAGGAAACATGTGCTTATGAGACTCAAAACATCTTTATTTAGATCAGGATTCATTGATTGCTTTTGGAAACTTGATATTTTTCATCCAGCAATAGATAGAGTGAAGCGCTGAATTTTCTCCACAATTCAAAAAAAAGAGGGAGAAAAAGCAATCTCATTTACCCTGGTGATAGTCTGAAGTCACTGAAGAGAAAAAATTTTTAGATTCATCCTGTAGTAAAACACATTAATTGTCTATATATGGGATTTTTAATTGGACAGAGAGATATCACTGAGGTTGCAAAGTCAAGTACTTAAAAATTAGGATATGACAGTTTGTAATTGCTTTTGAAACCTTCAATTATCTCATTCTGTTCATCCAGCCCATATAAGGAATAAGAACATGCAGATTTTGGGCTTTTAATTAAAAACTGCAAAACATACAAAGCCCAGAAGTGCCTGTTATCTCCTAACTTCAGCCTTCCTACTGAAAGAAGCTTGGGTTTTATGGAATTTCTGGGCTGCTGTTGTATTGAGCTGTAAAGCCACCTTCTCCTTTGTACCTTTCTCCCGTCGTGAATCATTAGTGGTACCTGAACCCTGAAAGAGAAGCTGGGGAAGCAGCACGTGATGCTGCAAAGCCATGCACCATTAGCCAGAGCTGCTTCCCTGGGGTCTGAAGGGCTGCTGGAGCCCAGGCGCCGCTTCTGCCACGTCAGAGCAGGAATTGCTAATCAGACAGAACACTAGAGCTGTGAAAAGAGCAGGGAACAAATGAAGAAAAAAGGGATGTCATCCTACTAAAGCCAGGTTTGAACCTGACCGTGTGTTAGAAACGTCTGTGTGCTGTGGGAGAGCTGCCTCCCAAATCCCACTGTTTGGCATCACAGCGAGGGATCACACCTTCACACCCTTCTGGATCAGTGATTCACAACCCCACCAATAAAATAGGGAACAAAAATAATTACAGTGTCAGGAAGAAAAAGGCATAAAGGGCAGGGAAGGCATTCAGTGCTCTATTACCACTTGGGGCCATCCATCTAAAGCAGCTCTTCCTTTCACTGCAGCATCCAAGGGAAATGCCACGTACTTCCATTAACGGCTGGAGCGCTGCTGGGAGAGCAGGACAGGAGGGCAAGGATAAAAGAGAGGGAACACAGAGTGTACTTTTCCCTAGAGGGGAAGGTTAAATGGAGGAGTCCAGCACTGTGCAGCTCACACACATCAGGTCTGAGCTCCTTTTGGGAGAAATACTGAGTGTTCTGCCTGCAAAAGCCTCGTCCTGCACGGGGACACCTCAGGCATCTCCGATGATGGCAGATTTGACAAAACCCTTATGCTAGAAACCCTTTCCCCTAAGGAAATAGCAAAGATAAAGACACATGGGGGGATGAGCAGAGTTCACTTCGGGCCACGGGACCCGGCTGGTAGTCCAAGGTTACCCAACACTGTCACAGCTACAGTCCCTGAGGACAGCCAGAGAACTGGGTGGCTTTTGCTGCTGGTTTTGTGCTCCCTCCTTCAGAGGTTCCTCTCTCTTGTCTGCAGATAAAGTGCTTTATCTTTTACGAGCTGATGCCTCTACCCTGAGACTTCAAGCCCAGACTAAAAACAATACCCAGCTGCTATTTGGAGGGATAACAATATTCCCTCCTAGCCAGGGGTAGGCTGCAACCCACAGCTGTGATAAGACAGCAACAGCCTCACCATATGTCTAATCAATAATGCCAATACCATACATGTAGACAGCCTTTTTTTTTTCATTTATTCAATAAATACTTGAACACTGAACTGCTTTAACCAGATACTTCTGTCCTGAGCTGCTGGATCCTTGCCTCTAGCCCAACAGTCCTCTTCATCAAGCTGCTTCCCTTTCTATATAAAGAAGGAGCAGATGGTGGGGGGTCTCCAGCCCAACCTCCCACTTGGAGTGGGATTGCTGCCAGCGTGGGCTCAGGGGAGCCATGGCATGGCCTGGCCATGTCCTGAAAAGCTCTCAGGATGAAGGTCCCACCACCTCTCTGGTGCTCCCATGCTGCACAACCCTCCTAGTGCAGGAAGTACTTGGAAAAGTTTTCTGTCCAAGCACACGAAGCGTTGCTGTATTGTTCCTCTAATTAAACAACAAAAGAAGGCTCACAAAGAACAATGAATCAATTTTAGAATTGTTATGGAAGTTGATTTTGTAGACCTGATAAAATCTTGAGAGAGAAGAGCAAGCTGCAATAAACTGGAGTACTTTTTCTTTCATAACTTACATAAAAGTTATTTTAAAACAAAATCTCACTGGTCACAAGCTGCTTTCATTAATTTCACCCAATTAGATTTTGGCCACAAGACCACATTTTAAAACCTGACCTTCCCAACCTACTAAGGATAACAATAAATCTCAATTCCTTTGTCTTAAATTATTTTTCTTCAGTTCTGGCTTTACTTTGATTTATGATACCATCTAAAAAGACCTAAGCTTGACTCCAGAGGCCTTTACAGCAAATTAAAGCAATTATCACACATACACACAAAAGGAAAAATACTTTCTAAAGGTACCATTTGCAACCTAAATATTTCTTCCTTGGAAATACCCTTGATTTATCCCCAGAACTGCAGGAGGAGGGAGGCCATGCCTACCTAACCCCAACACGGGGGATATTTTATTCACTCCCAGGAGGTGGAACTGAGCTGGCAGCAGGTGCCAGAGGTGAGGGCTGCTCGTATCTCCTGCCTTAATGAAGCTCTGCTCATGTGTGGCAGAGAGATGCAGGCAGCGCTTGGCAAACCGCAGCAGCCTCTCCAGCACTAAATCAGTGAAAGCTTTATGGTCCATGACCAACACTCCGTGCTCCACCCAGAAACCGAGGGGAGCAGCGATTCCCGGCTCCCGCCCCGCTCGCAGCCACTCACACCTAATAATCAAGCCAGCAGCAGCCCGAGTTCCCAACCGGATTTAAAGTCGAACTTTGCATTTGGTGCCCTGTCACTTCGGACGCGACAAAACCACAGCGCCTGCGGTCCCTTGGACAAGTGACCACCCCTGAAAAACCTCCCCCGACACTCCCTGAAAAACCTCCCCCCAGTTTTCTTGTGCTGTTCAAAGAGTTGTCCCAGCAGGCAGCACCTCCAGACAAGGAAATGAAGTTGTTACATAGAAGCGAATGTAAAATGGCTTTTATACTGCAAAACGCTTTAGGTGCAGTTTCTATCAGAGATTCCAAAAATTAAAGTGATTAAGAAAAATAAACACATTTGACAGGCATTTGTCTCCATCCCAGGCAGCGGCTTGCAGCAGGAATAGCTTGGTCTTCCCACTCATCCGATAAGCAGTTCAGCTCCAAATCATTTCTCTAGAACACATTATCCTCGCCAGAAATCACGATTTACTGAAATATGTAGGATACACCCATGGAAAACATGTCTCTACACAGCTTCCACGAGGTTTAATAATGAAATCTGGCCATATTTCTATAATTTTTTTACAGAAGTGTGCCTGCTTTGTAATCCTGTCACTTATTCATTCATGAAACTACCAGCAATGTGAGTGTTAGAGAGAAACACATTTCCAATATAAATAAATCACTCTGCTCACCCCAACAACCAATAACCCCGCTGCAGAGCAAAACTGAAGATAAAAGGGCTTTGCCTGGAAGCAATTTTTTCTTAGAAACAGGAATAAACTGGGCCAGATCATTAAGGCTACATAAAGGGAAAACAGATAATGCTGGTTTTCCCTCTTTATTTCAGGTATATTCAATCATAGCATTTTTTTAATCCTTCAAGAGATCAGCCAGGATGCTTTCTTCCTATTTTTCAGCCAAAA
>VXBC01001795.1:175388-188263 GCA_013399945.1 Ploceus nigricollis | reverse complement strand
CCCGCATGCCGGGCCCGCATCCCCGCGGTGTCCCCGTCCTCACGCCCCCTATCCCCGTGTCCCCATCTCCCATCCCCGCGATATCCCCATCCCTGAAATGTCACCGTCCCTGCAGTGTCCCCATCTCCTACCCCGTGACCTCATCAGCGTGTCCCTCATCCCCGCAATATCCAGTGTCTCCATCTGCTAGCCCCATGTCTTTTTCCCGATGCCCCCATCCCTGTGGCTCCCCCTAACCCCCGGTCCCCATGACCGCGGTGTCCCCATCCCTGCAGTGTCCCCATCTGCTGTCCCCGTGATGTCACCATCCCTGCAGTGTCCCCTGCTCCCCTCCCAGCATTGTCCCCATTCCTGTGTCCTCATCTCCCGTCCTGTGTCCCCATCCCCTTCGTGTCCCTATCCCTGCAGGTGGTTGAATGTATCAGTGTCCCAGCAGCTCTCACTTTGTCCCACCATCTGATGCTCTTCCTGAAGTGTTTCCTTTTAATTGATGTTATTTCTCCTCTTTTTTCCTCTCCATGAGCAGACAGGTGGGAGCAAAGATGCCATCAAAGCAGAAGCCAATGCGGTACGGCCACACCGAGGGACACACCGACGTCTGCTTCGATGACACTGGCAGGTAACAGCCCCGTTCCCAGAGCCAAGAGAGGGATGTGCTTGTTCCTGTCTGGTGCTTTCCCAGGAGTTTGGTATTAGGAAAAATTTCCTCTCTAAAAGAGTGGTCAGCCATTGGCACAGCTGCCCAGGGCAGTGATGGAGTCCCCATCCCTGGAGGGATTTAAAAGCTGTGTGGATGTGGCATTTGGGGACACAGATTGGTGGTGACCTCGGCAGTGCTAGGGGAATGGTTGGACTCGATGATCTTAGAGGGCTTTTTCAATCTGAATGATTCTGTAAGTTTCTATATCAGCCACTGCTGTGTGAGATACTGGGATGGATTTATGGCCTGGCATAAGAAATCCTTTGGGTTTTGCCTGTGCTGAGAACTGGCTGTGTCACATATTTAGGTGCTCTGAGTTTAGAAGTGATTGATTTACAAGATTTAAAAGCTGTGTTATATATCCTCATGTGTATATATATAGTAAGTATTATATATGTATAAACTCTAAATGCACATTTTATGAGAGTGACTTCATGTATTTTAGCAGAAATCAGTGTAGTGTGGGAGTAAATACGTTTATGTATGCACTAAGAAATTAAAAATATAGTTGAAGGAATGCAATATTGGGATTGCTGTATTTTCATCTCTTCCTTGTGCTAGTTCTTTAATGTATAAATACAAACTATATATTTAGTATTACCTTTTTATAGACTAAAAGGTAAACTAAAAAAACCCCAAGCCCTCTCAAAATAAACTCAGAGGATACACCTTATATACTGGTTATGGTTAAAGTCCATATTATTTTATTCCTTTCTTAAGTTCATTATCATTGCAAAGACAGTTCATAAGAGATGGTCTGGTAACAATCCCTTGAAACCAGCAAAAAGCCTTGTTTGGCATTGCAACCAAATGCTTAAAAAAGGGTGCAGATTCCTGGATGTTTACAAATCCTGTGTCTTTCCACAGCTGCATTGTGACTTGTGGCAGTGATGGAGATGTTAGGATTTGGGAAAACCTGGATGATGATGATCCAAAGTCCATTAATGTGGGAGAAAAGGCCTACTCATGTGCTCTAAAGGTAGGGTTGTGACCACAGCTCCTCACAGTTGTGGATCTTCCTCCAGATTGTGGATCTGCCAGCTCAGGGATGCTGACTCTATGGGTAGCAATAAACAAAAATTACCTCTTACAATTCTTTCTACCCCATACACAATTGTAGAGGAATTATAACTTACACTAAACTTCTGTAATGTTTTTTTTTCCCTCCTCTTCCTTCATGTTCAGTTATATTAATTTCTGACTTTGATCTCCTTTCTGAGGAAACAAACCCAGCAGATTAAGCTAATTATGCAGTGAACTTTTTAGGCTGTTTCAGTGTTTTCTCACCATGTGAGTTGCAAGAATTTTCCCAGCATAGGATGTGATCATCAAGTATTAGGAAGAAAGCCAGGAGGTTGTTTTATGTGGGCCTGTGTTAAAGTCCAAGGAATTATAATCTGTATTAATCAAAACTTGCTTTCACAAAATGAGTAACGGTTTGGTAACACTTTTTTTTTAATAATTGGTTGATGTTTCACTCTCAAAATTGTTGTTTGGCCTTAAGATGCCTTTGACTCAGTGTCCCTGAAGTGAGAAGAGGATTTATATAGTACAAAATAATTATTTTTACTATACATGTTCATGTATTTAGCTTGAGAATGTCACAGTATTTCCTTCATGTCTAATTTCTTTATACTACATTAATCATAGTGGGTCTAAAATATTGTCTTTGTGGCACTTTTAGAAGAGAAGACTTCCAGAAGCCTACATCAGTTCTACAAATATTGTGTATTTAACCTGGCAGTGATAAAGAGAAATTTTAAAACTGTTTTTCAACTACTTGTGATTTTGTAGAGGAGTATGAAAGAGGAAATAAATGAGTATTAACATATTTGTATTGCATTATAAGAATTATAACTTGAAATCTTATTCAGAATAACTGCCTTAATCCTCTTTCTTATGTCCTTTTTAACATACCTCATGTATCTATTCCTCTATACCTCTAAAATCTATTTTCATCATTGATTTTTAGAGTATTTTGCTGTAGATTTCCATCACATTAATTATTGTTTCACAAACCAAGTGAGGTGACTGGAATGGGTTCTCTTAGCAAATCAGTGGCAGAGCCAGAAATTGCTAAAGCTCTTTGGTAACACATGAGGAAAAATCCTGGGAAAAATTGAAAAAGGTGCTCCTAGTTTTGAGGGATGTTTTATTTTTAAACAGTGGGAGACTTAAATGTCAGGAAATACTTTTTCAAAAATTAATCTTCATTAATGAAATGTCATGAGGGACTGTTCTGAGATGTTGATATAATCTAGGTAATAAATCTAATCTCTTATTTTTTTAGGTTATTCGCTACTGAGTGCTGCTTCCTTTACCTTCAGGATTTTTACTATAATTTTATACACCTTAACAAAAACCCCAACCACAATACTGCCTCCCCCCCACAAAATACACACAATAAAAAAGAAAATAAGGCATTTCTTTATTTTAAAGTTTTACTGCTGTGTACAATTGAGGAATAGTATTGTCACTCAAAAAGATATTATTTTCCAAGAATGGGATAATTATTTATTTTGTTTTGCACTTTTTAAAATCTGGATTAATTTTTAGTAAACATCTGCCTTCTGTTTTCTGCAAAGAGCTGAGCTATATAGTTCATGATCTCATCTTTCTCTGGTGGCATTTAACTGAGAATTCCAGTCCAAGGGTGCCCTCTCCTGATGCTTCAGCAGATCTAAATAGCATGCAAGTTAGTTTGGTTAAAGTTATAGATTATTAAAGTTACTTTGCTTGTCTGTATTTTTGGGCAGAAAAAAAATAAGCTAAAGAGTATTTCTCGTACTACTCTTACAGTCAGACCTTTTTGGAATGAATAAAGTTAATCTGCCAAAATGTTTGGGACATCAGAGTGGGATTTTTGTCTCTGTGGCATAAATGTGTTTTAACTGACAGGTTTTGTGGCTGATTTTGTTGTCAGAATGGAAGGCTGATCACAGCAGTCTCCAACAACACTGTCCAGATCCACACATTTCCTGAGGGAGCTCCGGATGGGATCCTCACTCGTTTCACCATGCCCGTCCACCACGTCACCTTTAGTCCTGATGGCACCAAAGTTGCTGCTGGATCCAGGTAATGTGTGAGGAAAAACACTGCTGCCCTTCAGAGTCTGGAAACTTCCTCACAGGCTGATTGTTACCAACAAGGTCATGAACCCACAAACCTCTGAGGGCTGGAAAATGCCTTCAAGGGGGTGGAGGGGAAGAAAGGAATGAAGAGGAGTTTAGGAAACAATGCTCTGGGAGATACTTGATCCACCAAGTAGTTTTATGTAGAAGTCTGGTGTTGTGAAATAGTTTCTTTTCTTTAGGAGGCTTGAGTGTTTTCGGCTCTCAGTCTGAAGCACAAGTGTTCACCCTTA
Source organism: Ploceus nigricollis (assembly GCA_013399945.1). Taxonomy (NCBI): domain Eukaryota; kingdom Metazoa; phylum Chordata; class Aves; order Passeriformes; family Ploceidae; genus Ploceus; species Ploceus nigricollis. Next base: position 184,199 of record VXBC01001795.1, on the reverse strand, counting down.
TGGATGTCTCCTCTCATTGAGGAGAGATTAAATTTTGTCACTGGGAGCTGAGGATGATGTCCCAACTGCTCAGGATCACGGAGCTGCAGATGAATGTGCACATCTAAAAGTTAGATTAGTTCTGATTTGTGTGAGAGCTTTGAGTCATTCTCTGGCATAAGCATCACTGATCTGCCAAATGATAACAGATGACACTTTCAAGACTTGCCTGAGGGGAATTTAATATGTAGTTTAGTTCTTTTCTTAGGGCAGCACATGTGCTTTTGCAGAATATACTCTAGTCCTTTAACAGAGGAGGCAAAATAGCCAACAGGCAATGGGTTTTTTGTGGGTTTTTTTTTTTTGTGTATTTAAGGCTCAGGTGATTCTTAATTGGATTTGGTGAACTCTTTGGGCAGTCATAGCTAATTCAAGCTGTCTGCTTGCCTCTCTTCTGGAATTTTGCTCCGTAGGGGGAGATGGCAGAGATCTGCTTCCTGACTCCTCGAAGTGTGAATTGAACCAGAAAAGCATTTTGGATGAACATGCTGGACTGTGAACTCTGGCAGCAGCTCCACCAAAACTGGGAGGCTGGGCAGTAACCACTGTAATCTCCAAATCTGACAGGGATCATGGCATTGGGCCCTCTGCCAGTGCTTGTTTCTGACAGAACAGCTCTTCCCCAGGATCTGGCTTTGATTAGAGAGATTAGGCAGACAGCAAACTCTTTGCTGTTTCTAAAACTTTTATAACCCCCCAGAACTCCTGCAGCCTGGCTGGGGCTCCCACTTTTTTAGGGAAAAGAGCTCACAAGACTGTCAGGCCACCCCTCAGTGAGGTCTTTGTGTCATACTAAAGGAGAATGGTGAAAGCCATGAAGTGAAGGAGTGCAGCTGAGAAGAATTGCTTTTATTTGTCCCAGATTTCTCCATTTTTACATGAAATCTTCAAACTTCAGTTGTATGTAAATTTAACATCCAACTGGCTGCCAAAGTTAACATAAGCTACATGAAAAAGGTTGAAAGTAATGGTTAACCCTATAGAATTAGATCCTAAAATGAAATTATTGAGGGTATTGCAATGAGGTTTGGGAGGGAGTGGTACTGGAAATTTATCACAGGAGCTCTTTGTCTTAGGAGTTAGGATTGATATTTTGAGTTAAACTGCAGCATTGGCTGCAGTTTTGGAAGAAGGAATGAAATTGTTAAAATTCTCTTATTGTATCTGATGCACTAAACAGTCTTAAAAACCTTGTTAAAGAGTCACACAAAATAAACTACTTGCACCATCATTTTTTTTAAAAGCTGCTTGGCCAAATAATTATATTAATGAATATTGGTCCCACTCAGTAGACAGTTCTTGTTAAATCATCAGCTCTCTGGTATCTGAGCAGAGATTTTTATTAGATCATGTAGAATATTATATTGAAGAGATATATGGTCTGTGTGCATAATATCTTCTTCAAAAAACAACCATATTTTATGAATTTTGACATGAACAAAAATAATTTTCTGATAAAAACAGTCTGGCCTGACTCCTATTGTAACAAGCCTCAAGATTCTCATTTTCCATTACATCATATAGTGTTGAGAGCTCTAACTTCCCCAAAAGATATTTAATGCCCAATTTTTATTGGCATAAAAACATATTTTGTAATTGTTAGTAGCAACATTAACAATTTTATGTCATTGTGATCCGCAGTGACTTTATGATCAAAGTTGTGGAGGTGACTGATAGCAGCAAGCAGAAAACATTCCGAGGACACGATGCTCCTGTTTTAAGCCTGTCTTTTGACCCCAAGGATATTTACCTGGTAAAAAAAAAACTTTTCTTATTTTCTTTCTGCTTTGAATCTCATTTTCCCCGGGGGAAAAAAATTAAAAATGTAGTTTTTACCAAAAAAAACCAACCAGTGACTGGGCAGATGAGACAATTTCATTTCATCTGACCTTGCTGGTGATGGAGTCTATCACAACTTGTTGCATCCCAGGAGAGCTCAGTCTTTGCTTTACTAATCAGTTACTGTCTATGTTCTTCTGGAATCTAATTTAGAGGAGAAAAGGTGCCTGACTGAAGATATTTAATATTAATATTGAGCCTCTTTTGCAAATAAATAGCTTACTTGAAGTATGAGGGTTTGTAATTACAGCAGCTTGGAGCTGAGTACAATTATCAAGATGACAGCATTGGAAAGTTTTAAATCTTAAAGTGGTTTAAACAGGGAGGCTTTCTTCTTAAAACTGCCTGTGTATCCTGTGTCTGTGGCATTGGTTATAGCGATTTTTCAATTTTGTAGCATTAATTTCTCCATGTCTTTAATTATTAATTTGTTTATTCCATTCTCTCACCGAGGCCTCGGCGAGCTGTGACGGTTCTGTCAGAGTCTGGAACATTGCAGATCAGGTAAAGGCTGCCCTTTCCACGTGAAAAATTTCCTAAGCAGTCCAGGATTTCACAGACAGCAAGAAGAGCTGGACTGAAATAACCCTCCTGGAGTAGGATTTTCCTTTTGGGGATGAAATCTAGCTACACTTCACAGAGTACTTCTATCTGCTTCTGGGAGAAATTCCAAAACCTGATTATGAAATGTTGCCTGGGTAGCTGTGTTTTGTTCTTCCTGTCTGTGAAATCCCTGATTCCTTCCGTTCATCTCTCCTAATTGGCCAACACTGTAAGTGCCAAGGACAAAATGAGGATAGCAACTGACATCAGATTCCTCATTTCAGAATTTCAGGACTGAGGAATTGTGATTATAATAAACAATTTATTAACTGTAGTAAACACATTTAGCCTCTCCTCTTAGAATTCTAAGGAACTTGAGAATTTCAGGTGAAGGCTTTAATAAGGCAGTTCTGCATATGGATATGGCATTAGTTTTGCTAAATGCCACTGACTGGAATAAGAATCCCTGTGGAATTATTCCTGTAAGTACAGCTGAAAATATACCCCCCACACTTGTGGCTTGCTACTTTTTTAAGACACAAGCATAGTTGTGTGAAATCTCATGTTCCAGACTGACAGTGGCTGCCTTCTGGGGAAATTATATTGAGAATGTTCCAGGGCTGGGACAGTTTGATGCATGAATCTGTGCTGTGATTTGAGATCACAGCCATTCATTCTTTATACAGCTGGGACCATATTCAGGCTGTGGTGTGTCACCTTGCTGCAGTTGATCTGGGTTTGACAAATGCTTTTTGGCCACATTTCTCTATAACCTAAGAATAGATGGGCTCATTTGTTCTGTACTTGGTTAAAAATACATGTTCTGTGATCTTATTTCTGTTACAAGTAGTTTTATTGTCATTAAAATAGTTTCAGGGCTACATTGACAAATTATTTTTAAGGCAGTATGTACTACTGTATTTTCATGAAAGAGATTATTTCAGTTGAGATATATTTCTTCCTTTTGGTTTTTTCCCTCACCCGTTTCCTTTAAGAATTTGTCCTAAACAGCAGATTTTTGCTGAGCTAAAAAGCTTATTTTTTTAAATTTTGTTTTCAGACATGCACGACAAGCTGGCTGCTGCTGCAGAAATGTAATGATGTGATAAATGCTAAATCAATCTGCAGGCTTGCCTGGCAACCTGGCACTGGCAAGGTAAGTGACATTCTTTCATCACATCTTAATCCTTCTTTTGCCTCTGAGTTCAATGGTAGAATTCAATCTGGGCAAGCCCAAATTGCACCTACTGGGAGTAAGGAAAATATTTGGGGTGAAGTTACCTTTTAGGAAACATAAAAAGCTGGAAATGGCTCCTTGTTTAAGCTCCAGACTGAGTTTGGCAGGAGTCCAGCTGTCAGCCCTAACCAGCATTGAACAGTCTTGGTGTGCTGAATAGGAAGGAACATTGTACACGAGGGAAGTAATCAAATTGTTCACAACAGAGCATCAAAGGAGTCCTGTCCTTCTCTGCTTTGAGTAAACTTTACCCTAGTCAGTAAATATTTCCTCAGTAAGTTGCTTCCTTTCTTTTCACCTGAAGATCAAAGTTGCAGCCAGGTGAGGTTGGTGTCTTCTCCCAGGTCACAAACATCAGGACAAGAGGAAATGGCCTCAGTTTGCATCAGGGGAGATTTAGATTGGATATTAGGGAAAATTTCCTCACCAAAAGGATTGTCAGACCTGGCACAGCTGCCCAGTGGCAGTGGTGGAGTGCCCATCCCTGGAGGCATTTAAAAGCTGTGTGGATGTGGCACTTGGGGACATGGGTCAGTGGTGAAGATGACACTGTCAGGTTATTGGTTGGACTTGATGACCTTAGAGGGCTTTTCCAACCTAAGTGATTCCATGATTCTTCAAAATCCCTGGCTACTATGACAGTGTTATGTATCAATTTTCCATGGAAGAGTGAATGTCACCCTCAGTACAAATTGTTTCAATATCCCTATTGAATAAAACCAAATACTTTCCATTTTTAGGCTAATTCTTCACACACACATGTATTCAAAATGTAAGCAGTTGTCTTGCTTCTCTTACAAAGCAAATTGTTAGAATCCTAGCAAAAAGAAATCCTAAAGAAATAACCAGCCAGTAACATCAATGTAGTTTTATGGAAGATGAAATGAGCTGGTTTAGGAATCAGCTATTCAGATCAGATGTAACCTGATCAAAAGGAGTTTGGGGAGGGAGGGTAAAGAATCACCTAAGCCTTGTGCTGCAGGCATTGAAAACTATGTGTGTGTGTCATGTTTTGATAAATAAGAATTTATAACCTTATGGTGCAGTTTTCTGCCAGAAGGAAATGAAGATTACAGTAAAAACAGGCATGTTTTGCTCTGTTTCCTGTGGAAAGCATTAAAGAACCTTGTAATTTAAATTACTTCAGCTTGCTCTCTCAGTTGGCATGGCTGGGATGTTAGAGAGCTGTTAAATCCTGAGGCAGTCACATCTGTGAGGCTTCTGAATGAAGGAAATGTGCTGCTTGAGTGTTCTATTTGACAGGTAACTTGTTCTAAATGGTGTAATATTTTTCCTTTGAGCAGCTGCTGGCAGTTCCTGTAGATAAAGTTGTTGAACTGTTCAGAAGAGAGACCTGGGATAGTCAATTTGATCTGTCAGATGCCTCCATCACACAGGTAGGTGCAGAAACCAGGGGCTGTTAAATACTCTGCAATTTAAATGTTATTCTGCTAGAAGTTGTCTTGTGCACAGTACCTCTCCCTGGCCCCCTTCTCTTCGTAATGATTGTTCACATTTTCTGTTTAATTTCTGATCCTGTTGCTTTCTGTTGGAAAACAGGGCAGAGATGCTGAGTGGTGTCAAACACCTTCTTGTGGCTCTGATTCCCCTCCTTCATTTATAGTAACCCACCAGGTCTCTAAAGTCTCCTGGTGACTCACCCACTGCAGCTGAAGAACATCTGTTTTCACAAATTGCTCTAAATACAGAGCTTTTTAGAGAAAATGTCAGGAGTATTATTTCTGTGTGGAGCAGAGATGTCAGTTGTTCAGTTTCTATTTTATTGAGCTGAAATTTAGTAGACCTGACTGTGCCACCTTCTTTCTTTTGGCCTCACTATGTAATTGGGCATTTTTGGGTTGAAGAGAATCACCTTCTAGAGTTATTAAGATGCAGAACACACAGCCTTGGATTTTAATTTATGGGACCGTATGAAGTTCAAAATAAATAAAGCAATGTTTAGTGCTGAGTTTGCAAAATACACTCTGCTTCTTTCTGCATGTCTAGAATTGGGTTTTGTTTGGCCACATGGCACTGTTTAATGACAGAAGATGCATATTCTGAAACAAAAATAGGTGTGTTATCTTAAAGAGTGGGTTTTCTAAAGCAACCATTTTTATAATAGTTTTTAAAGAAAAAGAGCTACTTAACCCCAGCCCATATACAGGAGGCTGAATATAGTCTGCTAAAGATGATTATTAATTTTTTTATTCCAGAATATGTCTGTTTTAAGCTCCAGAATAGGAATGCTGTTCATGCATTGGTTACTTTTTATTATAATTTGTTTCATTTTTCTCCTTAGCCCTTGAATGTTGTGGTCTGGTCTCCTTGTGGGCAGTTCCTGGCAGCTGGAAGTGTGGATGGGAATTTAGTGGTGTGGAATGTGGAAACCCAGCAGTGCATAGAGAGGTATTCAGTGTTGTTCCATAAATCCCCAAGTTCATCTCTTTTTCTCGAAATAAAATTTTATGGTCTTTTCTGTAAAACTTTTTTGTGCAAATGTAGAACTCTGCCTCTTGAAAAACTCTGAGATTTACAGGGTTTTCTGGTTTAACCTGTCAGGCACCTTAGGGAAGGGACTTGAATGTGGATTTTGTTCAAATCCCAGAATCTGTCTTCCTGTGTATATGTGTTATTATTTTTGAAACTGATGATTAAAGGATAGCTTTGATGGAAACAAATTTTCCTCTCATCCCAGGCCCCAGTAACATATTTTCTAGAGGGAGAGGGAAACACAGGTCAGTCAGTCATCCTCACCTGTAGGCCAAAAAGGACAGACTGGCAAATTGCAATTTGGTTAATTAAAGCTCTTAAAAACCCCTAAATATCCCCATAATTAAAATCAAAGGTATTATTAAATGAGGTCAAGAAGAAGATAATTATCTGAACATTTTGTGTAAGAAACATGATTGTAACTGCAATCGCTATCTTAAGAATTATTGACAGATTATGTAAATAATTAATGGGATGATTTTTTTAAGGATAAAGGGTGGAAAAGATAGAGGATTAATTTATCTGTTTATTCGAGAGAAACAAATAATGTTCTTTCTATAACTGGATGGCTCTGGAATAAATGAGTGCTGAGGAGTTCCTTTGTCTTCTAAATGTGTATCAGGAAGCTGTTGTTTTAAGAGTATGATTCTGATTGATTTTTAAACCTTAAATTATTTTCTTCATAGAAAAGGAAGACTTGCTCTATTTTTATAGCAGCTGTTTACTCTGATGGTGACCTATTAATTATCTTATTATGTATAATATCACTTTCTTGTACTAATAAAAATTACCACTTTTTGCAATAACTCTTGGAGGGGAAGGTTCTGCCCTGAGGACTTTATTAAAATCCATTATTTTCATATTCTTTTTAGGATGAAGCATGAGAAAAAATACTCAATTTGTGGACTGGCATGGCACCCTAAATATAAGCAAATTGCTTACACAGACAATGAAGGAAATCTGGGGCTGTTGGAAAATATTGGTGATGTAGAGAAGCCTAATGACAAGGTGCTCAGTACCAATGACTTCTTGAATGAATATCATTATTTAGGTTATGTGGAACACTCTGTTTTGTGCTTTACAAGTTCCCTCTTGTGTGTTAATTTATTTCTTGAGTTCCATGTCCAAAGGAAGTTTTGTGCTGATGGCTAATCTGGTTGTAGGTTGCCAGTGCAGTGGCCAAAGACTACAACGATCTGTTTGATGGAGATGATGATGATTATTTAAATGGGGATATGATTGAACCACCTTCTTCCCCAAAAACTGGAGATCATGAGGATGATGCTGATGACCTTATGCAACCCCCAGGCCATATGAGACGGGCAGTAATTGATGATGATGATAACTCACTAGGTACACAATGAACTGATTTTCCAGAGCTCTTTTACTGGCATGATCTTTTAGCATCTTCTACTCAGATATAGTCTGCTTTGTTTTTCCAGAGAAATCTTGACTGTTTTAAATTTTTTTAACCTATATTCTGTCATAATACTGTATGTGAGATTTTTTTTTTTTTTTTTTTTACTTCTAGATATTGGGTTGATAAAAGCTAGTTCTGGTCTTCTTGAGAAGGAGGATGATGGTGATGATCAGACTGGTGGCTTTTCAGCTTTGCCACCATCATCTACACAACAGCCTTTCTATGATGGGCCAATGCCAACCCCCAGGCAAAAGCCCTTCCAGTCTGGCTCCACTCCTGTGCATCTGATGCATCGATTCATGGTAAATCTGTGTGGTTATTTAGATTTAGATGCTGGTTATTTAGATGTAAAGTATTAATTTTATATTTAATATTGTCCATTTCAGGTAGTGTTTTAATCTAGTCCAGTGTTTTTTAATACTTTACAGTGTGAAGCTAAATAATGGAAAGTAGCTTTGTTTTCATGCAAGGACTCCATAATATTTTGGTTTACATTTCAGTTGCTTTAGAAATAAATACTTTGCTTTAAGACAAAATCAAGCTATGCAGTTTGTACCCATGCTACTCAATTCTAGCAAATCCATTTAAAAATTAGTTTTATGTCAGAACTGTGGATAATTTTGTGCTGTTAAGACTTGTATGTTAAACATTCACTATTTCTTTCTATCTGCAAGTTCTTTCCACTTAATTTGGTAAGGAGAAAGGTGGCTGAGCAGTGAGAGTGAAACTACTTTCTGCCTAATTCAGCTGTTTTAGGAACCACAAGTCCTGATTACACAGGTCTTCAATCTTTCTCCAGCCTGCCACCCACTCTGGTTTCAGATAGAATAATTACAGCAGGCTGGTTTAGGGCAGTATATCTGATGGATTTAGCACATTTGACTTGATGGGTTTTTTTGAGTGTGTGTGGTTCCTTTTGCCAGGTGTGGAATTCGGTTGGAATCATTCGCTGCTACAACGACGAGCAGGACAACGCCATAGACATCGAGTTCCACGACACCTCTGTGCACCACGCCACTCACCTCCCCAACTCCCTGGGCCACACCATGGCTGACCTCTCCACTGAAGCCATTCTGCTGGCCTGTGAGAGTACAGAGGAACTTGCAAGGTAAGTCATGGCCTTGCTCTGCAAAGCCCATGATAGGGAGATGCTTTTAACTTGTTTCAAATATTTCAGCTTTTGTTATCAGCTTCTGTCGATTCTGAGCTTTTTGGCTTTTGATCATGCTTTTTATGTATG
>VXBC01001795.1:155038-175250 GCA_013399945.1 Ploceus nigricollis | reverse complement strand
TTGTGGAAGAGATAAAGAAAAAACTGCCCAATTAACAGAAGGTAACTGCCCCACCTCTAACAGATGGTAATTGAATACTCACCCAGGTAAACCTGACACAATGGGACCACTCTCGAGGAGGATTTTAGCTTCCACCTGCTTGAAGACTTCAAGAGTACTGAAAAATGTAATTTGTTTCCTAAGAATTTCTTCTTAATTCCTTTTTCAAATATGTGTATACTGGAAACTTCACACAGTGCAGGCTCAAAGGAAATTGTAAACATGAACAACAATTTTTCAGTCTGCTCAGATCACAAATCAGTCATAAAGGTTCAGCTATTTCTTTTCACACTGTTGCTAAGGAGATGTTTGGAGATACCCATAAGAATTTCAAGTTTGAGGAACACAAGTTTATGAAAACCATAGAAAGATTTAAGCAGCTGGGCCAGCTAAACTCTGTTCTTGCATTTAAGAACAATTTCAACAGTATTTCATTGATGGTTTCTGTGGAAATATCTTGAAGAAAGAGCTTTCTTCTTATTTTCATACATACAGCCTTGTGGTAAGTTGAGAAACATCCTTTAAAAGTATTATTTGTTATATATTGGTTGTCTGATTTTGAAAGTGTCAGTGTTTTTCTCAGTGGAAATGGGTAACCTCTCAAAAGGCACAAGGTCTGTGGATTGGTCATAAGCAGTTTTCAGTTATTAAGAACTGAACTTTCTAATATTTTTTCCCCTTGAAAGGTGGCATAACATGACTGACTTCTAATGAGGGCTGATATTCAGGGTGCCAAGGAGGACATTTATCTGCTTCCACCTAAAAAATCTCCCCTCAGCCCTTTCGACTCTCTCTGCTTCAGGCTTTAGAGACTTTAAATCTACAGTGGTGGAGGTCAAGCTGGCTCTTCAGTTTTTGAATAATAAGAGCAAGACCTTTGCAAGTGACCACTTGAAATTTGTAGTGCCACCTGTAGTTCCATCAGAGATCTCTGACAAAAATTTATTATACTGGTGTATTTTCAGATATTGTATTTACTTCCTGTTGAGATGTTTGTTGGTTCTTTGTCTCTGCCTTAGCAAGCTCCACTGCATCCATTTTGGCTCCTGGGATGCCAACAAGGAGTGGACTGTGGATATGCCAAAGGATGAAGAGATTGAGGCCATCTGTCTAGGTCAGGGCTGGGCTGCCTGTGCCACCACTGCCCTGCTGGTCCGTGTGTTCACAGTTGGAGGAGTCCAGAAAGAGATCTTCAGTCTCCCAGGCCCAGTGGTGTCCATGGCAGGGCATGGAGAGCAGCTGATGGTTGTTTATCACAGAGGTAGTTTTCTCCCTTTTGGTTTTTTTTTTTAACTGGGATTGTTTTCAATGCTCACCTCTCACTGGCTTCACACACTGGTTAATTTGTTTGTAATCTCCAGAGAGTGTTTTCTTCTTCTTTTCTTCATGGTGTTTGTCCTTTTCCTCTTCTGGGTGATGCTTTTACAAGCACATCCATCACAACCCACAGACCTGTGACTTCTGCCAGCAGAGCCTGTGTTTGATATTGGGATGCTGAGATTAAACTGTAGGGAAGGGGAGAACTTTGCAACAGTGAAATTAACTTATTAAATTTGGGTTTCAGATGTGCCAGAAGGAATTACTACAGGAAATTAAGGAAGTTGTTGTTATGCACATCTTGAGTGTCCAAAATATCAAATAGTTGTGTGAGACCAGTGGTGGTATCCATGGGTAATGCTGCATTAGAATTAGTTTTTGATTCAAAACTAATTTAGCCAATTCTTCTGTTTTCTAACACAGTCATTGAACAACTTCTTCCTAGGGACTGGGTTTGATGGGGACCAGTGCCTTGGGGTACAGCTGATGGAGCTAGGAATGAAGAAAAGACAAATTTTGCATGGAGACCCTCTTGCTCTGACAAGGAAATCCTATTTGGTGTGGGTTGGATTCTCTGCAGAAGGTATGAAACACCTGCATGAGAGCTGTTGACAAATACTGACACTGCTGGGGGGCTCACAGGAAAGCTGGAGAGGAACTTTGGACAAGACAAGGGAAAATGGCTTCAAACTGCCAGAGGTCAGGGTTAGATGGGATTTTGGGAAGGAATTCTTCCCTGTGAGGGTGATGAGGCCCTGGCACAGGGTGCCCAGAGAAGCTGTGGCTGCTCCTGGATCCCTGGCAGTGTCCAAGGCCAGGCTGGATGGGACTTGGAGCAACCTGGGATAGTGGGAGGTGTCCCTGCCCATGCATGAGAGGGGGTGGAACAAGATGGTTTTTAACATCCCTTCCAACCCAAACCATCCTGTGATTTTATGGAGAAGTTTGGCTAATTAATGCCCTTTCAATAATGTAGATCTTGGGACTTGGACTTTTTCTTCCAGTCTCCTCAACAATGAATAAAATTCTATTTCTCTTCTTTTAATATATTTGTCAGAAATCTTTAATATTTTCCCATTCAAACGTTATCAGAACTTGTTCTCCTAATTGGTTTTCCTGCTCAGCCAAAAGAAATAAACTGTGTTAATACACCGTAAGAACACCCAACCTCCTAAAGTTGGTAGCTTGGGAGGACCTTTTATAATAAACATAAAAAGTAATTGTATAACAGCTGATTTCCTTTGGGAATCTGCCCAAGCAGTATAAATTCGATTTCTCCATAAAATGTTTTAACTTTGAACGTGTCAGTTGACCAGCAGTGGTGCTGGCTGACAGAAGGTGGCGCATCTTTCCAAGGAAACTGCCTTTTCCAAACTCATTTCTGCTGTGTTTGGGAGAGAGGATGTCTATCTGAAATATGGAAACCATCATTTCCCAGCTGTATCCACCACTCCCATCTTGCTGGGCTGTAATTTGCTGCCTGACAGAGGAAATGCTCTCATTTATTACAAACAGGTACCCCTTGTTACGTGGATTCCGAGGGAATCGTGCGGATGCTGAACCGAGGGCTTGGGAACACTTGGATTCCAGTGTGCAACACCAGAGAGCATTGCAAAGGGAAATATGATCATTACTGGGTCGTTGGCATCCATGAAAATCCCCAGCAGCTCAGGTCAGATAATTCACAAGGAAACACTTTGTTTGTCTTGGTTTTCAATCCTAGAGAATCCTTTTTCAATCCCTTTTTACAGAGAGAAACTGCAAACTTCAGCTGGTGCTGAAACAAGTGCCTGGTAAATATGCACAGCAAATGGTAACTCCCCAAATAGAATTCTGCATGGAGGATTCCTTATTAAAGTGGTTTTGAGTAACTCAGTAGAGTTTTATAATTTGTAACTGATTAATTGGCTCAGAGATGTGTGTGCACTTTATTGACACATTCATAAAACTGCATTTTGCTAGAGAAGCTTTCTAAAGTTGTGGTGGCTGTTAGAAATCTACTTCTGCTTTTGATGGCTTTGGTTGTTTTTTCTTTTTTTTTCCAAGTTTTTGGGGTTCTTGGTATCTTTTTCCCCCTCACTTTGTTTTCCCCTTTTTTGACTTGGAAAATAATCCAATCCTATAACTCATCTACATCATCAGACATAGATAAATCAGATCTGTCTGTTACTACATTAATATTTAAACTGTGGCCTTGAAGAACCATTTTGGATGTAAAATTGCTCAAATATTTAGCTGAAAGCTAACCATTTCTTTATAAAATGTTATACTAGTGTGTCTAAATAACTGTTTCTCTTTAGTGTGACATGCATGCTGGACATTTTGTTGCTAAGCTTTATTTATAGCAGTTTTTATTCAGTGGTCTGTGTCCTTTTCCTATCAGGGCAGAATCCATCAGCTCACATATTTTACTGAAATTTAGACTCTGTTACTTTAGTAATTATGGACAATTGTAGAGTTTGGTGGGAGACTGAACTTTATTTTAACTTATGTGGCATTCTCCATAATACTCTGCTTTTTTGGAATGAGGGAAATAATTTGATACCTCTGTTAAATGTCACTTCCCTGCCTGTTTCTCCCTCCAAATCATTATGTTGGCCTCCAGAAAATTCACCAAAAATGTACAGGTCACATCACATTGATAAGATGGTCAACTGTGAGTGTCTCATCCTGAGTTTTTCCTTCTACTCCAAGAAGGAGAATGCTGCTCTCTGCATTTTTAAGAACATTTTACTTAAAGCCAGCAGCATAATGAAGATAAGGAGGGGGCAGGGTTGTTGTAGAAACACCACATGACTTAATTAAGAGATAGCCAGAACACTGATGCTTCCTGTTCTTTTTTTTCAAGCTCTGAAACAGCAGCTTAGAAACCCAGATGTTTTTGTCAATGCTGCATTGGTGCTGCAGGAAACACAGCTCTTCCTCAGTCAATGGTTTGCTTAAGTGATTGTTACCAGAAATTACTCCTTTAAATATAATGAGGCAATAAGTCTGTGCCTTCAGTTGTTCAGTGGTTTCTGATTTTAATATATTGCATTTACTCTTTGTAACAGCTGTTAAATCAAACATTCTGTGAGATCAAGATCAGAGTGTGTTACGTGCCACATTTGGAGTTTAAAGTGTGAACAAGAGCAGCGTGTGCCTTGCTGGTTTTGAACTCTTTTCTTGCTTGCCATGTAAAGATAACCCTTTATCATGCAATCTTACACATTGCTGTATTTAAGCCAGTCATTTAATTGCTACTTTCCAAAGGACAAATCCTCTTAAAGTATCTTGCTGCTTAGGAGAGCTGGTTTGGGTGTGGAACATCTGGTGAGTGTGGGTGTTTTGTTTCCTGTGCACAGGTGTATCCCTTGTAAAGGAGCCCGGTTCCCTCCCACCCTGCCACGACCTGCTGTAGCAATCCTGCCTTTTAAACTGCCTTATTGTCAAGTTGAAACAGAGAAGGGACAGATGGAGGTATGGAATGGTGTGGAGTCCACAGCTGGGAGGCTCAGGTGTCCCTGGAGTGGGGATTATACAAGACCCCTAATAATGATCTCTGCTGTGAAAGAGGACAGGGCAAACCCTCAGTAAAACACATGGCCAAGGGGGTTGTTTGGGTTCAGTGTTTTGTGGAGATTTTCTGGTTTGCTTCACAACTGTTCCTAGAAGAGCACAAAATAAAACTGGCAGAGCTGATGCAAAGTAGTATTAACATATGATCTGTTTCTGACCAGTGAAGTCTTTCTCACTCTCATTTTTTTAGTGGGTTGTGATACCAGATTGGGTGATCCCAGTCAAGATGCCCTTGAATATGTCTGGGTTTTACTATTTTATTAACAAAATTTCTGAAAGATGTACTAAGTATCCAAATTCATGATCACTGAAAACACAGGTCTTCTGGCTTAGCTTATTTAGAGGCTGGTTGAAGCAAGATGTGCCCACGGACAACTTCTGGAAAAACAACTCTCTTTATTCTTCAATTTTTGTTGGTTTAAGTATTTCAAGCTTGTGATGCTCAGCTGTAATGCACAAAAGAGAAATGAACATAAAATTCTAATCTCAGCCTTTGAACAGTTTAATGCTATTTGAAATTTATTCTCTTTGATAGAAGTGTAGATCAAAAGTTTCAATAGTAAACACCCTGTCATTTTTAATGAATTCTCCTTCATTTGGTTAAGTGTTTTGTTCTTTATCTGATGCTTGCCATTCCTCCCTCTACCCAAAATAATGGGATGAGAATGCCAGGAACTGTTGATTTGGCTTGAGGGAATATGTGTAGGTAAAGAAAAGTTATTCTAATACATCTGATGAAAACATACTGCTTTTGAATAAGTTTATAATAATTTTGAACAAGGCTAGCCTAGTCTAATAGCCATACTTGCATTATAGTTTTTGTTTGTGTCTCTCAGGTAAACTCCTAAGTTTGCTGAGTTGTTCTAGAACACTTCCAGTTTGCTGTGGGACAGCACATAAAATAACTTGTTCTAGAATTGTCTATCCTGATGGTATGTTGGTGAACATGTAGGTTTCATCCTGCTGCAAGCCTGTCATATAAATGGAATTCAACATATATGGCAACTGTTTGGATCAGTTTGTGTAAGTGTGGTTGTTATCCATCTTTTCCTTGGTAGGCATTGACATGAAGGAGAATTGTCTGCCCCTCACCCTCATTATCAGAGGAAAGGAATGTTTAAGAATAAGTGGATAAAATACATTGTAAATTATTAGGCATTATGTTATGGACTCTTTTTTCCCCTCTGAATTCCAACACTCATCCTTCTCCCTTTTTTTCAGGAGCAGTACTGGCGTTCTGTTTTATTTCACAGCCATGTGGATTACTTGTCAAAAAATGGCTACGAATTTGATGAAAATGCTAAAAATCAGGCAGTGAAAGAACAGCAAGAACTTCTAATGAAGCTGTTTGCTGTAAGTACAAGTACATAATAGAAAGAATCCCTGAGATTTATCCCTGAGACTGGAGGCGCTAAGGGCCAGGTTGGACAGGGCTTGGAGCAACCTGGGATAGTGGAAGGTGTCCCTACTCATGGCAGGGGGGTGGAATGAGATGAGCTTTAAGGCCCCTTTCAACCCAAACCATTTTATGATTCTATAATTTATTTGTAGATGGCATCTAATGTAAATGCTGATGTGATTCCTCTTATTAGGAGTCTGGCTATGATTGGCAATCCAGCTAGTTCAGACTCTGATAAAAAGTGGGCTGCAGTGTGAAGGGTGGGGGGAAGAAGGAAATAAAAAAGCTTTTTCTTTGATCTGTAGCTCATGATTGTTGGTGTCTTGTCTTTATTCATTCACTCCACCAAGACCATGATATCCTGCTCCTGGAGTCTTGAGGGAGGTGTGGAATTGAGGTGTGACTCCCCAGGCTTCTTCTCTTGCAGCTTTCCTGCAAGCTGGAGCGTGAGTCCCGCTGCGTGGAGCTCGCTGACCTCATGACCCACAACGTGCTGAATTTGGCCATCAAATACGCCTCACGCTCCCGCAGGCTGAACTTAGCCCAGCTCCTCAGTGAGGTGGCTGTGGAAAAAGCCTCAGAGCTGGCAGCAGCACAGGAAGTTCAGGAGGAGGAAGAGGATTTCCGAAAGCACTCGAGCGCTGGGTAACGCGAATTTCCGTGGCTAAAAAACTGGGATGGTTTGTGCTGCTCTGGTAATGTTTTGATGCACTTCTGTGGCCCACAGTCTGCAGGGTATTTGTGGGTGAAGTGACAGCTCGAGTTGCTCTGCTTGGAAATGATACTTGTGAAATGACACATCCTTGTTGGTGTCTTGTGAGGACTCATTAGTCCCAGGATACCAGCACAGAGGGAAGTATCTGCACTCCTCACTTCCTGTGTGCCTGTGTCCCGCAGCCTCAGAGCCAAAGCAGGCTCAATGCTAAGTTGCTCTGACTGGAATTTTCTCTTCCCACATTTCCCTGCCTTTGGTTGACTCCCACTATTTTTTTTTCCTCTTTGTCTCAGTCTCTCAACCTCGATTCATTCCACACCTGTTTTAAAATCCTATCTTTCTCCATCCATCCCTTTCTTTCAATATCCCATCTCAGTTTATTTTATTTGGTCTTATTCCCTCCTAACTAATCCCAGCTCTTCAAAGCTATGGAACATATTACAGGTTGGCTTTGCATTATTTTTCTCTTTGTGCTATCAGTTTTCCTCTCCTTCCTGCATCTGCTTTGTATAACATGACGAGGCAAAAGGTGTGTGTTTGTGTTTTGGTGTTGTTTTTTTTTTTTATTGTTATGGGGTTGTTTTTTAACATATTTAAATTGATAATAATATTTATATTTATTGAAGCAATGTCTTCCTATAGCAAATTTATGTATGAAGTTTGGGACTTATTTAAGCAAAAGGAAGTGATAAGT
This sequence comes from Ploceus nigricollis, assembly GCA_013399945.1. Classification (NCBI taxonomy): domain Eukaryota; kingdom Metazoa; phylum Chordata; class Aves; order Passeriformes; family Ploceidae; genus Ploceus; species Ploceus nigricollis. The sequence goes on along the minus strand of VXBC01001795.1, from coordinate 167,528 downwards.
CTCTGAACTTATCTGTAGCCTTTCCCTTATTCTTCTGTGTTAAACTGCACAGTCAAAACTAATTTCTAAATATTCTGGCTTGTTCTTCTGGATCCTTTGTTGAAGCTGTAATCACATGTCTGCAACATCAACCACTCTGAGGGTTAAAATCCATCACAAACATTGTTGTTCTTAGTGCCAGAGTAATCTAATACTGATTGTTTTGGTTGAAAGAAATGGGCCTTTTGTTTATGTATATTATACAGATTTTGGGAACTGGCAAATTTTAGGAGGAAAATGCAAGAATTGTACATCCTACTATATTGGGAATTTAAAGAATAATCATATTAAATGTTCAAACTTGATGCCTTCAGTATGAAATTATATATCCATGTTATATACATACATACATATATATACACACATATGCATATATATTATATATGTGTATATATATAAAATACATATATACAGTATATATGAATATACTGTGTGTATTTTCATGGATGCAGAAAAGTAATCTGATGATACTGGAGGTATGTGTTTACATGGAGATTAGAGAAGATCTTTAATATTTGCATTTATATTTGTTGCAAAGTGTTCTGGCAGTAAAGTTATGAAGTGGTTAACGCATCTTTAGTCATCACAGTTTAATCAAGGTATAATGCACATAAATGCCAAATGTTATTGTTCTTATTGCCTAAATTAGGTAGGTGAGCTTGCTGACTGTTGTTTCAGTTTTCCTTCTAAACTTGGTGACCACTTCCTTTCTGCTGAATTCCTTCCTTTAGTTCCAGCAGCTCTGCCACCAAGTGGGGTCAGCTGCCAGGCAGGAATGTTCAGCAAGACCAAGAAGTGGAAGATGATGAAGAAACTGATGCCTGTGAGGAAGCAGAAGAAACCCTAGAAGTGCATAAAGAGAGTAAGAAAAAGATATTCCCTGAATAGACTGGGAGTTATCCAGATAGCTTTTGCAGACTTAATAAGGAATTAAGTGGCTCCATATTCCAGCCTGTGCCTGCAGTCACTGCAGAGAAACAAGTTCACTGTGTGTCATCTGCTGTGTCACAGCTGTGTGTGCTTTGTACTCAGTGTCCATTAGAGGGGCCCTGGGGTACTTTTTCCTGTTGCCTGATTTTATTCCTAAAGGACTGGCTCACCTTCTAATCAGTTACTTTGATTTCAGCTCCAATCTTGCAGGAGGTGGATTGATAGATGAGTAGTTTGGGCACACTTTAAGGAATAAGCTTAAGGTTTAAGAAATAAATTTACAACTCTAAATCTAGGTAGAGGTGACAGATGGTTTTGTAAAAGTGTTTGTACTCTCTGATAATTTTACTGTAATCATGGAATCACAGAATGGGTTGGAAGAGACCTTAAAGATCATCCAGTTGCAGCCCTGCTGCCAAGGGCAGGGACACCTTCCACTAGACCAGGTTGCTCAAGCCCCATCCTTCCTTACTTGTCTGTTTGGTTTGATTTTTTTAAAGAATTTATGCTACAGTATTTTATTGTATTTAAATATGTTCTCCTCTCCTTTTTCAGAAGAGCCAAATTGTTTCTCCAAAGGTGTCACTTCAGCAGAGATGACTACTCCAAAGCCTGGTGAGTAAATAATTTATTCCAGGATAAAGTTATGACAACTTTGTCATTCTTCACAATATCTGCTCCTGTTTTTTATCCTTTGTTCTCCCAGTACTACTTAAATTTAATGCATAATAGTGTTGTCAAATGATAAATTTACAGAATCATGGGATGGCTTAGATTGGAAGGGACCTTAAAGCTCACCTCATTCCAACCCCTTGCCATGGACAGGGACACCTTCCACTATCCCAGGTTGCTCCAAGCCCTGTCCAACCTGGCCTGCTCATGCAGGTTGCTGTTCTCACATTTTTAAGAGATTCCCTATTCCTGTCTTCACTACCTAATGGTCTTCATAACACTGTTCTGATTGCCTCAGCTGTGCCAAATGCTGAATCAGTGCCTGCCTGGCTATGCCATGAAGGCATTCTTTGGGACAAGGGAGAAATGAGAACAGTGATTAATGGATTTGTTTCACTACTCCCAGGCACATTTATTACTTGCAAGGCAGAGTGAGAAATCCTGAGGTAGAACTGTGAGTGTGGGCAGGCAGAGGCAGAATGTGACCTCCAGCAACCTGCCAACCCTTGAGCAAGAATAATAGGAGTGGAAATGGATTTGGGAGTGGAGGAAGTACTGGGTCTTCCTCTGGGTTTGTATTTTAAGCTGTTGGTCCTGTGTGGCATTTCTGATAACTAAGAATAGCTGAGCACGTACAGCATAACCTTCACAGGGTTATTAAAGTGTCTTTCTACTCATCTAAAATGTGCACATTGCCTCAAAGATTTAGATATATGTGTGAGTGCACACATTTTTACATTCTTTATTCTCTCCTCTGAAATAGCTCTGGTTGCATCCAGCAGCAGAGGACGAGTGAATCCATTTAAGGTAAGAATTTTGCAGCTTCAATTTTGATGCTCTGAAGATCACAACAGATTCTGTCTGGAGTTTCCAATATAACTGATACCTTGGAGGGGAACATGACAGAAAATAAATAAAACACCTATTTATTTGTTTTGCTAGGTGTCATCCAGCAAAAAGGACACAGTGGTCCCCTCAGGAAATGTTTTAGACAATATGACCAAATACTCAAAGAAAACATCTTCATCTGGCAGTCGAGCTGCAGACAAGCAGAACCCTCCAGTTATAAAGCCTCTGACTCCCAAACCCAAGACCAAGCAGGTAATGTTTGTAGTCTTCCTTGCATAATTTCAGTGAGGAAAGATCAAAAAAATGGAGTTTTACCAGCTTTTATCAAGTATGAAACCCTGTGAGTAAAGCAGCTTAGATGGCAGAATTCATTTAAGCATAGTGTAAAGACTATGACAGCACATAAAACAGCAGAAAAAAAAATCAGTTGTAGAAATTAGTTTCTGTAGTGAACCTTGTGCTTTTATTTTAAATAATGTAAACATCTGTTGGGCTGAAATTGGATGGGCTAGATAATCTATTAATGCAAGTGATTATTGTGTCTTTAGGAAAGGCTTGGGGTTTGTTAGGCTACATGGTACATGTTGTCTGAGAGTGAGGTGATTTTACTTTTTTCTTTCTTATTCTCCATTTCTGTAGGCTTCAGCAGCCTCCTTCTTCCAGCCTCGCACACCTGCAACTAATCCTGGTGAAAAAACAGTGGAAGAAAGAGAAGAAAAAGCAGGAAACGAGTCCCAAGAAGCCAAAGTCACAGCACAGGAAAACACTGAAAACAGAAGGTGAGAGACACTTGCATCTCAGTGCCATATTCAAATTTTGATAAAAATGCAAGTCCAAAATCTGTTTTATTTCTGAAGATGTTGGGCTGGCCAAAGAAATATAACATGAAGATTTAAAGTTTAGCTCACAAGTTGTCACATTCATGAACTCACCTGAAAAATGTGGGAGGGAATAATAAATGAGCAGCTCAAAATATAATTTTGGGGCTCTAAACAACAATTTTTGCCTTGATACTGCTGGTAATGACCTTTGATAAATGAAACCATGCTGCTGTGACAGTTCCAAGTATAGGAAATACTGAAAGTTTCAACAGCTCTAGAAAATCTCAAAGTCTCAAAACCTTGAATCACCTGAGGAGCTCATCTCTTCCTAGCCTAAGGCTCTAATCTGTCTTATTCCTGGGAAGCAGATGTATTTCCCAACAATCCCAATCCTCATGAAACCTGCATTATTACAATCATGTTTCATTTAGGCTTCATTTAGCTGAGGAAGATGAAGGTAATTATTACTCATTTGGACTGGCATTCTTTCAGTTAACCTTTACAGGTGATGTTCTACAACAAGGGGCAAGGAGAGCTGTGAGAAGGATGAGCTGAGCTAATGAATGTGCTCTATTTTTAGTTTGATGGGACCCTGTCAGAAAGGAAGAGAACTATTATGCTTTGTCATTCTAAAACTGGAATGTTAATCTCCATATATATCTCACAGTTTTAATAAAAATCCTTGACTTAGTCTTGCCTTGTCAGCATGTTCTCAGAGCATTCTGCAGTGGGAGAGGAGGCTGCTGCCCTGAGAGGTCTTCTGAGAGCAAAAATACCCAGTTAGGTGCTGCTCAGAAATGTTGTTTTGGGAGGATGTGGTTTTCCTATAATCTTCTTAACCAGACAATTTTTGTGTGCTTGCTTTAGACCAAAGACAGGTTTCCAGATGTGGCTAGAAGAGAACAGAGCAAACATTTTGACAGATAATCCTGATCTGAATGAAGCAGAAGTAATAAAAGAAGGAATGAGTCGATTTAGAATGCTGACATCAGAGGAAAGGATGGTAAGAAAACATTCTCTAATTCTGTGGGTTTGATAATTTTTTTTCCCTCCAGTGGATCCCTGGGTTGTTTTCAGTTAGAAATTTTTTCTGGAAATTCCACTCTTATCCATCTTTATGGTTTTCAATTTTGAGTTGTGCCATGATCTATGACATATAATTTATGAAAATATAAACTGAATTATAAGCAATATCAGAAAGCAGCTTTTCCAAAGCGAGGCTAGTGACAGGAATGTAATCAATGAACAAATAACAAAAGGAATGAGTCTAAAGTGACACAGCCAGGCTTAACTCACTGGGGATTAAATTTGTTCTCATTTAACTTGTTGGGTCTTTTGGGTTTCTCATTTCTCCAGAAAGACAATTAAGAGCTTCAATTTCATATACAGTTTCAAAAGAAGTGCAGTTTTGAAGGAGAATGTTTTTAGAAGAAAGTGAGGAAATAATTTCTTACTTAATCCCGATTAGTTCTTCACAGGAATTATTTCAGTACCTTAAAATCAGAGTAATAATGTGTATAAAAACAAAGTGGTGAGTTTTGTGGCCTAATTTGTAGTTTTCTGTTCTCCTTCAAAGGTGTGGACTGAGAAAGCAAAAGGAGGAAGAGTCAGTGACTCAGCAGAAGACAAAAAGCGGAAGCGTCCCACAGCTGAGGAAGATGAAGTGAAAAAGAGCCAGGAGCAGAAATCCGAAGACACAAATGTATCCAAAAAATCCAAGCCTTTAGATCCATCCACAAACAACAGATTGTCAGGTTTTGCCTTCAAGCAGAGCTAGATGAAGTGGTGCCTTCTCAGTGTCTGTGTTCTGAAAGAATTCATGGAAGAAATTCCTCTGTGTTGAGGAATTGGCTGCCATGCTTGAAGAGCACTGGCAAAAAGAGTGCCTGGCTCCAAATAGTCTGTTAGAAAGTGGTTTATTATCAATTTTTGAGAGGAATGTTGAATCCCCTCCCACAGTCTTTTGCAAGTTCCTGCTCATGGGCCTGTTCCCTGTCAGCACACCCTGAGCACAGCTATGTGGCTGTGGTACACCCTGTGTACCTTGATACCAGTGAGATTGGGTGCTAAATGCAGATTAATCCTTCTGGGGAGGGTAAACTACATCCAAAATCTGCCCTGTGGTTTTAGAGAGGCAAAATAATGGCTTCCCTACCATCCCTACTGCCTTGAGAGTAAGACACTGAGGGAAATGGTTGTGAGGGGGAGAAAGCTGAACACCAGCAACATGCTGAGCTGTATTTTCAACACCTGTGGCAGTAGCAGAGCCTGATATGGGCAGGGATAAAAAACCAGAGCAGAAACTGAGTTAGGAAGGTCAGGTGTGCAAAGCCAAACCATTCCAGACTGTGCAAAGATGCTTTCCCAATCCCTGCCTCAGGAGGATCCAGAAACTGCTCAGAACTTGTAAAGTTTCTAACATTTGTGTCTGTAATGTTTGTTTCTTTAAATAAAATGGCTGTTTCTTTGTTTAAGGTGGTAGAGTCTTCTTTGCAGTTGTAATTAAAGCAAACAGATTTCTGCCCACCAGCCCTAAGGCAGTCAGTTGGTTTTACCCTGCTCTGGAGACAGAGCACTATGTCTAATAAATGTATTTGAAGCAAACTCAAATTTTGAAATGTTTTCAAAGATCAGTTAAAATAATGTAACTTTTTAACATAACAGCTGAGACTGAAGAGTTCTCAAATTCTTTTTTTTTTTTTCCCTGTGTTTGCACAGCCTTTCATTGTTTTCTTTTTTCATTTCTCATCATCCTACTCTCTGCCCAGAGCAGCTGTGGCTGCCCCTGGATCCCTGGAAGTGTCCAAGGCCAGGTTGGACAGGGCTTGGAGCAGCCTGGGACAGTGGAAGGTGTCCCTGCCCATGGCAGGAGGTGGAACTGGATGTTCCACCCAAACCACTGTGATTATTACTGAAAATACATCAGTATTACTGAAAATACATCAGTTGGACTTGATCTTGAAGATCTTTTACAACCTTAACAATTCTTTGGTTCTATAAAAAGGCAAATGATTTTCAATTCAAAACACACTTTAAACCTTGAAATGTGTGGATTGAAGATTGAGATTTCACTAAAAGCTATTAGATTTTACCATAATAAGTGTTTTATTAGACTATTTTAGCAATGGCTGTAGGTAATTTTGGAGAAAACAAAAAAAAAGGGTTGTGATGTCAACAAGGGATGGGAAGTACCAACAGAAAATCCTGAAGACCTGACAACTTCAATACTTCTGTTATCCACAGTTCTTATCTACCATTTCACATTTTATTTGTTTAAGCTGATAGTGGACAGCAAGTAATATTTAACACTAATAATTTTTTGCACTGACATAATGCAGGAAGCATTCTGAGTTTTCTGCATTCTTTGGGAAGAAATTATTGTATCAGAGACTGAGATTTATTTTTAGCTAATAAAGCCTATTTGGGTGTATTTGGGGAAAAATGGGATTGCAGTGGTAAGGAAAACGTCCTGATGGAAAAATCACTGGGCTTGGTGAACTGAAATGTTTTCTTTCTCCTAGACTAGGTTGTTCTGAGGGTGACTTGAGCATCTCGAGTTTGGTGCTGGGAAATTTTCCAGGTAATTCTTGTCATCCACATCCAAAATCCATGTTTGGGCTGCGAGAAAACAGCCCTTTCTACAGACCTGATGTTGGAAGTGGACAGGGAAAACTTCCAAGGGATCTGGGGAGACATCCACTGCTGCAAACAACTGGTCCTACAGAGCATCCAAAGTCCTTTTGGCTCCCAGTGGAGGGAGGAAACAGCCAAAGTAAACTTCCAGGGGAGTTTTCTGGGAGCTGGATGTTTGCAATCCACAGTCCTTCAGAACAAACACGCCAAAGGTCAGTTCAAAAGGAGGCTCCTGGATTTAGGGGTGGTTTCATGGAAATCACTGGGGATATTGGGCACCATCCTGCAGGGCCCTGATTTCCACGTGTTTTTTCTCTTTGCAGAATAGTTTTTGCAGTGTAACATTTGTGTGTTTCATCAGACCCAATGTCCCCAGCCTTGGGGTCACAGTCTGGATCTCAGGGCAGGTTAGAGCTGGCAGAGCTGTTTCAAACACCAGTTTTCAAAATTTGCATCAGAGCTGCGTGACTGTGGGTAGAATCATGGAATTTTTAAGGCTGGAAAAGACCTCCAAGGCCACTGAGTCCAACCATTCCCACAGCATTGGCAAGGCCACCACTGACCCCCGTCCCCAAGTGCACATCCACATGGTTTTTAAATCCCTCCAGGGATGGGGACTCCACCCCTGCCCTGAGCAGCTGTTCCAGTGCCTGAGAACCCTTCCCATGAATAATTTTTTTCTAATATCCAACCTAACCTCCCTGGCACAACTGAAAGCTGTTTCCTCTCATCGTATCCCTTTTCCCCTGGGAGCAGAGCCCGACCCCCTGGCTGTCCCCTCCTGTCAGGAGCTGTGCAGAGCCACAAGGTCCCTCCTGAGCCTCCTTTTCTCCAAGCTGAGCCCCCCCAGCTCCCTCAGCTGCTCCTCCTAGGATTTGTTCCCTGGCGATTGTTGTCCATGGCCCTAAAATAAACACCAAACAGGCCCTTGAGACCAGGCAGTGAATATTCCAGCTGCTTTAGTGCTGGGAGGATCATCTCCCATGAGGCTGCTGTAACATTTCTATCATCAAAGATGGGTTTTGCTCTATTACACAGCTCCAGGCAGAGCTACAAATACATCCTCCATCACCTGGAGCCTTCCAGGGAGCTGTGCTGAGCCAGCCAGGGATGGGGTGCACTCATCCAGCAACAGCAGCAGCAGGACAGGGAGGAGTTTAAGTCCTAATTCCAGTGGAAATGAAATGCCAGACCAAGAAACAGAAATTGTGGAATGGATTTTCAAGTGAAAACAGGTAAATCTTTACTACCTGGTTTTGATTTTTTTGTTTGTTTTCATTTTTTTTAAACAACATTGCTAAATAATTCAGTAGCATTTCACTGAAGTCTTCAGAAATGCTTGTTTGTCCTGAATTTGCCACATTTCTGCTGGAAAACCAGGAACTTGGAAACTGTGCCAAGGAATCTGCCTGATGTTTTTTTTCTTTGGCTGTGCTAGGAATCCCAGTGATTGGGTTTGATGTTTGGACTTGGTGATCTTAGAGGTCTTTTCCAAGCCAAATGATTCTGTGGAATGGGAGAGTCAGGATGGATCCATCACTCGTGGATTCTCAGGGTGGAGCTGGGCAAGGGAGAACCTGTGTTTGGACAAGATTTCCCCTCTCAGAGGTCCTCTGGCCATGAGATGCACCTCAGCTTCCTTCCAAAAAACGTAACTGTGCTGGTCATGGAGTGACCTGCTGGTCCTGGCTGGATAATCCAGGGAGGAGATGGGCTGTGAGAGCTGCCTGTGAGGAAGCTGGGTGTCTCAAGGAGCTCTTTGAAAGAAAACAGCAGATCTGGCTTCTCCCTCTGCCTGGTTGTTGCACTAAACATGCTCAGCTGAATGCTGCCAAACAAATTTAATAGTAAATAATTTACTTAAAGGCAGGCAAAACACAAATACCGACCCAGGCTGTGAAAAGAGCCACTTGATCCTGACTCAATTGGACACAAATGGCAGGGAAAATTTGCAGGAATAGTTTCAAGCCATGTGTTGCCAGGGAACAGCCTGGTCTCCAAATCACATTATCGATATCTTGGGGTAATAACAGTGAGGAGCAATTGAGGGGAGCGATGCAGGGACACGGCTGCTGTTCCCATTTGCCTGGGCTGTGAGTCCAAAGCCACCCTTGGTTATGGAATGGGATGGAATGGAGGGACCTAAAGATCATCCTGGCTGATGTCAGGTACCTTCTGTTGGGAATAGGTCCATGAGAGCCAGGAGACTTGTGTCATATGTCTGTTTTCACAGTCACAAATATGAATTGAACTGCTACAGCCTACCCAGGCCAATCCTTCTGATGTTATCCAAATTTTTGGGAGGAAACACCCATTGGCAAGAGACCCTGTGTCCTTGCTCTGTGAGGGCAGGAAGGGAAATGTGGGGCAGGGCAAAACTGCTGCCTCCACCTCCAGCCTCATTCCTAAAATGTGAGACCCCACCGAGGAAGTTAAAGTGCAGATCCCATCTGCAGAAAACCCCTCAGACCCTGGGGATCCTCTGTCCTCATGGAGCAACAAATCCTCCTGTAACAAATTAGTATTTTAGGAGCCTGTAATCAATTTTGCTCGTTACTCTGGGTAATAGAATTAAACTGCTCGTGATTCACTCTTTCAACTGACGCACGGTGATTCCAGGGGCTGATAAATCTCAGGCTGGTTCCAGAGCATAGGAAGGATGTCTGTAGGCTGGGACCTTGCCATCCATGGCCTCTGTGGGCTCAGCTATTAGTCCAGGATCACACTGGGGCCACATCCTGGCTTGCTGTTAACAGCAGGATTGATCTGCTTTGCTCTTTTGCTGCTTGAGCTGTTAATGATGTGCTGGGTCGGCACAGCTGGACTGAGAGACTGGAATTCACCAGCTCTAACTTTAAGCTCTGAGCCCAGTCCTGAATGATCCCATTTTGTAGCCAAGAGAGGAAAAGCAGGTGTCTTCTGTGCATGATGTCTATTTATTCTGGCAGCTTTTTAGCAGCTGTTGGTGCAGAGATTCCCTTTGAAACACCTTTTTGATGGATTCACCTGTCCCAGTGAGGACTGCCCAGGGTATTTCATCCCTAGCCTTGGCATGGAGAGGTTTCTTTTGGGGACTCCACTCTTCCAACCCTGAGAAGCACATTCCACACACAGGGAATGATGCTCCAGCCCTTCCCAGTAGGGTCTCACCAATGCCACCAAAACCATGAGGAAGCTCAACAGACTAAAGCAGGCCAAGGAGTGGGAACCTGAGCACAGACCTGCTCCATCCTGTCCTTGTTTGATATTTTCCCCACTTTCAAAGACAAGAGAAGCCTCTGAAGGGTTTTCCTATGGACCTTGGCCCCCAGCAGCATCTCCTGGCTCTCTCAGGGAACCCCCAGTACCCTTCAGTGGCTGCCCAGGGCTTTCATCTCCTCTAAACCTTATTCTACATTTGAAAATAATTCAAGTTACAGTCTCAGGATTTTTTCCAGTCCTTGTCTTGTTGATCTTTAAGAATTTCTTCTCTTTGAACTGTGAAAATATCCTCGAAGCTCTAAGCAAGCAGAGGAGAGAAAAACAGGGCACATTCCCTCTAGGGGAGGGTCTGGAGGACAAGTCCTGTGAGGAGCAGCTGAGGGAGCTGGAAAGGGGCTCAGCCTGGAGGAAAGGAGGCTCAGGGGGGACCTTGTGGCTCTGCACAAGTCCCTGACAGGAGGGGACAGCCAGGGGGGTCGGGCTCTGCTCCCAGGGAACAGGGACAGGACAAGGGGNTTAACAGAACTGCTGGCATCAGCTCCTGTGTGTGCAACCCCTGCTCAAACTCCTCAGAAAAAGTGGTTTTCTGCACAGCCAGGCAGTGACCATGCTGGTAAATAAGCTGGAAACTGCCCTTCTTGCCCCATAAATAGGAGAAAAATTACAACCAGCTCCCACAGCAGCTAAGCTCAGGTTACAAACAAAGCCGGGGTTGACTCCAGAGGGAGCTTATCTTCTTTTCCAAGAAAACAAAGAGAGCAAAGACTAGGGAGGGCCAAGATGCTTAGATGCCCTTGCTAACCCCTTTTCTGTATGGCTGATGAGGTCTCAGTGGTTTGGAGCTGCTCAGGAACATTACTCAGCCCTCTGAACCGTGTCTGCTCGGCCGGGATCCAAAGGGAAGCGCAATCCTTCTGCTGAGGCCCACGGATGTGTTTAGTGAGGGAACTTGTCCCATTCAAAGAGAGGATCTGAACATCCTCAGAGGACTGGGAAATGAGCTGGGTGTCTGGGGAGGAGCAGGGATGCAGTTCAGGACTCCAAATCCTTCTGGTGCAGCAGTTCCTGCTCCTGATCAGAGCCCAGGGCAATAAAACAGAGTAAAGCCTGGCTGGCTGCAGGGCCCTGGATTTCACCTGAGTCATCCTGACTCTCCTGGTAAAACCTGTGATCAGAAACCAAATGATAAATGTGGAAATGTGGAGCATGTTACAGCTGCTGGGTCCAGTTTTCTTTTTTTTTTTCTTTTTCTCTTGCTTGCCTTAGTTAAATGCAGCTCTTGTGTCAGGAGGAGGAGGAGGAGGAAAGCCAGTGAGTCACACCCCACCCTCTGACAGCTCCTTCCCCTCCTTATCTTCCCAGCAATTTACCATTTCCTAGGCACAAGAGAGGGACAATTTGTCCCTGCTGCCTTAAGGACTGGTGGTGTGAAGAGAAGAGTTTCTGGCTCCTTTAGATCCTGGCCATTTATTTGATTGCAATCCAGAAAATATGAGTCCCCCTGCTCGTGCTTGGGTGATGGAGCATTCACCCTATGCTCAGCTGAGCCTTTAGACTCAGTTTCCAGCTCATAAAATCCCAGAATAGCTCCAGCTGGAGGGGACCTGTGTTCCAAAAATCTGCCCCAGCATTTATTTGTTCACCAATTCTTGAACCCAAGCTGTGCTCTGTCTGCTGGGTTTGCCCCAAAAGTGCCCAGGAGGACACAGGATACTCAAACCACCTTTCTGGGTGACATGCCTATAAATTCCCCACAGAAACTTCAAAATATTTGGTCTTGGTCATGAGACTTAGCACATTTCCAGAATCTTGGGTGGGAATATGAAAACATTGGGACGTGCCAGTCCTGCAGCAGAAAGGTGTCTGCAGACATCAGGGTTTTGGAGGGATGGAAGCCAGCTGGGATCAGGTGGTGGGAATGGTCACCAATCCATGCCTGGGATCATTCTGGTGACTGCATCCCAACCCCAGTGGCCTCAGAGTGGTGGTGGTGGCATTCCAGCAGTGCCAGGGAGTGACTGGGCAGGATGTGCCAACACCATCCAGGTGGGACAGGGACCAGCTCTAGGAGTTTGAGGGGATGGGGAGAACATGGAGAATGATGCTGGGAGCTGCTGTGAAGACACAAACCTGCATCCCAGCAGGACCTGCCCCATACATCCCCATTCCTTTGCTGCTCACCCTGGGCTCCCCACAGCCCTCCCCCACAGTGGGGGATGGAAGGAGGCACCCTACAGCAGCCTGGGGCTGAATCCCCAGCTCCTGCCTCAGCCCAGGGAATCCCCCCCATAACCCCAGCCCACACCTCAACCTGGAGAACCCCAGTACCCCAGCCTGAGGGATCT
>VXBC01001795.1:132637-154477 GCA_013399945.1 Ploceus nigricollis | reverse complement strand
GAGAAGCCGCGCGTCCCCCCGGGCACCGGCAGCGGGGAAGGGTGGCGGGGAGAGCGGCCCCGCAGCGAGGAGGACAACGAGCTGAGCCTGCCCAGCCTGGCCGCCGCCTACACCTCCATCCTGCGGGCGCTGGGCGAGGACCCGCAGAGACAGGGGCTGCTCAAGACGCCCTGGAGAGCGGCCACCGCCATGCAGTTCTTCACCAAGGGCTACCAGGAGACCATCGCGGGTAGGGAGCGCTCCCGGGGCTGCGGGGATGGAGTTTGAGTTACTGAATTAATGAATTTCTTGAAACATCGTTGCCCCGTCACCGCATCACCCAGCTGGTGCTCCCTTGTTGTCACCTGTATGTCTCGCTGTCCTCCCCCTCCCCAAATATCTCGGGGTTTTTTGTTAAACTCTGTGCAGGTAAAGTTTCCATTCTGTCGTAAACCTCTCGCTTGGGCGAGCAGAGCAAGTGCTTTTGCTTTCACTCTTCTGATGGCAACTTTTCGAGCCCTGGCACAGGAACTTGTGCGTTCCCTCCTTCCTCCCTCCCCGGCCGAGCGAGGCTGTGTTCAGACAGGGTGGGAATATGTTTCGATTAGCAGACAGAAGGGGGTTGAATTTTCTCGGGAAAAGTCCTGTTCTGCCGATGCTTTAATCAAGTGAGGTTTTTCAAAGGTGGGAATGAAATTAAGGAAGCGAGGTGAGGAGAAAGGAAGAGGACAGGGAGATCCCTGCCCCATCTCAGGGTCCCAGCAGCAAATGCAGGTGTGGAGAGGAGCCCCAGGTTCACATCCCTGCCCCAGCTGAGTGTCTCTGAGGAAAGGAACTGGCTGGGATATATTCTCATCAACAACTCATGGCTCCAGTGCAGGGTAAATACTTGAAAATTTGGTTTTTTACATCACTTTTTCTCAGCCTCTTGACTAAGGACTGTACCCAGTACCAACAGTAAAAACGAGCCGGGAGAGCTGGGGAATTCCCCTTTCTGCTCGCTCTTTCAGTAAAAGGCGAGTTCCTGTCAGTGAGGGATGCAAACAGAGTCAGCACGGATCTCTGAGTGTGGCTGAGGAAGGAGCTGCTCCTGCTCTGCTCCCTGGAATGCTGAGCCTGCCCCAGAGCTGCATCAGGATGTTGTAGCCGAAAGCAAAGGCTGAAACTGTGCTGATTGATGGCATCAGGGAGTCAGGGAGCTCCTGCTGGCACAGCAGAGTCCTTTTCTAAGTGCACTGTGCTTCAACTTAAAGGCTGGGTTTTATGTTTAGTTTCTTTTTTATTTCTCTGCTGTTGGCTGTTTCGAAATCAGATTTCTACTACTTCCAGCATTCACTTACTCATGGCCAGCTTAAACTCTTGTGCCATTGTTGTGTCCCAGGAGCAGCATTTCTGCCTTGGAAGTTGTTGTCCCTTTCAGATCAAGTCAGGTTTTTGGTTCACACCTGGGAACAGGCTGGGCTGCAGTGACCATCCCTGTTCCTCTCTTAGTCCAGCTGCACGGTGTGTTTGAGGTGAGGTTTCATCAGGTATCATCTTTTGTTTGCTGGGATTAACTTTCCTCATTTTACTGCTGTGTAAAACACAGGAGGTCTCTCAGTCATCCTGCCAGGCTCTAGCAAAAGGAATGTTTTCAGGGATAATTTGAGCATGAATTTCTGTGCTGAACCTGGATGAGGTTGCTGCCCTTCTTAAGTTCTCTCTTATCTTGCTGCCAGTGTTGTATGCACACGTTATTTTAAAAACTTTTTTCTGCTCCAAGGTGGGTTCTCTGGGATCTCTGGGGTCTTCTAATCTCTCACATTCATTTAATTAAGCAGAGTAGTTCTGATACTCCCCTTCTCTGATTATCCATGGGAGAGGGCTGTATTATATCCAAGGATAGAAAATGTCACTGCTCGTGCTCTACTCCCGGACTGCTTTTTTCTTTTTAGGAAATCATGTGAAGCTGTGACACTAACATTCCTTCCTGTGTCAGGTGGGGAATCCTTTTACTTTCCAGCTGCTCACCACTTCTTGCAGGGTGCTCAGCTTCCACATTTCTCACTCTTCCCAGCCAAACAGAAGGAAGAGCTGCAGCTGAAGGACAAGCCCACAGCAGACAGCAAAGCAAGTGGTGGATGAAGAGTTTGTTAGGAGAGTCAATATGAGTAAACCCTTTTTAGAGAGTTTTAAATACCTCATGAACCCTAGAGCCAACAACTACAGAATGTTTGGGCACAAGAGTAGCTTTGGGACTGCTGCTGTCTCTGCTGCAGCATTCTGTGCTCTTCCCTTGGTCATACTAATCCAGCTTCCTGCCTGGCCAGGCTGTGAACTGGACCAGCAAGTGGCTTGTGAAAAGGAAAATGAACCAAAACAAGCCCAAACCCTCCCCAAAAACCTGACAAGAAGCAGCCCTGACCTCTTGTTTTCTCAGGCTTTTTTGCAGTTTATTCAGCTCCTTTTGTGGAGCTGTCTGTGTAGGCAGAGGTTAAAGAGTGACTTGCAGGGTGTGTTTTGAGGAGTGTTTCCATTTCATCCCTGCAGCTGGCAGAAGGTGAGGGGCTGTTACAATAGCTGCAAGTTCCATCTTCCCAGGAAAGGCTCCTCAGGTAAAAGCTCGGTGGTGGTGTTTGTACAGCCACATGGCCAGAGGCAAAGGGTGTTGCAACAGGTCCCTGCTGAGCTCACAGACCCTGCCAGGGCGTGGAGGTGCTGCCAGAGTGTACAACCAGGAGGGAATGACACAGGTGAACCAGGGCAGTGAATGTCAGAACAGGGACAGGCTTTAAAATCAGCCCTGTGACCTCGTCTGCTGCAGCATCTGCCCTAGCGAGGCAGGGGGAAAGCAATTAATGTCTGAGGGAGTTCTCATTTTCCATAAAGGAACACAAAGGAAGATGTGATAGATACACACCCAAATTGTAGAATTGTTTAGGTTGGAGAAGCCCTCTAAGATCGAGTCCAACCATTCCCCCAGCACTGGCAAGGCCACCACTGACCCCCGTCCCCAAGTAACCATCCACATGGTTTTTAAATCCCTCCAGGGATGGGGACTCCACCCCTGCCCTGAGCAGCTGTTCCAGTGCCTGAGAACCCTTCCCATGAATAATTTTTTTCTAATATCCAATCTAAACCTCCCTTGGCATAAGTTGAGGCCGTTCCCTCTCCTCCTGTCCCTGTTCCCTGGATCAGAGCCTGAACCCCCCCGGCTGTCCCCTTCTGTCAGGAGCTGTGCAGAGCCACAAGGTCCCCCCTGAGCCTCCTTTTCTCCGGGCTGAGCCCCTTTCCAGCTCCCTCAGCCACTCCTGGTGCTCCAGCCCCTTTCCCAGCTCTGTTCCCTCCTGGAGAGTGTAAAGTTGCTGTGCACTGCCAGGTCTGTGTTTGGTGTGCTTGACTTTCACCTCCCTCGCTGTTATCGCAGGGGGTTGGACTCGATGGCCTTTGAGGATCCCTTCCAGCCCAAACCATTCCATGAGCATTTTGGTTTCTGTGTGTCTGAGAACATAATACACTTGGAGCATGGTTCAATGTGCTGTCATTTGATCTGCTGTGCTGGGTGTTGTCACTTTGCTTCCATGACACCTGATTGTATTTGTATGTTTATATTTCCCACAGCTTAACTTTGTGGTATTGTAGGGAAGATAACACCTAAATTCTGTCTCTCCATCCAGATTTGTGAGCAGCAGAGAAGCTGATTCTGCCTTCCAGTTTCTACTCTGTGCATTTCCTCTCTTGTTTTCAGCAGTGCAGAGTGACTGTTCCTCTATTCATCTCTGCTATCTGTGTTCTGCAGCTGCTCAGTGTTGTGTGTCAGAGCCATTAGTAGAGTTTACTTGTTAAATATCTGTATCTGGCTCTTTCTGTTAATTCCAGATTGTCATTTATTAATCCTGGCTTTACTAAAGGCCTCAACCTCTTTCATTGACAGGATGTATTCAAATGTGCTGTTCTCATTTCTGTAGTACCAGTCATCACACTTGGCAAGAATGCCTCTAGTGATTTCAAATAAAATCCACCTGGGGACCAGATTAAAAATCCTGACAGCTCAGTGCAGACACTCGAGCACTGGTGTAGACTGGCAGCTGTTGCAACAGAAACCTCTCAATGTGTTGGTAAGGATGGCAGAGTAGGAAAGTCACCAAAAAAGTAACTTCCAATTTCATGCAGTGCTTTTGTGCCAGCATCCAAGAACAAGCGTTCTTTTCCAGGGGCAGATCTATCAGCTTCTTTCTTCTGGGTGTAAATTGTATTTCAGAACAGCCCCCTTGGCTGGTGAGGGCTAAGAGCAGGGCTGTGAGAGCCAGGTGCCTTTAGTTTTTTGAGAGCTGGTTCAGGCACCTACCTGCCACACAAAGGTGAAACCTTGTCCCTCCTTTTACTAAAGGCTTCATGTCATGCTCAGAGGTGCTGTCTGAGGGTCTAATAATAAATACTACAAAGCACAAGTGTGTGCAAAGGCAGCAAATGAGTGAATAAATGGAAATACAAATTTACAGACAGCACTAACCCACAACTGAAGCTGAAGGTTTCAGACCCAAGCAATTGGTAAGTTACAGAAACAGTGTCAATGATTCTGCCTTTGAAAGGTGAATCATAAATGAGTTGGTTTGGATTGTGTAATCCTGCAGGAAACATTAGGCACAGGGTTGGACGAGCTGCCTGCATCTGCAGGAGGAAGTGAAGTTGTTCTTATCAGCCACAAAAGCTCAAAGCAAAACTTGTTCACCAAACTGGGCTTGCTGGTGATGGTGGGAGCTGCTGCCAGGGAAGTCTCCCAGCCTTTATTCGTGTGAGCATGGCAGCTCTCAGGCATGTTGGCAGGTTCACCTGTCCTTTCAGTGTGTTTAACAGGGAAATCTGGGAAAATCAGAAATACTGGGAGGGGATAACTTTGCTTCCTGGCCCTCTGTGGTTTGAAAGGCTGTGTGTTATCTGCCTGCAAGCCGAGTGACTCTGCTGGGTAGCTTTTCTTTCAAAGCAAATAACTAGTTAGGTAATTTCCTCACTCAATAGTTTATATGCTTCTCCTGCACTGAGGGATGAAAAAATTCAACCTTAATAATCTTTTGTTCTAGTCTGTGTGGATTTGGTATTTTTATAGAGGACAACAATGGTGCAAGCTCCTAAATTTTTCCAGCCTGCTGGGTTTGCTGTGCTGAGGTGGTAAGCATTGCTGTGTCAAAACACACAGTGCCTTAAGCAAACAAGGCTGTTTGATCAGCAGCACTGCCCTTTGCTAGGAGCTGGGGAGGTGATGTGTTTTCCTGGAATTGAGGTGCTGCTGGCTCATCCATGAGCACATGGATGCAGCACCGTGACCTGTTAACAGCTGAAGCCTCAGCATTGCTGTGCTCCAGCCAGGGCTCGTTTCTGGTAAACCAGAGGGTGGGAAGTACAGGGTTGTTCAGAGAGAGGTTTTTTGGGGTTTCTTCAGCCTCTGTCTCCACATAAGGGAAGCCTACCATGCTGGAACACACACTAAATGCAGTGAAATTTCTGGGAACTGGGACTTTCCTGGATCATCTTCCCTGCCTGTTAATGCTCAAGTAACACTAAGCTTGGCTGGGTTTTATCAGGAATTTATTAAATATTGTAACCTCTTGGATCTGAACTGTTGCAGGCTTCTGATCTTTCATGTTGCTCTTCCAAAGTGCTTTGTCTTTGGTTTTTCCTTTGTTTCAGTTTCAGAAAGAAGTGTGGATGAGCACCTTCTGTGACGTAGGACATTGAAATGGTTATTGAAACCCTGATACATTTTAATGGGCATCTCCATAACGCTGCTTTCCCTCAGATTAATAAACCTCCTGGCAGAGGACAACTTCTAGAACCTAATCTTGGCTTCATCTGTCTGCAGTAGCTGATCTGTTATGAAGAGACTCCAGTCTCACTACAACATGGAGGGTATCTCACAGGAAAATAAACAAATCTGTACAAATCACGGCCAGAATTAGCTGAACAGCAATAATGCTGCTCCTTTATCTTTGCTTCTATGAAATGTCCCTTGAATTACACGTCTGGTTCACCTCCCTTCTGGTAACTGAGGGATTAAGCTTGCTTAATACTTGCAAATGTTCCTGTCTGAAGCTGAGTGTCTGTTTCCAGACTTTTGGTGATGAAATCTGGAGCAGTAGCCAGAAACCTGTAAATTCTTTTGTGTCTAAGGTTTCTCCTGGTTCCTGCTAGGAAGGTGTGTTACCACAAGTGTTCATTTCTCAGCATCTTTTGAACTCTATTGCCTATTTAAACAGTCATGTGACATCTCAGGCTGTGCCTCTTTCTAGAGCTCTTCAAGACTTCTTGAAGCAAATGACATACCCGGAGCATCCCCTTTCTTAGCAACCTGAAGTCATTAACTTTCTGCAGCAGTACAAGCCCTTTACCTTAATGTTTTTATAGCCTGGCTCTCTGTATGCATAATAAATTCCTGGTGGCTTTTTCATGCTCAAAAGCTGCAATCATTTTCTTGTTGCTTGTCTGGAATCTTTTCCCTAACTGCAGTTACCTGTAATGTCATCACATGAATAATGAAAGATGAAGTCAGGTTTGACTTTACATTTTACTGCTTACCCAGCAGTAGCTGAGAGGTTTTTACAAAAACCAGATTTCATCCTGACCCTGCAGTCTGCTGGTTTCCCTGCCACACATTCAGCTGGTAACTCGTGTCTCCTGCTGCCAGGTACATCTGTCCTCAGCTGGGGAGGAACTCTGAGAAAGACAATCAGAAATATCTGCCAGCATTCCCCAGGTGGTTCTGCCTTAAAGACCAGTTAGCCTTGGCTGGCTCATGGCACTGCTTTTCTGGAGCACCCTCCAAACCATGACCTGCTCCTGGTTCACGTGAGGTCCCTGCCACTGCTGTGGGTGTAACTCTGTGTTCTGGAGGTGTCTGAGCTCAGCCAGTGCTTTAGTTTGTTCCAGCTGGTGGGAGTTGGTGGGGTGTGACTTGTCCCATAGGATGTCATCCTGCCTTGGCCTGAGCCCATTCCTGCCCTGCCTGTGGCAACTTGTGGCCCTTGAGGGTCACCGTGGAGAGCAAGGGACAGTGGGGACAGCCCAGACCTGTGAAATGGGTGTCAGGAGAGCCTTGTGCCTTTTGTCTCTGCCAGGATGGATGAGCTCCAGCAGCGGTGTCAGGGAGTTCCTGAGGCTGCCTTGATCCTGCTGGCACTGAGCAGCCTGCACTTAAATTGGAGCTGTGAGGCAACTTAGCACCACGGGGAAGTGCTTAAACTCCTGGTGAGAGCAACCTGCATCACTTCACTCCCAGGCACAGTAAAAAAGGCAGCTCTGGAGTGCTGTGAAGCTGCTGCAGTGCTGCCATCCTTCATCCCCTTCACCTCCTGAGCCTGTTCTGGGTGGGCTCTGCCTTCTCTGGTTGCCAGAGGTGCTTTTGCTTTCCTGTGTCACATTAAAGCCATGCAAATAGTTTCTATAGCAACAGGTATCTTTGCTGAGCTCTGACGCAAAATCCTGAAAGGTCTTTCTCATTCTGTCTTCATCTAGTTCTGATTTTTCATTTTATCAACTCTTTTTGAAGATAAAGGGCAAATTAATTCTGCTCTGTTTCTGGAGTTAGCTTGCAGCACAGGTGACTGTTTAGTTTCAACAGCCCACCGAAGTTTTTGCACCAGGAACTGAACTTTTGGCTGAAGGAAAAATCAGCTGGAATAATTTAGAGAGCACCCTGACTGTACAAACCATGAAATCAAACTAGTGAAGCAAGCAGCATGGTCTGGTAGGTAGAGTGAAAGAACAGGAAAAGGGGCAAAAATTTGTCCCCAGCTTTGCTTCTGGCCTGGTTTGTCTGAGGCTGTTTCCCCTTCTGTCCTTTCAGCTCTGTTAAATTTTCCAGAACATGTGCTGCAGCACACAGGCTGAGCTTTTACGAGCCCTGTTTGATGCTATTGCAAATTGAAAAAAAATATTAAAAATTCAAAAAATCTCTAAAAAACCTCTAAAAAAACCCTGACAAATTTAAATAAAATGGTGTTGCCCCCCTGCACAAGGTGTTTGAGTCTCTGCCAGAGAAGTGTCTCCTGTGTAATTACTGCAAACAGCTGCTGCAGTGGGACACAGGTAGAAGCAGCTGTGAAAAGATGCTCTGCTCACTCTGCTTTTGTCAACACGGGGCTTGGGCTCCAAAGGGGGAGGTGTAGGGATGGGCAGGCTTCAAGCTGTGCTGATTTTCTGGAAGAGAGACTTGTGAAGTGTGAGCAGGAGGGACTGGAGCAGAGTAGGGATGAATGGCCACTCAAGACAGTGGCCATTTACTCAGGTGGTGACCCTCAGCCTCACACTTGGTTTTACCTTTGTGTCCTTGTATCACCTGGCACTTGTGGAGGAGTTTTTGGAGGGCCTAACACTGAGCTGGTTTCTTCCTTTGTGGGCCCTTCCTCTCAAGGAGTGGCTGGTGCTGACAAAATCAGCACATCTTGCTGCAGGCACAGCTGCAGGTGCTGTCTGTGACCTGGCTGCAAGTTACTGCTAATATTAAATAAATGAAAGGTGCAAAAATGGCAAGACCCCTATAAATAAGAAGTGTGAAGCACCTCACAGCTCTGTGGCTGCATTCTTGATGTGCAGATCTGTTTTCTCACCTCTAAAACTCCCCTGGGTGTGCAGGGGCATTGCCCACACTGCTGAGGCTGGGCTGTGGCATAGGAGGAGATGTGCAAGAAGGGTGGATGCCCTTTGTGCTCCTGTTTGATTGCTTTGGCCATGAGAAGGATGCAGGGTGCCTTTTGTTCCTGGAGTTGCCTGTGTGGTACTTCTGAGGTCACTAAAACTTCTCTTTGGCTGATACAACGCAGCTGTGAGAGAAAGTTTGTAAAGATCTACTAATATATATTTTGTATGTTAATTCGTGTGTATATGCATCTATATGCACATGGATATGAGGCTTCATGAGTGAAGTACCTTCTGTTGTGGCTCTGGCCCTGCTCTGTGTCACACACCAGGACTCTTAATGAGAATTTGGCCATTTCTGGCTGTTCTGAACAATCTGCTTTGCTCGTGCGCTGACGTAAATCCATATCTGACATCAGGCTCTGATATGCTCCTGGTGAGGCTGGTGTGACCTGAGCTAGGGGTCTAATAACAGCAGCAGTCACTCTGGAGATGCTTCGTGGATCTGTTTGGATTTTGTTTTAATAACTCTGGCCACGACAGCAGGTTTTGTGCAACCACTGTTTGCCTGTCTGCCGTGGAAATGGCACGGCTGCAGAGTGC
Organism: Ploceus nigricollis; assembly: GCA_013399945.1. Lineage (NCBI taxonomy): Eukaryota > Metazoa > Chordata > Aves > Passeriformes > Ploceidae > Ploceus > Ploceus nigricollis. The sequence goes on along the minus strand of VXBC01001795.1, from coordinate 145,285 downwards.
TGCAGGAGGGAGCTCAGAACCCAGACAGCTGCTCTGCCTCTGCCTCCCCTTCCCTTTCCCGTGAGCCTGTTCAGATCCTCTGTTTTGGGTTCTCTCTTTGCCTGGCTGAATTCATAATTACACAACTGCATGCTGCTGCCCATGCAATCAAAACACTCTCCAGCAGTGCTCGGTGTAAACCAGACCCAGAAATTCGAAGAACACAATCATGTACCTTCACAGAGTTCTTCCCTGGCCTTTTTCATGCTCTCTGACCCGATCCAAACCCTTCTGGGGTTCATCCTGGCTGCCTTGCAGGTTGCCAGCCCTTCTCAGGAAGGATCCCACGTCGCAGGCGGAACGTCTTGCGCGCAGTTTCCAGGGTTACCTGTGCAGCGCTGATAGCAGGCAGGAAATTAAAATGCTCCGTGATGATGATCCCTTATCGACAGCAGATGGTGGCCATTAGCTGGGTGTGCATGTCAGGGGAAGGCACCAAGGCAAGCAGAGCAGACACCACTGCTGGATTTGTGTCACCACCCCTGCAGGTGCTCCGTGGTGCATGCAGGGCAGTCCCTGAGTGCCTGGTCTGGCTGTGGTGTGTGGGACTCTGCTTTCCTGGAAGTAACTCCAAGGAGCCAGTGTGGCTTCCAGCTGAACTTGTTTGCAGAGTTCCTTGTCCTTGTTATCAGCCCATCTGTGCAGCTGCTTCTCTCCTGCAAGTTTCTCCTTCATACACAACTTTTCTCTCTTGTTCTTCAAAAGACCTGGTTTCTTGACTTGGGACTAGTCTGCTTTTAAGAGCTCTGAGCATGGTTCAGGTGCCTGCAATCTTTGTGGAGACTATTGTGCCAGGGTTGTTTGGGGATTTGTCAAGGGACTGCTGAAAGTGGAAAATCAACAGAGGATCCATTCTGCTGAGCTCTGAGATTAGCCAGGTGTCATATCATGTGTTCCATTTCTTACTGAGCTGTCTCCTCTCCCCTCTGTCTCTGTGGGGGTTTCTGCACCTCATTTTTCTGCTAACTCTGAGGTGCAGAATTAGGCTGGAGTGTGGATGTGCCTGCCCGTTTCAGATCAGGACAGCAAATCTCTCCCCACATGTGTCTCTGACTTCTGTGTGTACCTAAAGAGCTGCTGCCCAGCGTGCTACAGGATGAAATTTGCATCCAAAGCCTTCTTGGAGACAGTAATGCTGGTGTTAAAGTGTTTGGAGGAACCACTGTGATGGCTTAGGTTTTCCCTGACCTCAGGCTGGCTTTGCTTGTGGAAGCACCGATGGAAGCCCAGGGTGCTCTCTTTGTCAGCTGTTAATTGCTCTTAAGATGTCAGTAATTCTGCAAAGACCAGACCTGTTCTAACCCATGCTCAAGCTGTTAATTAAATAAAACACTCCAGGCTGACTCCTGGTGCAGCACGTAGGCAGTGTGACACTGGGGCAAACGCGGGATTGTACGCAAACCAGAACGTGCTTGTGAAGTTACTCCTTACTTCCCTCCCAGACCTCAACCCTAAAATCTATAACCCTGAGAGAGTGCTGTCCTTGCTACAAGCTTTCTCAGGCACTGGCTGGAAGAGCCTGCCGTGCTTTTTGTGTTTATTTTTAATGCAAATGTTTAATTTCAGATGTCCTGAACGACGCCATCTTTGACGAAGACCATGATGAGATGGTAATTGTGAAGGACATAGACATGTTCTCATTGTGTGAGCATCACCTCGTTCCATTTGTTGGAAAGGTAACTCTCCCTCACAGAACAAATGTGGGAATGCACAATAAAAGACCTTAAGTACACGTAAAAGACTTTGTAGCTGTAGCTACAAAGCTTTTAAGGCTGTAAGGACTTGCTTATGGCTACAGTTCTAGAAGTTTAATCTGCAGAATACAAATAAGGAAGGCTTCCTTAATGTGAGGTTTTATTTGAATTTAAGCTCCTGAAATATAATGCTCAACCTTTCCTAGTCTAAGTAATCTAATGGTTTCTGACATTTCATATCAAAGCTCTTCTCCATGGAGCAGCAGCAAGCCTTGAGGGCAGACATCTCGATATTAAACCAGCTCACCCTGCACACTGGCTCTGTCATGGATTTAGCTCCTGGCTCAGAGCTATCCAGAGCACATTCATCTCTCTGAAACCCCCTGTGAGTGGAACAAACTCATTAGCAGCCCTGCCTTAATTATGTGAGCCGAGTCAGGGAGAAGGTGGCCAAAACTGGCTGTGCTTAACTGGGGAGTCCTGTGAAAGGGGCTGGTGCTTCAGAGGGTGTTGGAATTGTAGTGCCAACAACTTCAAGAAAATGAAATTTCTCCAGTTAACCACTGTAGAGCTGATGAAGAATTCTGAGTGGGAGCTGCACATCTCAGCCTCTTCACTCCCTTATCAGCACAGAAGGATGGAGCTTAGCTTGAGCCATCTGTTACCATAAAGTGCTCACAGGTCCAAGAGCAGCACGTGCTTGTGTTGTCTATAAAATTCAGTCAGTGCCACATATGTTCCAAGCAAACTGTCTCCCAGTAATAAAATACATGAACAGAAACCAGCTGTTTATTTAGTTGAGTCAATTCAGGTTTGTCTGCTTTCCTTTCTTGCTGTTGGTGTTTTATACTGGAGAACAGGATAACCCCTTTTTCTGTGCAAGCTTTCTGTAGTGCCTGTTACTCTTGGTTGTGTGTGCTGTGTATATTCTCCCCATTACTCCTATGGCAATGTGTGATTTTTTTTTACATCCAGCTGTTTAGCCTGTGTGGTTTGGAGAAACCTCCTCACAAACACCGACTCATCCTACAAAATGACTTGGTATGGCTCTAAATATTCAGAGTAACCATTGCCCTGCTGGGTGCACCAAACAGGCTGCAAACACTGGCCTGTAGGTCTTGCATTTGCAGTTCTATCTTAAAGGAAATCAAGAAATCTGCAAAAATATGGGGAACAGGATTCAAAGCTTATTTCTAAGTCGTGTCTCACTTTGTCTGAAATGTTTCGTGTCTTTTCAGGTGTCAGTGGGTTGATTGCCTAACAGAAGGGGTAGGAATGAGCGAGTTAGCCAGGTAATCAGGTGCACTGTGGTACCTCTACTGCAGGTACAGCAGCACAGGATTCTGAGATGGGGCCTCCAGGCAAAGCCAGAATCCCCCACTGACACTCCCCTGCTGTATCTTGGCTAATTTTTCAAGTCTCTGGTACAGTGGCACAAGTACTGCTTTATAATCTGTTATAACTGTAAACCCACTGGAATTCAGTGGATTTCTAAAAACAAGGGGCTAAATGTCCTTCTCTTCATACCTGAGCACTTTTCTGCTAAACTTCTTCCAATTTAGTTCAAATACATGTTCAGCAAATCCATATTTGAGCAGGATGGAAGCTGAGCTAATCACCAGTGATCTATGATACTAAAACAAGAAAAATAATCAAATCAGGAAGTGCAGCCTGATTTTTGGTAGCAAAGTACTTCTTGCCACCAGAACTTTCACTGGAAGTAAAACACAGTCCCTCTTCCTTCCGCTCCCTAAATCCATTTAAGGTCTTGAAAGAAAAGCATGTTTATTTTAGACAAATAGTGCTGTGCTGAGTAATAGACTGCCTTTGTACCCAAATGCAGCAGTGTTCTGTAGCATTCCTGAGACTTGGAACATAAGCCTTGACTCTTGAAGGGCTGTGACTTCTCTCCCCCTCAGAAAAACTCACCTGCTCTTCACCAGGACCTCATGAGATATTCACAGCCTCAGCTCCACAATTCCCCAGGCTTGCATGGTGCCATGTTCCTCCCACATGCTGAGACTCCTGGGCTGGCCCAGAGTTAATTCTGGGGCAAATGCACATCTCATTGTCTGTGCATGAGTTTCACATGCCCTTGGAAGGGTGGCTTTGCTGCTGTTAATGGTTGTTCTCCCCTGTCTAGGTACACATTGGTTATCTCCCCAACAAACAAGTGCTTGGCCTCAGCAAGCTTGCTAGGTAAGTGTCCTAATGAAAGTGATGCTAATTTGTAAAAAGGATTCCAGGCTGTGCTAGCTGTGCTAATCTTTTTAATCTCCTCTCCCTCTAAAGCTCAGCCCACTTTGTGTCCTGGATTTGGATTTAGACCAATCCTCAGCATTGTTTTATTTGTGTGGAGAGGACAGATAAGTCTTGGAGCTGTGTGTTAATTCTCACCAGTGGCTGCAGCAGAGCCCTAATGCTTTTGTAGGTTCCCCCAGAGCACTGGGGTCTGCAGGGAGCTCTGAGGCAAAGAACAAGAGAATTTTGCTCTGTTCTAAGGCAGGCCACAAGAAACACTGAGAATTTCCAGCTCTTTACCACTTGGGTGTAAATTGACTAATAAGAACAAAAATCTGAAAACTTCCAAACTGTAAATGAACACATTTGATGGATATAAATTCAATCTAAAGCTTTCATCTCTTAGCTGACTCTTCAGAAAAATTTGACATTTCTTTCTTTCACTGAAAACTTGCTGGGAGTGCTGTGGGGTAGATTTTATAGATAAAGTTCAGCCTAAGAAACAAAGCAATTGTGATACAGTTGAGAAATCCATTTATTATGTAAAATAGCTTTTTTCCTCAGCAAGTGCCCTTGGGTCAGTTGTTGCACTGACTCTTAGTTATTAAGTGACATTTTCTCATGCTGGTGAGGAAGAGGATGGTAGATCCCTTCAACAAGCAGATCATTTGGGATCAGAGTGGAAGGGTCCCTTTTTGAGAAACAAACCTAAAAATTTTGGCTGAATCTCAGAAAGACCACATGAGTCTTGCTTTCCCTGATGGGTCTGTTAATCCTGGTGTAGTTCCAGTAACACTAATGAGAAATTAGCCCTGCAAATCTGCCTGCCTGCTGGGTTTTCTTAGCAGGTAAGAAGTGTGTAGGATATGACAGCAAAATGTCCTAAAGTGAGCCAGATCTGCTCTGTGCTCTGCTTGCACAACAGGGAGCTGGGTTTGGAAGTGGAGGGATCCTTGGGGGTCACATCTCTGCTGTGTAACCTCATACTGCAGGGAGGCATCTCCCTACCCCCAGCAGTGCTTTTAGGAGTGGGCTTTGCTCTGATTAAAAGGCTGGAAAGGGTTCAATGTGTAGATTTTCTCCTGCATGGTTTTTGGTTTTTTTTTTTTTTTTTTTTGTTTTTGGTTTTTTTTTTTTGTTTGTTTGTTTTTTGTTTTTTGTTTGGTTTTTTTTTGTTTTTTTTTTTTTTTCTGGCTGTAGGAGCTGCTGGAATTGTAGGCTGGGGTTCTGAGCTGTCAGAGCTGCAGCTGCTGGGCAAAAGTCTTCATCTTCTGTTAGCTGCTCATGCCTGGGGATGTGTGTGGCATCCCATGGCTTGTGTTGAGTTTTGGGTGGGTCTTTAAGTTGTGCAGGGCTGGGGGGTTTGTTGTTGTTGGTTTTTGGAGCTGGATTTCTGAAGAGAATCCATCCTTCCTGAGGAGACTGTCCTCAGCACGTGGTTCCATTTCTGCAGGGCTGCAGTGCAGGATCAAGGATCACATCTGAAATGTGCATCCACTGATTTATGCTTGCTCTGGTCTCTAATTCTCTCTTGACTGCAGCTGTAAAAAGGAGCTCAAAATGCTTTTCATGGAATTTTTTTTAAATGCAAGTGGTAACATGGTGCTGGAAAGACACAATTTTCCTACTATTTGTCCTCAGAATGAAAACCTGCATCAATATGTGCAAGGCTTCCTGCACTGTGCTCAAAGGTTAAATCTTGCCACTTTCTAAAGTGAGGGTGAAACTCCCCTATACTGCAATAATGAAAAGATTAGATTCTTGTATAACAAAATGTTCTCACTTTTGAGTGAGCTTGCCATGAAGAGGTTGGGAGACCAAATTGTGCCTCCCTTTTGTGCCCTATATAAAGCAACCAGTGTTCAAGCAAAGATTTGTGAGGCTCTTGGTGCTCTAGGCCTAATCTTTCATAATAGGATTAGTTTTATGTGGTGAGTTTCTGTAGTTGTGGATGACCTGTATTCAGTAAACAAACATCATTCTCTGGGTTTTAAGTTCAAGCTTGAAAATACTCTTTCAAATAACTGTTTTTACATAAACACCTTGTTAGGACTTCTATGCAATATCTGAGCATGTTTCCTATCCATATAGTTAATCTAAATATTGTGTTGCTTTGTTTTATGCTGTAACACAACCATTTCATTGCTGGAGGGGAGCTTGTGCATTTAATTCTCTCTCAAAAACAGCAGAGAGTCTCATTGTCAGGGATGATTCTTGTAAGTGATGCTTGAGGCTGCCAGCCAGTGTCTGGCTTTTGTCTGGTGTGACCAGACAGGTATCAGAGCTTGCTGCAGCAACTCCTTTTTGTGGCCACTTGAAGTGTAATTAAGCATTTGAGGCTGGCATGAATAACCCCTGGAGTTACAGAGCAATTATATGGATTTTCTTAAGTGTGTGGATTCTAGAGTTGTCATTAAGTGTCACTTCCACCACCCACCAATGGCTTAAATTTGAAGTTGTATTGGAGGGGAGCATTAAGGTGATCCCTGCACTGAAATGTGAAGGATGGGGTGAGATGTGGGTGGGTGGAGAGATTCTGTTTTAAATAAGACCAATTCTGTCTCATTGTTCTCAGCTAAATTTGTGGTTAAATGCAAGAATCCAAAACATTTCTTGCTCAATTTCAGCATTCTGGGCATCCATCATCTGAGCTGACCTTAAGGCAGCATTTGGTCTAGTCTGAAGCACAGGGAAATGTTCAGGAGTTAGGGTTCAGGGAGATTTTGGGCATGAATTCCCCCACACCTGTGTGATGTAGGTGGATGGGAATACAAGGAATTCCAAACCAGCAGGAGGAGATCAGAGGAGAAGTGACTGGTTTGCCCTAAAATCATCCCTTGGTGCTGCAGGTGGGGGGAACCTGTCACTCAACACAGTGACGTGCCAAGGGAAGTCCTTGAGGAATACCTGGGCAGCCATGGGTTTACACAGATCAGCACAGGGGTCTCTTTTGACAGCATCAAATCACCTGTGAAGATCAGTCAGTGGCCAGCTGGCAATAACTGTAATATTGTAAAAAATAAATAAAATTGTAATACTGTCTTTTTCCTTTCTCCTTTAGGATTGTGGAAATATACAGTAGAAGATTACAAGGTAAACACAAAATTTGGTGTTTGTTGTGTGGACTCCTCTCCTAGTCAGTGCAGGGGGCTGGTGATTGGGGGTGGATTGTAGATGTGGAGTTTAAGAGGGGAGAAAAATGCTTCTTGAAGAGGTTATGTTATCATTTTTAGCCCCTGCATTCCCAGTGAGGGTAACTTCTGCCTAGGAGACTAAATGGAGGCTGGAACTGATTCCAAGGATGAATGTGCTCCAGGTAGAGCTGCCAGGAATAACCAAACCAGTTGGATGCTGCTGGGGATGAGCTCTCCTGCAGAGATTTGGAGAGATGCCTTCAGGAATCCTTGTCTGAGGCAATGGAGCAAGAGCTGCCTCCTGCCCCTGAGAGGGAGAGGAACCTGCAGGGTCCGAAGTCTTGGGTTGGGCTGAACCTGCTGCCTTTGTCCTGTGGCTAAATTTGGCCTGGTCTTGGCAAGAGAAATCTCAGTGACCACCAGGCTGGTGAATAGAGGGTGCTAGAGCTGCAGGAAGTAAAGCTTTGCAGGACAAAGCTCATTTTTTATCTCCGTTTCCTTTCCCTAAGAAGAGAAATTGGGCGTGTGGAATAAATGGCGCGGCAGTAATGTTGGGAACAAACACATTAAAAACTGAAACACAACAGAGAGGCAAGAAAATCCTCTTGCAAAATAGGAAATGGAGGAGCTGTTAGAACAAATTGTGGTTGGAGAGATGGAATGCAAAATGGCTCCAAATATAAACAAGAAAATAAAAGGTCTGTTCCAGGATACAAATGGAAAAGAGGATGGATGGGGCTTGGAGCAACCTGGTCTAGTGGAAGGTGTCCTTGCCCGTGGTGGGGGGTTTGGAATGAGATGAGCCTTAATGTCCCTTCCAACACAAACCATTCTGGGATTCTGGGAGCCTGAATTCCCTGTTGTTCCCTCAGTCCAGGAACGCCTTACCAAACAAATTGCAATCGCCATCACAGAAGCCTTACAGCCCGCCGGGGTCGGCGTCGTCGTGGAAGCTACGTGAGTGACCCCAGGAGTTCCAGGGGTGGGATCCAGGAGTTCCAGGGGTGGGAGCCAGGAGTTCCAGGGGTGGGATCCTGGCTCTGTGTGATCCCAGATGTTCCAGGGGTGGGATCCCAGGAGTTCCATGGGTGGGATTCTGGCTCTGTGTGATCCCAGGTGTTCCAGGGGTGGGATCTCAAGTGTTCCAGGAGTGGGATCCCAGATGTTCCATGGGTGGGGTCCCAGAGGTTCCATGGGTGGAATCCTGGCTTTTTGTGATCCCAGGTGTTCCAGAGGTGGGATCCCAGGAGTTCCATGGGTGGGAAACCAACTCTGTATGATCCCAGGTGTTCCAGGGATGGGATGCCAGGTGTTCCATGGGTGTGATCCCAGATGTTTCAGGGGTGGGATCCCAGAGGTTCCATGGGTGGGATCATGGCTTTGTGTGATCCCAGGTGTTCCAGGGGTGGGATCCTGGCTCTGTGTGATCCCAGATGTTCCAGGGGTGGGATCCCAGGAGTTCCATGGGTGGGATTCTGGCTCTGTGTGATCCCAGGTGTTCCAGGGGTGGGATCTCAAGTGTTCCAGGAGTGGGATCCCAGATGTTCCATGGGTGGGGTCCCAGAGGTTCCATGGGTGGAATCCTGGCTTTTTGTGATCCCAGGTGTTCCAGAGGTGGGATCCCAGGAGTTCCATGGGTGGGAAACCAACTCTGTATGATCCCAGGTGTTCCAAGGATGGGATGCCAGGTGTTCCATGGGTGTGATCCCAGATGTTTCAGGGGTGGGATCCCAGAGGTTCCATGGGTGGGATCATGGCTCCGTGGGATCCCTGTGCTGCAGGGCTGGTGCATGTTGCCCCTTTGGCTGTGGTAGCTGTGTGCTGTGCTTGGTTATCAGGCAGAGGGATTAGTAATAACAATAATAACAACCCTATCAATAATAACATATTACTAGTAGTAATAAAAAATTAATAGTCCTGATGTGCTGGAGCCATTTAAAGCAGGTGCTGCCTGATCCTCTGTGGAGATGTGGCAGTGTGGAGCTGTCCCCACTGCACCAGATCCATGCCCTGTGCTCCTTCTGCCTCCTTGAGCAGTGCAGAACTTGGGACCAGCAGCAGGCATGTCCCTGTGATCAGAATGCACCTTGGGAAGGTGGGATTTTCCTGGGATCAGAGGAGAGAAGGCAGAGCTCCGTGGCTGAGGATGTGTCTCTTCCACAGCTGAGGTGCTGCAGATGCCCTTTCTGGTTGTGGAGGTTTTGTGGCCTTCCCAGAATTGAATGTGACCGTGTAAGAAACATCTCTCCCTGTGGGATTTCCCCTTCCCCAGGAGTGTTCCTGCTGCACTGACTCCCCTCTGGTTTCTCCTAGGCACATGTGCATGGTAATGCGTGGGGTACAGAAAATGAACAGTAAAACAGTAACCAGCACAATGCTGGGGGTATTCCGGGAAGATCCAAAGACCCGTGAGGAATTCCTGACCCTCATCAGGAGCTGAAACTCTGTCACCCTCTGGATGCACTCTGGATTGTTCTGTCCCGTGTCACTGTCTGTCCTTGTTCCCACGTCCCAGCTCTAAACTAAATCCTCGTGAATTGTTGTCATAGTCTTTGTGCAGTGAAAGGCTTCTGGTGGCAAATGGGAAAGGTGGGATGAGGGAGGCTCCTCCTGGGTTTCCACTGATGTCACAGAGTCACAAGCCACAAATAGGAGTTTGGAAATGTTTTTTCCATCCATAATGCAGAATATCCAGCTGTCAGGAGAGAAGTGGGGCTCAGTGGTGAAGTGGATATTTATGAAATAGTTGTGTTTATTGGAATAAATGTGGAGCAGCACAGGAAACACCTGAAAGGATGTGGATCTTTGTAGGATTGGGATTGTTCTGAATTATTGGACTATGCTTATTGCAAGTCCTGAAGTGGCTGTTTCAGTACCTGGATATGTGTGTTATACCTCTGAATTGTTACCTCTGGTGTGTTTTATATTCTTGCTAGTATTAACCTTCATTTTCTGTGTATTTTTCTTTTTGTTTTGTTTGAGAAATGTGTAAACTCCATTTTTCCTATCCTCTTAACAGGCAGGGAATTAACTTCTGAATTATTTGGGGCACAGCCCTCTCTCAGTACAAAGGGGTTTATGCACCTTTTTCTCTGTGCCTCAGAATGTCTGACCACTTGAACTGTCAGTTTCTCACTGTTTTTAAGGAAACTTTAACAGAGGAGAGGAAAAAACCCTGCAGAGTCTGTCTGCAGAGTACTGAGGTATCCAAAGAGGTTTTTAATGATATTTATGTCTTGAGCTTTCCTTCTTGGATTTCCACGGGTTAGACTGAGAAGCTAAAATTAGTTTGATAATGTGGAAATGAAGATTTGCAAGCATTCCAAGGTTTCCATTTCCAATGTTGGACCAAAGGTGAGCACAAAATCCTGAGCACAGCACAAGGTACCTCCCCTCCCTGCTGACAGGTTGGGTTATTTCAGGGCAGAGCAGCCTGGAATGACAACAGCTCATTTCATAAGAGCAGCTGAGAAAAGCATTTCCAGGGCCACCAGAATGAATCAAACCACATTTTTTTTCCTGTGTATGTGGCAACCTCTGTAAGTGGCAGAATTGGTACAAAAAGTTTCAGTCCAGCTGGACTTGGCTGAAATTCTGCTTTGTTACCACTTTAATGGGTGTTTTGTAACTCTTAATTGGGAAAAGATGAGGCACAAATGAAAACCACCCTCCTCACACCGAGCTTGCAAAACAGATGTCAGACAGGGGGTGGATGCCCACAGGTTCCCAGGGTCCTCTCTGCTTTGCTGGACATCAATCCAAGATGTCCTGTCCATGAACCTCAAGGGCAGCTCCTGCTCTGGCCAGCTCCATCTCACCAACATTCCTCCCTCTTGCTCCAGTTGGAAACAAAATAAAAATCATGTCTGGTCAGATTGGGCCTAAAGAGCTTTTTCAAGGAGAACAAACTCATCTGTTTAATTACACTAATTTTACTTTGAGGACCTTCACAGCATTATTGGAAAACATTTTATAGCATCCTCTGTCCTGGGTTCTGTAGGATTAGGTGCTGTAACAGTGTTTGTCTCTGGTGGAAACAAGCTGTGCTGCCCATTGCTAAGCCACACCAACTCCATGGCATTTGTTTTCCTGAAAACAAAGTTTTCAGTTCAGTATGTTACAAATACCCAGCTGAAAAGCCTTAAATCTTTCTTGCCTGAAGTTGGCACTAAACCTCTCTTTTTAGCTTGACTGGAAGGAGATTTTGAGGACCAAAGGGGCACACACCACTACACTTATTTGTCTTTCCTTGCTTCACTTTGGAAATTAAGTCTCTGTGAATCACTGTCTTGGTCCTGAGGCACCAAAAAAGTTGTGTTTTAACCACTTATCTCTATTCAGGATAAAGTTCACGTTGCACCACCACTGTTTTTTATTTCCATGTGACCTGTAGTCCTTAAAACATACCCCTCTCTACTCGTGGCCTTGGATTTTGTTCCCATTTTTGCTGTTGTAAATCTCAGTGCGTTTTTTGGGATGTCAGCGTTGTTCAAATACAGGAGCTTTAACTACACCCCGTGTGTAAATATGTAAAGGATGTACAGCCCCTGTTGTACTGCTCACCAGTCCATTGTCTCTGAAACATTAAAGCAAAATGTCATCCTTTGGAGTGGGAGCATCCTTGGGGGACCTGGAGGTGATGGCACTGCACAGGGAAAGGGCAAGAGCCCCCTCCCCCAGGTGGAGATGGTTTTTCACTCATGGGTGACGTGTTGGGTTGCTCCTCTGGGATGGGTGGTGCTTTTATCCACAGCTGAGTCCCCAGCTGGTGACTAGGAAGCAAAAAAACCTCCAGGATTTGTTGTCACCTTCTCCTTACTGCTCCTTGGAGCCAGGGGAATCAGGAGCAAATACACTGGAGCAAGGGTGGTGAGTGGCTGCTCCTGGCATTGAGCCTGGGGGGTTTCACAGTCTTCTTCTGCCCTTCTTGAGCTGTCCTGGAGGCCTCACATTGGCATTGAAATTGGAAATTGGAATTGAGGAAATTCCTGGTTCCTGGCCAGATGCTCAAGTTACCTGAACAAATAAATCCCATCAGCATCTGTGACAAGGGACCTCGAAGATGAAACCAGGGCTGGGTTAGGTTGCCCCAAGGGGTGCAGGGTGGGTAGATTGGCTTAAAGCCATTCCTACTGTCCTCCAGCCTCCCAGGGAGCAGATATTGCTGGGATTCAGGGAAAAAAAAATAAGAAATGCATGGATCCCAGACTCGTGAGGAGCAGGGCAGCCCAAGTGCAGAGGGAAGGGGGAACCACAGGGTCTGTGTCCACTGTGGCGGTCAGAAAGGGAGAAAGGATGATGGATGGAGCCTCCTCCAGCCCTTTCTGTCCTTTTTATCCAAGTGGTCTGAACTGTTTGGAAATAAAGCTCCTGGGAAGCCCCAGGAGCATTGGCAAGACCCATCCTTGTGGTGAGGCTGAGCTCTGTCTTTCCCACAGCTCTGCATTAAAGCTGCTGCTTGTGGTGGGAAATGGTCTGTTTGGGAAAACAGGCACTTCTGCAAGAAATTATCTATTCCCTGCTTTTTTTTTTTTTTTTTT
>VXBC01001795.1:25351-115510 GCA_013399945.1 Ploceus nigricollis | reverse complement strand
CAAAGCCCTCTGTGCCATGGGTTTATAACCACTTTGAGCTTGTAGAATCACAGGATGGTTCGGGTTGGAAGGGACCTTATAGATAATCTCGTTACAACCCCCTGTCATGGGCAGGGACACCTTCCACTACCCCAGGCTGCTCCAAGCCCTGTCCAACCTGGCCTTGGACACTTCCAGAGATCCAGGGGCAGCCACAGCTTCTCTGGGCAACCTGTGCCAGGGCCCTCACCACCCTTACAGGGAAGAATTCCTTCCCAGTATGTCATCTAAATCTCCCCTCTGCCAATTTAAAACCCTCCCCTTTCTCCTACCATTATCTGCTCTTCCCAAAATCCCCTCTCCCTGTTTTATAAGCCACTTCAAGGACTCAGCTTTTCCCCCTCTGCTGCTTGGTTTGTCCCCCTCCCGCTGCTCCCACTTCCACATCCCACTGCACAGAGGGGACAGCAACCCGAATGCCCACAAACAACTTGAACAGTGGGAAAAAAAGTGGGGATTTGGACAAGTCAGAGAAGGAAAAGCACACAAAGCTCGTGGGAAAAGGATGGAAGAGCTAGAAACGCCACGAACGCCGACCAACCTGTCTGCCTTGCTTGAGGATGGCAGGGCTGGCAGCAGGGCTGCGCTGGGGGGTGCCCAGCAGCCCCGTGGGGCCCAGCAGCCCCAGCCGGGCCGTGGGGAGGTTGCGGGAGGGGATCTGGAACTGGCGGGGGTTCCTCCGTGCCAGCCCTGCCCCTGCGGATCCGGCTGTCGGGAGGGAGTTGGACTGGCCAAAGCCTCGGCTGCGGAGAGAGAGAGCTGGGGGTGAGACACTGACCCCTGGGAGGGGGTCCTGACCCTCCCACCCCACCGAGGTGGTCCCTCCGTCCTGCACAGGCAGTCTGGGTGTGCAGCATCCTCTCTTCTTCCTGTCTGCCAGCCGCCTTCCTGCCCTTCTGCAGTTCTCAGATCCACCCTGGTTTTCTTTAAAGCTTATTTTACTCCTCCAAAATGGGTCTGTTCTTAAATACAATCTAAAATAATCCAGGTAATGCCCTGGGAACTTTGATTTCTTTGAGATTTCTCATGAGTGGATTCTCCAGTGTCTAATTTAAGTTCAGGTTTTGCTATTGGGTTTTCTTTCTCCCCTTCTAGGTTTGTTTTTAGAAATATGGCCACCTCTGAGACTTCTCAAGTTCTGTAAAATTTGGTTAGAATGACCTAATAAATCCAAGTTTTATTAGGAAGGGCTGAGCTTTCCTGAAATCTCATCCTGAAAGCTCCTATACTCCCAGTTATCTCCAAAACACTGTCTTTTTTGGGAATAAAAAACCTGCAACAAACCAGGCTTTGCAGAATGAAACCAAGGGGTGATCTTGTTAAAAGTGATTTAAAAATCTTTTTTCTTGGCACAACCCCTATGCTTTCTAGGATCACCTGAAATCCAGCATCACCCTGGAAGTGAGCAAACATGGTGTTCCCAACACCGCCCTGCCTGGCTCTCTGCTTGCACCTCTGGCTCTGCACCCTCTGAAAGCTTCCAGCCTTTTTTTCTGCCACTTGACAGCTTTTGGAGGAAACTCCAGTGCTGATGCCATCACCAAAGGGCAGCAGGGAAAGGGTCCAGTACTGGGGACACACTGCACAGCTGGGAAGTGCTGGGTTTGGAGCCATGGAGACAGGGTGGGATCGGAGGGAAAGGCAGCGAGCACAAGGACACTGCCTGCTGTGCTCCCTTCCCAGCCAGCACCTGGGATTCCACTGCTACAGCTTTTCCAACCCTCCCCTTCCCTAAACACAGCTCTGAACCCAGCAGAACCCATCCCTGCCTCTGGGGGGATGTTCCCACTTGGAGTGCTCTTGCTCTGGCCACTGCATGCATCCCTCCCCTCCCGAAATCCCGCATACCTCCTCTGCTGCCGATAGCCCGACAGCTCCAGGAGGGATTTCCGAGGGAAAGACCGAAAGAGTTTCTGCACCTGCTGTTTCCATGACAGCAGCCGCTTCTTCTGGATCTCTGTAAACGCCTGCCCAAAAAAAAAGAGAGAGAGAAAAATAGGAAATGTATGAATATTCTTCTGGACAAAGCCAGCAGGGATGTGCATGTGGGAGTGTGGGTAAAGAAAAGCAGCTGGAGCAGGTGATGGGGTGAGTTGAGCCCCATCAGGAAGTCCAGGGGGAAACACTGGTCTTTCCTCAGGATTTACTCATCTCAGGTGGAGAAAATGCTGGCAGCATTCCCTGTGTCCCAGTGACAGCCCAGCTTTGCCTCAAGGCTGCCAACTCCTTTTGGCAGAGCGAGGGTTTGATGGTGGGTCCTGAGGGGTGGTGACACTTGTCACCTCGATGTGGCTCTAAAAATTCTGCGAGGGTGAGCAAAGCTGGGATCTGGAAAGCTGAGCTGCCCTGTGGCATCCTGCACCCTATCCCCCTTCTCGGGGCTGGGCAGAGCTTGGCTGTGATCCTGGGACTGACAGGCTCTGGGGAGGTCACCCAGGGTGAGCCTGTCACCCACCCGGGCTCCCTGCAAAGGTCACCCTGGCAGCGACAGACCTGCTCCCAGAGCTCCAGGCAGGAGGTGTGGGTGACAGGGACACCCACGTGCCGCCACTGCTAACTTTAGACACCCTAGGTCTGTGTTGGAGAGCAGCAGAAGTCTCCAGAGGACAATCTGGAGGCTAATTAGTGCCTGACTTGATTGCTCTGAACCACTCAGGAGGAGATGCTCTCTCCTGGTGCTGATTATGCCGGAGCCAGCGCAGAGGGTGGTCCTGGGACGTGGGCTGGCTCTGGTGGGAAAAGTGCAGGCACTTTGGGAAAAGTTCCATGTCCTCCTGGCTTTGCTCTCTGGTCCCAGGCCTCAGCTTCCACCACTTCTGCTCCCTGACCCCTGCCATATGGGCAGGTGATGGAAGCAGCTGGTTCTTCTGGGTACTGCCAGAGTAGGTAGGAGACACTGCAGGACATCAGGGACACTGGCCATCCCTCCCTGCCACCAGGCAGGAGCGTGCCAGAGCCCTGTGGCACAGCCTGGGCCATCCCAAGCCATCACCGAGCCAAGGCAGATCCACTGGGAGCAGGAACAGATGTAAAATCCCTGTTGCAAAATCCCAAGACCACGTGGTGCGAAACGGGAGGAGACAACGCCGAGGGATCGCCGGGTCGGTCTGATGGAAACCGCCTGCACGTTCATCCCAGGATTCTTGCTTTCATCCAGCTGCTGATGGCACTGTCACAAGCCAGATGAATTTCCCAGCTCCAGGCCTTGGCAATTAAACCAGCGTGGGGGGAAGTAACATTTCCATGCACCACATTGGAGCTACCGCCTGCTCCAAGCCTGTTCTGTCAGAATTACTATTAATACCCCCCAAAAATATTTGTGTTAGAAACCCAAAGGTTTACATAAACAGACACTTTGGAAACAGTTTCCAAGTGATGAGAACAACAGTTTTAGATGATCTGACACGACTCACCTCGTGGATTAGACATTTGTCTATGAGCTGTAAATAGGAACTTATATTCTCTTCATCGGGTCGGGAAACTAAAAGTTGTGTGCAGACTGGGGAAAAAAAAGAAGAGAAGAGAAATGGGGATGAGGACACCAAGATGGGGCCCAGGAGGGGTGCCACAAACACCTTGGACATCCTGTTTCCCTTGTAACCACGAGTAGGTTTTTCATCAGTGAGAAAAAACACCCTTCCCCAGTTCCTGCTGTACCTTCCTATATTTAGGGCCAGATTTTGTTCTCTGTTATGATGGTATAAATCCAGAGTAACACCACTGGAGTCCCCAAAATTAGACTTAAGCAACTCAGGGGCACAGGATTAATCCCTATTCATAGGCAAGAGAACTCCTTCTCCCATGGCCAAATCTGCCCCCACTACAGAGTGGCAAATTCCCACCTTCCCTGATGAATTTTAACCTCTTTTGGAATGAATGTCATTGAAGGAAGTGGGAATGAGCTCAAAGAGGAATGAGTTTCTCCTGTTGTAAACCCCTGGGCAGGGATGCCTGGGGGTCCAGGAGGACACCACATCTTGGCAGGGCTTGTGCCACACTCTGACATTTGTCACAGGAATAAAATGGGGCCAGAGCCCCAGATGTGGCTGTTTCTGCAGGGAACCAGCTGGGGACAAATTCTGCACCAGGTTCCTGTATAGAAAACATCTCAGCTTTTTTTTTTTGCACAAAAGGTTGGAAATAGAGACAAGGCTGATATTTCTTTGTGGCACCCCAATGAGGTTCTTTCTGTTCCCAGTCTCCTGCAGATGAGACCCCCCACTTCCTCTTCCCCAGGGAGATCTCCCTCCATGCAGCCAGCACTGGCACCTCAGGTGCCTCCAGCAAGGTTAGGGCACATCCAAGCTCACACAGATTTGCTCCAAGAGCCCTGAATATTGCACAGGAGGTCGATCCCCACCTCAGCTTGCTCCTGTAACCTACCAATGTGTTATCCCTGATGCAAAGCTGCACACCCTGCACTCAACATGGAATGGCATGGAGTGTTCTGGATGTCCTGCATCCAAACTGGGCCATAAAAATGGGTTTGGACCCACTGATTTGCACTCCAAATGGCTCATGTCCAGCCCATGCACCACTGCTACCCTGCTCCAAGCAGAGTAAGTCCAAGGGATGCTGCTCAAAACACCTCTGGACAGTGGGATGACCCCAGGGCTCTGGATGGGAAGAGAGAGGACATCTTCCACTCCTGACCACAGGAGAAGTTATGATTTCTGCCTCTGACCCGGGGCAGGGAGAGGATGCTTTCCACCTTGGACCTGGGGCTTGGAATGCAGGCTATCCACCTTGGACCTCGGGCAGGCAGCTTGAGCCATTGCTGCCCCTCCCCAAAATCACAACCCACCTGCCCTATCTTCTTCCCTCTAACCCCAGCATGACAGGACCTCAAAAAACCATCACCCCTCAGACTGGGACCAGCAGGAGCTCAGGGAAAGGCGGCTGCCACCGCACACCCCCTGCCCCAAAGCAGCCCTCCCTAGTGATGAGTCCCCAGGTCACAGAGGACAAGTGGCAGCTGCTCACCTTTCCCCATCACTCGGGTGAACTGCCCGGGCAGGTCCCCCTCGGGCAAAGGGGCCCCTCCCGACTCGCCCTCGCATCCCGGCAGATGGTGCTGCTGCATCCCGGCCGCCGCGGAGTCCTTGCAGTCCGAGCCTTGGCTGTCCGAGCCCAGCAGGGAGGAGGGGTGGTGCGAGTCCACGTCCCGGCTGTGCTCCTCCGTGCTCGAGTTTTGGGAAGAGTAGGCTTTGATGGGGGTGAGGATCATTTGGTGTAGTTCCTGCAGCGGGACACGCAAGTTGCCACCTTCCAGGATGTCCTGCGGATCGAAGTGGAGAGAGGAGGGTTTGTCAGCTGTAAACCAGACCCCTCCTGTGACCCCCTGAGAATTCCCAGCTTTGCTCCTGCTTCAGGATCCTGCTGCATTCCACAGCCAACAGCCACGTTTCATTCACCAGGTCTTTTCCTTTATCAGGGGAGTCCTGCAGGGACTGTGTCTGATTATCCATGGATGTGTTCAGACCTGAATCCCCACAGAAAAATGTGCCTCCATCAACCACTGGGACCCAAACCCAACAACAACCCAGCTTCAATGTTTCCACATTTCCACCAGGGAAATGGCGAGTCCATGGAAGTGACTAAGCCTGGGAGATTTCAATGCCCAGAGCAGCAAATATCTTGTTGGTTCCCCAGCAATCCTACAATCCCAATATTTCAGCTCTATTTCATTGGAATTGCAGTAATACAGGCTCATTTCCTGTTTCCAGCACCGCCTTCAAGCCTGGCTCCCATTAACTGCTCTGCCCCAAAACTGCTTGCCATGGTGTCCTCATGCTCTGGGATCATCTCAGAGCCTAGGACCACTCTGGGATGCAGAAGCCTGTCCTGTGGCAGCTGTGGGGACATCCCTGTCCACCCTGGGATGGGCTGGGGGAGGGGATGCAGAGGGCACTGGGAGGGTTTCAAGGGGAGCAGGTGATTTGTGGTCAGACACAGAAGGAGACACCACAAGGTGAACTGATACTCCCACAGCAAAACCATTCAGCTTGGAGATTCAGGGGCAGATCCACCCAGGAGGGAGAGAATTTGGGTGCACCCCAGCCTCACTCCTGGTGTGGATCAAGAACTCCATTTCTATGGTCAGATCCTTGTCCCACTGAGGGGAAATAACTGCATTTTGTTTTTAATGTAGCCTGGACCAGAACAGCTCACTGCAGGCTCCTGCACAGTCTGGTTCATGGGACACTGCTTGGAAAGAGGCAACTTTTGGAGTGAATCCTGATGTGCTGAAGGAAGGGACACTAAGTGGGCACATGGGATGTGTGCAAACCCTGAAATGGTTGTTGATTCTAATTCCTGCTGCATTCCCAGCTCACTCTTGGACGTCTCAGCTCCATTTCTCACAAAGATCTGCTGTCAGTCTGCTGGGCACTATTTTGCTGGGAGACAATCCTGCCCTGCTAACTAACAGAGAGGGGTGGAGCAGCTCTTTCCAAGAAAGCAGCAGTATTTAGCAGAGAGACACTGCCCAGAAACATCAAGTCCCACACATGCTCTTGTTTAGCACAAACTGGATGGGAAGCCTGGAAAAGCAGAGATGTCTCCTCCCAGGGAAAGCAGCTCATGGGCAACTCTGAGCCCCAGCAAAGCGGGACAGGGTCACAGTGCCACAGCTCAGACCCACCCCAGAGGGCTCCAAACCAGTCCCTGCCACTTTCCTCCTGTATTTTACAGCGTGCCTGGCTGGCTGTGCCAGCTGAGCTGGGCTCCAGCTCCTGCACAGCACCACTCAATCAATACCAGATTCCCAAATCCCGGCGGAGAAGAGGAGGAAGAGGCTGTGCAATCGCCTGGAAACACAGGGCTGCAGCCAGCTCCATCCAGCTCTTGGATTTAATAGTTATTATTAATAACGGAGGTAAATATGGCTTTATTAGCTCCTGCCATGCTCTGAGCACAAGCCCATATTATAAATAAATAGTGAAGCAGTGAGCTAAGGAAAACACCAATAAATAGCAACACACCACAGAAGTATTTAAAAGCCCCTAGTGGGAGGCTCTGCAAGTTGCTGTTTGAAGATGGTGCAATTAAGTATAATATAATACAGCGATAATAAATAGGGAGAGGTTGGGTGAGCTGCTCCCAGCTAGGCTGTGGTGCTGCTACTTCCCCAAAAGCCCTTTCTGCAGGGTTTAAGCTTTTGTTGAAGTAATAAAGAAGTTTCTATTTATTCTCCTAGGAAATTCAAGATGTTGTTCAGGCACTGATGTGGGTGTCTGGTGTTTTATCTGAGGACAGGGTGCCCATATGATGTTCCAGGAAAGCTGAAATCTTTCTGAGCACCCTGGAGCTGGTCAGGGCTACATGGTACATCCATGCCAGCTGTGTGAGGTGTGGGAGATGCATTAGGACCCACTCTGCAAAACACAGCTTTGAGCAATGTGGTCTAGCGGAAGGTGTCTCCCCCACCATGGTAGAGGGCTGGGACTTTAAGGTCCCTGCCAGCCCAAACCATTCTGGAATTCTGTGAAATAAAACCTGCATCAGATCCCCACAGTATGTGTAAGCAAAGAGTACTTCACCCCAGAATTAATTCCTGGCTTCTTAAAAACACAAGAAATACAAAAATGGTTGTGATACTTACCCCTTCTAGAGATTTGAGCAGGTTTTGTCTTTCTTTTAGCTTTTGGATACTGATGACTATTTTGTGTCTCGCGCCTTTGGTAACGTTCTGCAAAAACAGGACAAAACCTGAAGTTAACACTTCCACAGGGCAGCTGGCTCAACCCAAACCCTTCCCCTCCTACACAGAAAGGGCTCCTAGAAATTAATTACGTTTCTGAGTGCAGGGATTTGTGGGGGACACAGAAAATCGCCCAGAGACTTGCTGAGGATAGAGATTTCCAGCCAGTCTGTCCCTCCCTGGTGCACCTCATACATGGAAAGCAACAGTGTTCCCATTCCTCTTTATCCCAAGGATAATGAATGCAGAGGTGTACCTGAAAGCAGTGGGGGTTGGAACCAGATGATCTTCGAGGTCACTTCCAACCCCAACCAGCAATATTCTATGAGTCTATGACATTTTCAAAGGCAGTCAGCCATCAAAGCCCCACTGCCTTTAAGGGAGTTGGCTACCACAGGCTGCACCCCTGAAACTCCTGAACTTAATCCCAGCTGGGAAAAAAACCCCAAGCACAGCTCCCAGTGACGGAACTTCCATGCTGGGACTCCAGTAAGAACACAGGGACAATGCTTTTTTCAGATAAAATGCGAGATTTTTTTACTCCTCAGGACCCAATTTCCCTTTTTCTGCTTCCCAACCATGGGAAGACACCAAAGGGGCTTTGGAAGTTGTCACCCCCAAGGTGGGACATACTTGTGCCTCCAGCTGGCATTCGGTGAGGGCCATCATCTCCTCGTAGGTCATCTGGGAGAAGAGGGCGGCGTACTTGTGCAGCCGGAGGCTCTTCAGCCAGGCTGGGACATCTGGAGCACAAAGGCAAGGACAGGAGAGCTCCGTTGAATTCATGGAACGGCACAACCGCGAGCAACAGCATCAACACCGACACGAGCGGCATCCCAACGGACACCTCACTGAGCTTCATGGACCTTTGGGAGGACACAGGGCTGTGGATGTGGATGGGACAAGCAACCAGCCCCTGGATGGGGACACAGGGCCGTGGATGTGGATGGGACAAGGAACCAGCCCCTGGAGGAGGACACACAGCTGTGGATGTGGATGAGACAAGGAACCAGCCCCTGGAAGAGGACACAGGGCTGTGGATATGGATGGGACAAGGAACCAGACCCTGGATGAGGACACATCCTCAGAAGTTGGGTTTCTGTGGGAAAGCCATTGGGAATTAGCCCATGGGGATCTGGCATTGTGCCTCCTCTCTGCTGTTTCCCCAGGAACATGGGAATTGCTGAAGCTCATGGAGTGGCTGAGCTTAGGACAAGCAAAGGGCTGTTTTGTGGATGGTAGACACTGACTTATGGCATGAGGGATGGTGGCATGTGCTGGAAATGGAACCGGCTCCTTGAACAGAACTAGAGAGATGGGTTTGGGATGGAAAAATGATGTGCCATCAAAGATGGCCCCACGCCCTGCTTCAAAGGGTGACTTGGGACCTAAAATGCACCGACTGAAACGACTTCTTCCTTCCCAGTTGTTACCTGCAGTGTAACACCTCTATGCCCAGCTGGAGGGGTACCCAAAAATACATTTATCCTCCTGCCATCAACATGGTTTCACAGTGAGGAACCTGGGAGGCGAATCCTTCCTCTGTGACATTCAAAACCCCATAGAGGGACACCTCCATGATGAGGTGTCCTCCACAGAGAAGGCAATGTGACAACAGGCAGCTATGCAGGGTTCTGCAGGTTTGGGGGTCTGTGGTGACACCCCACAAGGGAGGGGGGCCCTGCAGGTGTCTGTGCTGCAGCACAGCGCCAGGCCTGTGACAACATTTTTCATTTGTAAAGGCTTCAAATGCTTTGCCAAATCAAGACCTGCTTTATTCAGCACCTACAACCCAACAGGAGCTCTGTTTCTTCCCAGCCGATGTGCTCTGCACCCAGCAACACCTTGTCCATAGTCCTTGTCCCCTTCCCTACCAGTGAGAAACAAGGGAGCTCATTCCCACTGCTGGGACGCCCATCTCATGGTGTGGGTCCAGAAAGTCCCACACTGTTGAGTACCACATGCAAGCCAAGGATTGTCCATGACCTCTTCCTGAACCAAGGCCTCATCACTGGAAGGAACAGGGCAGGAGGGACCTTGGTTTGGTTCCCTAAGGCAATCCATACATCTGCCAGAATCTCCTGCTGCCTGGGCTGATCCCAAACCCACCTTGCATCCAAGCAGAGGATGCAAACAATCCCAGCACGCTGCATCTTGCTCACACTCTCCAAATCCCAGACACACATTGGGATTCACGTGTCAATGAAATTCCTCAAGTGCTGCACAGGAGATCAACCCCACACCAAACATGGGGAAAAGCAATTACTGAGCACAGATGGGCTGAAATTCACCATTTTCCAAAAGTTCTGACATGCAACAGTCCCAAAGTCTGCTACCAGCACCCTCTTAAGCTGATTTCTGTTTAAAATAAACAAAAACCTCTTAGCAAAAAAAGCCCCATTTCCAGCACAGGCTCAAATTTCAACATGATTTTAACACAAAACCACACCATTCTAGTGACAGCACATTAAAAGTCTCCCTGATCCCACATCCCCATGGGACACCTGCCTTTGGCACACATCCTTGCCAATGGCAAAGCCCACAGGGATACTTCCAGAAGAGAGATGCAACTTCACACAGACATTGAGCCCTGCAGGAAACCCATCTCCAGCCTCTGCAGAAGCAGCTCTTTGCCTTTGCATCAGCCTGTCGGGACCATGCCTTAATTTTGGGGACAGTGATGGTCCCAGAGCTCCCCTGCCAGCAGAGATGGCAATCCTGGGAGCAGGTTGGGGAGAAGGAGCCACCCCAGGACAGACACAGTGTGTTGTGTGTGGTGGAGCTTTCCCCCTTCCCACAGGGAAGAGGCAACCAGGAGGTGCAAGGACATCCAAGGTGATTTCATGGTCCCTGGAAAGTCAAACTTCCCAATGCTCTCCACGGATGGGTGAACCACCTGCCTGCAGAGCTACTCTTTAATCAGCAATTACCAGGAGCTAATTGCAAAGTCATGGCACGGCTGTCAGGAAATTTAGAAGGAAAACAACTCACCCTGCCATATTTACACACAGGACACCTTGGATACACTCCCAGCAGAAACCCCTGGCTCTACCCAGACCTTCCTCCTGGTGCTCCCCAAGCTGTGCCCCAAGAATCACAGAATTCTGGAATGGTTTGGGTTGGAAGGGACCTTAAAGATTATTTAATTCCAACCCCCTGCCATGGGCAGGGACATGGGAAGGGACAGACAGACAGACAGATGGGCTCCATGGAGAACCAGGAGCCAGAATCTTCCCCTGGAGAAACCAAGAGCTAGGATAAAGCCAAAGGGCATTTTCCCTCCAGCATGAAGATAGATGGAAAGAAAAAAAATGGGAGACATGAGACCATAAACAGAAAGGAAAGAAATAGGTGACAGTGGGGGAGATAAACTGGTAATGCAGATGGAGATCTGTCATGGGTTCCTCACATTCCAGATCCCGTGGGTCTGGATCCTCCTGGATGCCCCGGAGGGTGTTAAAGAAGGAACCAGCTGACCAGGAGCAGGGGTGACACCCAGCCACAAGAGCCTGCAGGCACTCAGGGAGACGTGGCTGCAATTCAGAGAACGGACTTGGCAACGGGAGCAGCCGGCCTGGATGGAATACGAGGCAGGCCCATAAAAATGCACCAAGTTGTGCCTTTCTGTAGGAACAAGAAACGGCACGATCGGAGTGCAGGGAACGGGCAGTCCTCTCTTTTTTTTTTTCAGGAAAGCTGTGGGGATACAATGGGTCATATGCAGCCCACGGTGCTTTGTTATATGAGGACGATGAGCTACACAGCCACAGGAATGCTGTCTGGAGGCAAACAAGCCTCTGCTCTGCTTCCAAGTCCAGTTTTGGGCAACACACCTTCAATAAAACGCGGACTTTTTGGAAAGAAATCTGGCAGAGAGGAGCAGGAACAACCCCAAGTTTAGAAAACATCATCTGGGAAGGCAGTGGAATGGTTCAGCCTGAAGAAAACCCAGCTGAGGGGGAGGACACGGCAGGCATAGACACCAGAGGTTGTGAACATCTGTTCTGCACGTCCCTGGACAGGGGGACAAAAGCCATTTGGCTGAGTCAGCAGTGGGGGAATCATGTTTGGAAGTCTGAAAAGGAACAGCCCTTTCCAGGAAGGGTGGACATATCCCAGCTGCACGCAGCAGCAAGGGGATGTGTTAATATGTGGGGGTCATTTAATTGATCATTGCTCGTGGACAGCCTCTGGGTTCTGTGGATTTGGCCACACAGGTTGATTGCACAGCCCTGGGAAGTTCCTGTCCATGCAGATCCCGGAGCTGCAGCTGTGGATCACAGGGAGCCAAGCTCCCCATGGTCTCCTCCCCAGCTCCTTTTGCAGAAACCTGGAGAAATGTAGTGTTAAACAGCCCTCCCTTAGAAACACTTGCTCCCAAAAAGTTCTCCCTGGCCAGACAGACTGCAGGACCTGACCTGCCTCTATTACATTCCCTAGAACCATGAGGGGTTTTTCATGCATTTATTTCATGCACATCAAAGCCATCCAGAGCCAAGCCAAATGCAGTCCCACATCACACAGATTTATCCATATCTCAATTTGTCTGCAATTAGACTAAAATCAGACCCTGTGACTGTTAAAAATACAGTTATTTCCCTATTCTGATACACCACTGGTTTGCACACAATCGAGCTGCTCTGCATTAATACAAATTGGAGTTGTTTAAATCAGTCTGAGAGCTGCAGGGTCATTTTCAGTCTGTTCCCAGGAACACACAGTCTGTGTGTTTGCCCAGTTTTTAGCTGTTTATTCCTCCTCAGCCTGAAGTTTGCTCTGCATCTTTGACAGCAGCAAGTGGGGTTCATTTCTGCCTTGTTTACCACCAGAACCACATATATTCATTGCCAAAATCTCTGTGAAATGTAGGTATAATGGGAAAACCAACCGAAACACACAGGTTAAATTCACTGCAAACAAGTATCCCAAGCCAAAACTTCCCCAGATACTTGGTGGGTACCAAACACTGCAATGGTAAATCACACGTGGCTTGCTAAGCTTGCTCTAAGCTATTTTTCACTGTCATTTAAAAAAAAAAAGAAATACAAAAAAGAGCACCACTCGCAGCCAAAAGCCACAGGCAATGGAAAAAATCCAGCTTTTTGGAAAGCTGGCAGCTCACAGGATTTTGGGGCAAAACCAGCCCACTGGCACCCAAGTGTAAGACGTCAGATCAGGACCAGCTGCTACTTAAAAGAAAACCCAACGCATTCCCCCTGAACCTAAATTCCTAAGCCGGGAAGAAAACGCTGGGAGGCCCCGTTTGGCCGGGAGGATCCTCACCCAAAACCGCCAGGCGAGAGCCCCGCGCTGCCGGAGCAGGGGCAGCTCCTCCCCTCCTGCCTCTGGGTGCTGGGGGGTCGGGGTCTGGTTTGTCACTCACCTTTCATCCCACTCCCTTCCTCCTGGAATGTGTTACGAGCGGAAGGCTGATCTTCTAAATGTTCACTCCCACCACTTCCCGAAGAGGCTACACTGCTTTGTGGAGACAGGGGGGCATGATCGGAAGGGATGCACTGGGGTCCTCTAGCTCGTAAGTCCTCATGAGACATCCATCCATGTCCTAGAGGTTGGTTTGGCACATTCATGGGTGGGGTAAGGGACACAGAGCGTTTCAAAGGGCTGTGGTGTGTCTGGCCTGAGAGAACTGAAAAAAAAATAAAATCAAAGAGGTTATTCCCCCCTCGCGGCCCGGGATGCAGCAGAGTTCCCCGTAAAAAAAAAAAAAATCAAATGAAATTATAAAATGTGTGGTGGTGGTTGGCCATGGTGCCTGGCTGATGGCTTTGCAGCACCCCTGAGCCCTACCCTGAGCTCTCTGCTTTGCCTCCTGGGAAGCAAAAAGGATGGGAGTACCTGCAAGGAGATGGGGTCACACGAGCTACGCTGGGCTGCTCAAGGGAAGGTGTTGTGTGGATTCCATCTCTAGGGAAAAAACATCAATCAAGCAGTTCTGGAGCATAAAAATCCCCAGGATGGGGATGTCCCCAGAGAGATCCAAGGGAAGCATCTCTGTCTCTCCCTTTGGGTTAGGACCTGGCTTGTGCCCCGAAGCAGGAGCACTTACACATCTCCCAAAATCACTGCAAGGGTACTTCTCATCCATAGGAATGTCTCAGCCTTGTGGAGTCCTACTAAAATCACAGGATCATGGGATGGTTTGTGTTGGAAAGGACCTTACAGATCTCATTCTAACCCCCTGCCATGAGCAGGGACACATTCCACTAGACCAGGTTGCTCCAAGCCCTGTCCAACCTACCCTTAAACACTTCCAAGGACTATCTCTGTTTTAAGTACTGAAAAAAGTATTAAAAGATTGTTCTGTTTGCTTAACAAAATTCAAATTCCATCACTCAGAGTCACTAAACTACTGGTCTAACCATAAACACAGAGTATGTAATTTAACATACAGATTTAGGATGCAAACCAGGGAAAATTTCCCTGCTCCAGGAAAACCTGAGGGCAGAGGGATTGGAATGACCTTTCAGCCTATAAGAAACAGAAGCAAAGACTTTTCAATATTTCTTTCCAAACCAAATTTTTAAACTGTACAAAACCTGGGGGAAATTCATTGTTCTCATGGCTTTTCCATCTAAAGCACCAAAGCCCTAAAGCTCCTTAATCCCCTTTTTGCATTTACAGCAGTTCACCAAAACCACTCAGGCTCCTCTCCATGTTATTATTTAATATAAACGAATCTTGGTGGAAAACCCCCAGCCAGGTGCACTGTGCTGCAAAGGTTAAGCCAGGCTTAATTCCCAGCTCAAGCCTGGGGGAAAACCCACCATCAAAGCCATCTCGCTGACCAGGAGCAGCATGAGAATGAGGCAATAGTGGGGTTACAAAAGGAGGGGAGAGAGAAACACCAGAGCACATTTGCATTTATTAACCACCTGCAAAAAGCAGCTGGTACCACAGGCAGCTGCTGGATGAGGCCAAAAAACCTGTGGATTTCTGTAATGTTTAAATTATTCCTACTTCTGAAAGGGTTTTCTTGTGCCAACACGTAACACTAACACCACGCTCTGCAGGGAAGCACTGGGGTGGCTTATGGGGAAGAATTTATTCCCTTCCCATTTAAAAACTATACAAACATCTTCCAGAAGTCTCTTGGCAGAAGAGAATGTCAATGAGATCCTGAGATTGCTTCCAGAGCAGTGTTATGCTTCCTAAAGCTGTGATGTGATGCATCCAGATGGGGAAATAGATGGATTTCAGAAGGTCTTGGGCAAGCTCTTTCAGCTCTTGGCTTTGCAATTGTACCCCCAAAACAGCATCTGTAGATGCCACATCACCCTCCCAGCAGAAAAATATATTTAGGATTTAAAACTCCCTAAATATAGGGGGAATTGTAGGGAAAAGAAAGGATAAATTGGTTAAAATGCATCACCAGGGCTGAGCATTGGCTCCACATCACCCAGAGCCCTTCTGTGCCTGCTGCCCCCAGCTATGGTCACTCTGCCATGGGGAGAGAATTCACCCTGAATTTGTTGCAGGAAAAACACTGATTTAGGAAATATTTGTGCCCCTCAGATGAAGGAGACATGCAGGAGAAGGGGCAAGGAGGACTGAGGTTAATTGTCCTCTTTCAGGAGGTGAAGGGCTGCTCTGTTAATCCAGCTCTTACAGGGTGTGTGCAGACACTGGTACCCAGCAGTGCCTACACCACCCTGCACACAAGAGGGTATTTTTGGCATAAATCCAGCCCAGATTCCTCCACGAGCAGCAATACCCCTGCAAACTGCTGCTCTTCCATCTTAATTTTATGTCCCCTAATTAGAAGCCAGTGTCGGCTGAAGAAGAAATAATGAACTCCAAAGGATGGCCAGGGACAATTAGAAACCATCCAGTGCACCAGAGAAAAATCAGTTCCACTTCTTTCCCTGAGATCCAAGAGAACACGTTTTACTAAGTCAAATTTTTACTGAGCTGTGAGTCAGTTCACACAACCCCCTGAATGCAGCAGGGATAATCCCTCTGCAAAGGATGCTGCAAGTCCCCAGCCCTTTGAAACCACCCCAGCTCCTCTGGGGACCAGACTGAGATGATTTTAGGGTTCTTAGCACTGGCCTAACTTTAGGGTCTGCTTTTATTGCTGATTATCTGGTTTCTTGCAAACCCTCTTACCCATTTCCATCAGCCCTAAAAACGCTGAGAATCCTGGGATGGCATCCCTCTTTTACTCTGTAATCTCCCAGGGGATTAATAAATGCCCATATTTATTATATTTATTAATAATATTTATTAATAATATTTATTAATAATATTTATTAGTGTTGTTGTTTGTGGTCACACCCTCAGTTTCTTAAAATAAGAGGATGTAGCTGATTATTTCCAAAGTATCAGTTTACTGTAGGTCCTGACCTGAATTTGACCTTTTTGTGTGCTTTTTGGATGGTCCTAGGTGAATCCAGGGCTGCTCCTGGCTAAAATGAATGGTCCACGTGGGCTTTAACTTCAGCAGAAGAAAACCAAGTGTGAGTTTATCACCTTAAACTCATGCCTCCTTTTCTTTTACTACAAAAATACTAAGCTTTAACTTAAAAAGGAAATCTAAAATGTTATTCTGGGCCAAGATAAGCTCCCAGGAGGTGGGTGGGCACAGCTGCCTCCCTGAGTGCTGCGAGCTGGGCAAACAAAGAGGGGAAACCACTGCTCCAAAGGGTTGGCACACGGATCCCTTACGGCTTGTAAGCGTGCCCCACTTCTGGTTTAGAAGTGTTTTCCTGCCCTTTAGGTCCTGCAAGACTCTACACAGGCACTGCCTGGTCCAGCTCCTTCCAAACTGGTGTGCAGTGGGACAGGGCTTGGAGCAGATCATGGTTTTCCCTGGAATAAGTGGGCTGGTGTTGCCCCTTTGCTTGGCCACCACGGCTCTGAGCAGCCAGGGCTGTGCTCAGCCCACACCAGACCAGGTTTCCTTGCAAGAAACCTCTCCATGATTTCCAGACTGGGATCAAACTCAGGGTAACACTCCCAGGTAAAAAAAAAAAAGTAAAGGATGGAGAAGGAGTGATGGCAACAAAGCCTCCCATGACAGGAGGCAGCTGCTGACCACGCTGGGAGCATCCCTGTGGGACCACCCCCTCCCTGGGCAAATCTGGATTTATCTCAGACAAACCCTGGCTGGGCTGGCAGGCACCACAACACACTTACAGAAACTCTGAGGCTGCAAGTGCTCTCAACCCCTGAAGCCTTGGGTTTGGGATTTTTTCCCCCCCCTTCCCTTTTGAAGTGGTGCTGCCTATTTTGGGAGGCAAGGGCTGATTTCAAGAGGGTTTTTGTTCGCTGAGGACCATGTGGAACAGCGTCAGACATTTGTGTTGTGGTTTCTCAGGGTTTTGGGCCAATTTTTTTCAGCCTGAGAAGGGAAAAGCCACCCATTCCTGTAATTAGAGCTGAGAAATTGGGCTCTGCAGGCAGACCTTCCTCCACACAGCGTGGGATGGCTGACAAGGTGCTCATTCTCCCTCTGCCCTTCATGAAATCTGGCTTAGAGTGCTGCAAAGTCCTTGAAAGGAGACACGTGTGAGAGTCTCCAGTGAGAACCAAACCCACCACTGGGAGTATTCAGAATGTCTCCAGTCCCCACTATGCCCCTGATACCCAAAGGACCAGCACAGGGTCCATACATCAGGTTACAATTCCAAATAACACCTTCCCCGTGCTTGCAGAAATGAAAAAGCACTGCAAGGTGCATACTGAACTCTTTGGGACCTTCTTTTGTTTTTTTAGTCTAAAAATGGCACTTTTTGGCTGCAAAGCTGTTTATGGTGCATCATCAGGCAGCATCTGATCACATACAGCTTCTTTCCTGGTCTGTTGGTACCTGGAACAGCAGCCTGACCCCAAAAAGTGGGGATGTTTTTAATCTACACAAGGTTTTGTGCAGCCTGGAAGATCCCCCATGGAGAGGGAACTTTGAGCACCCCCCTCACAAAGCAAACCCCAAGTTCAACTCAGTCCTCCCCTCTGCCTCCTCCTTGCTATCCCAGTCACGACACATCCTCTCCTCCAGGAAGGCTTCCCCGTGCTGGCAGACCAATGCCCAGGGCTTTTCCAGCTTTTCTTTGCCCAGAAGCCTTGGAAAGAGCTGCCAGTGGGTCACACTGCCCAGCTGGCACCCAGCCTCCTTCCTGGGCACCTCATTCACCCGCTCCCCACGCTGCCCCGGGCAGCTCCAGCACGGCCAGAGCAGAACCTGATGGAACATTTTTCAGCTCAACATCCCCTAACCCTTGGAGCCTCTTCTTTGTGCCTTTTTTTCTTTAATCTCTCTGCGTTCTGTGGCTGTGATTTCAACTGTTTGTAGGAGCTGGATAATCCATGTCCTGGCCTCTGAACCACGGGCTGATCTAACCCTGAAATTCTGG
The DNA here is from genome assembly GCA_013399945.1 of Ploceus nigricollis. Classification (NCBI taxonomy): domain Eukaryota; kingdom Metazoa; phylum Chordata; class Aves; order Passeriformes; family Ploceidae; genus Ploceus; species Ploceus nigricollis. The sequence continues at coordinate 97,396 of VXBC01001795.1, read as the reverse complement.
GTCCTAAATGCAAGAAGCCAGTGGGGAAAAGGAAAATAGTGGTATTAGGAAATCAGTGGTATTAACCCCTGCATGAGGAAAAAACTCCATACAAGCAGAGTGCTGCCTCGAGCAGAGAAATGGGAAGAAGCACAGACTGCAGAAAGGACTGTCAAGCAAACCTTTTTTAAGAAATGGTGTTTTTAAACACAGTTTCCTGTTGAAGAAACTGGACAGAGAAACAATAACCCGTTTGTTGCTGCTCTCTCCCAGCAGCGCATGCGAGGCCCCATCCAGGCTCAGCGGGGAAGGAACCCTCACAGGGGCTTTTGAAATTCCCTGCATGGCACAAACACACGTGGACCTGCTGTTTGGAACTGCTGTGGCTGTTATTTACTCATTTGTGTGGCAGCAGGAGCGGGGCTGCATCTAAAGATGTGGAAATTCAGACCCTGGTGGCTCCAGCAATCTGACGGGATGCGTTTCTGGAAGGATGCCCAGCTTGTCTCACCAAGCAGCAGGAGCTCAGGATCTGCTTTCAAGCTCCTTCACAGAATCCTGCGATGGTTTGGGTTGGGAGGGACCTTAAAGAACATCCAGTCCCATCCCTTGCCATGGGCAGGGACCCCTTCCACAATCCCAGGTTGCTCCAAGCCCCATCCAAGCTGGCCTGGAACACTTCCAGGGATGAGGCAGCCACAACTTCTCTGGGCACCCTGTGCCAGGGCCTCACCACCCTCACAGCCAAGAATTTCTTCTTAAAATTATACTAAATCTCCCCTCTTTTAATTTAAAGCTTATTTTAAGTAAGTTTTAAAACTTACTATAAATTTAAAAATTTCCCCCCTTGTCCTATCACTATCAGTCTATGTAAAAAATCCCTTTTCCTCTTCTTTATGAGCTAATGACAGGTCCTTGCTTCCCACTAGAGCATCCATCAAGGAGGGAGCAAGACAGAATGGATGTGAATCCAACCAGGATTTAACTCACAGACCAAAGAATGCAGGGAATGGTGGCTCAGGGAGGTGGGAATAGGTGGGGATGGAGGATTAGGGGTATGCTGCAGGGAGGTGGTGCCCTAAACCACGAGTCTCTCGGGGTAAACACAATGCCCCAATGTCCAGGCCAATAAATGCATTTTTTCTTCTAAACCTATACACAAACTACAGAAAATCACTCTTTGTCCCTGGGGAATCCCGGTCCATTAATATCAAATGCTGCTGTGCTGAACCAAGCCTCCCTAATTATCCCAGAAAATAGCTTTTGCTATGGGCTCCTGGGAGAAATTCCTCCCCTGCTCACAAATGAAGCCAGATAAACAGCACTGGGATGCAGAAATTCTCCTTCCCAATGTCATTTTCCACCCAAAAGGGATGTCCAAGAACATTTTCTTTGCTCAAGTAGCAGCCAGGGCTCCCCACTGCCTCAATCCCTGGTCTGAGGAGCATCTCCCTGCTGAGACTTCCAATAGCATCAGCTTCCACCACACTCCAGATGGAGAAACCCCTCCACCACTTTCCCAACCATTTCAGGAGGCCAGCCTGGAGGATGTGCATCCTTTACACAGCAATGTGCAACCTGTGGAAAACTGGGAGTGAGAAATGAAGGGCCCTAAACCAGTCAGGTGAAAGGGGTGAGTGCCAAACCTCTGGAATTGCCCCAAGAAACTGGGATCCAATAATCCCCAGAGTCATTAAAAAGCTGTGGAGTGAGAGCAGGGAGGCAGAGTCTTTAGCAGTGACAAAATACATGATGACAGTGAGTGTCTCACGTTGATGTACATCCCACTGTCATCACCCAGGACTGAAACAGACCTGTAGCCTTTTCCATCCTTGCCAACTCATTTTGGATTTTCTCCTCCCTTACCTCTTTTTAGCCACTTTCACTCATTCAAAAAAGCCACCTACTCCCCCTCTCTTGTAGGCACCATGGCACAAATCTTGCAAGACAAATTCTTCAGTGTTTCAACCTTCCTCTGGCCTCCACCTCTTGGGAACTGACACATCCCATCCCAAGCACCTTCCCCTTCCATCTGGGCTGGCCATGTTTTATTCCTTCTCTTTCAAAAACATAAAATCCTACCAGCTCCAGGAGAAAAGAGAAGCCTCCTGGGTCTCCAAGGCCACCAAGGGGCAAACACAGTATCCAGCTCCCCCCATGAGAAGATGCAAAAGATGGTGCCCATCAGGGACACCCCATGACAGGGGGAATGGCTTCTCACTGCCAGAGGGCAGGGTCAAATTGGATATTGGGAAGAAATTCTTCCCTGTGAGGATGGGGGGGCCCTGGCACAGGGTGCCCAGAGAAGCTGTGGCTGCCCCAGGATCTCTGGAAGTGTTCCAGTCTAGGCTGGGCAGGGCTTGGAGCAACCTGGGACAGTGGAAAGTGTCCCTGCCCATGGCAGGGGGTGGAACTGGATGTTCTCTAAGGTCCCTTCCAACACAAACCATTCTGGAATTCTAAAATTCTATGACTCCCAAATCCTGAGCCCTGCAATTCTCCCTAGCAGCAACGGGACAACCACGGCTGGTATCATAAACCAAGTATTAATTCTTTCCCATTACTGCTCCAAATTAGCTCAGCTCAGCTTTCCACCTCCTCTACATACCCACAACAGATGCATCCTAAAAATCTGCCTTCATCATCCTCCAAAACATTCCTGATTGCTCAGCTATTGCCTCGCATTCGAGTTATGGCACAGATCCCTGCGCCAGCTAACACGAGACCACATTGCTCAGCAAACAGGGGGGGACTATGGTTACAAGAAAACATCAAATCAGAACAACCAGCCTGAAATAAAATTGCATAACGGATGGGAACAGCAAAACTTGAGGGGAAAATAAAACAAAATTTAAAAAAGAAAAAAACAAACCAGCTTCAAGGCTGCCAAAACTGAGCCATTGATTACAGCGCATTTGATCCATTTGCATGCAGAGAGCTTTGCTTTGGAGCTGAGATGGAAACAGTCTTAATATAGCTGGAGAGAAAATATCCTCCTTGCACTCTCCTAACTGCACTTTGATAGGAAGCAGCCACAGAGCAGATGGTGCCTATATATAATCACCAGACCTATTATCCCAGCCTCTTTTAGTAATTTGAAGGATGTGATAACCACAAGGAGAGCAGCAAATATTCCCCCTCCCTCCCTCTCTCCCTCTGCTAATTAAAATATCAAAAAAAAAAAAAAGAAAAGAAAAAAAAAAGAAAAAAAAGAAAAAAAGGGGGAGGAAGCTATAATTATGGTAACGAATAAAAGAATTTCCAAATGAAGTAAATAACTATTTTGTGCACTGCTCCTTTAAACCAGAAGTCAAAAGTTAATTAAATAGCAGCGTGTTACTGAGTCAGGAGAACACAGCAAGTCCCAGTGCAGTGGGGAAGGAGACTGGAGACACTCCAGATGAATCCAAACCACAGCACTCCCATCCCTCCTCTGTGCCCTCCTGCCACTTCTCTGCAGATGCTGTGTGATGGTGGGGGGAAGGAGAGCTCATCTCTTTCCATTCCTCTACTTGCCAAAGCCTGGGGTTGCACAGATTCAAAGGATGAGCAACAGGAAGGGGATTCTCTCCAGGGGTTTCTTGCTGCATGAAGATGCTCAGGAAAACATCACAAATGTGATTTTAGTGATGCTTTGAGAGAAGGCTGGGGAATGGTGGTGTTGGGACAAGGTCACGGAGAAGCAAGAAAGGTTTGAGGAGGGAATTACTCATAAGGCCCTTAAAAGATATAAGTTAATAGTGGAGGTGCTGAGGAACATCCCTGGCTCCCAGACAGAGCCCTCAGTCCCCTGCTGATGGCTCCAGGGGTGATATAAAGTGCAGAGAGGAACCCACAGGTGCTCATGGGGTGATGGGAAAAGGAAAGCTTCCCTCGGGAGAGCACCGAGCCCATGCACTGAGTGACCACAGCTTGCCGTGGTCTGTGCCTGTATCCAACAGGCACCAGGGCAGCTGGAAAAATACACCCAGGTCTAGGAGGGTCCATCCATCAACAAAACCACCCAGAGAGAGGAGACTGCCGAGGGGTCTGAGAGAATTACTGGGGCTGTCTGACTGCTCCACAACCCAGAGAGCATCAATCAGCTGCCCTGGCGGCTTCTGCGCCACTTCCAGGTCAGGAGCAGCATTCATTGGTGACAGGAATCCCAGGGACTGTAGGACACACACAAAACCATTGCTGCTGCTTCCTAACATCCATCCCTGAGTCACCCAGACTGCTGTAAGGAAAGTGAGGTGGCATCAGAGCCACAAGATTCAATCTCCACCCATCAAACTTGCGCATCAAGGATAGCGCCTTACCCTCCCGTCAAGGGACAAGCAACACACCAACAGCAAACCACGGCAGGCATTCCCTGCCCTGAGCACCTACAGCTGGTGATTGCACTGGGATTTCACAAGCTGAGAGGGTGGGAACATCCCTGGGTGCTGCTGGAATAGAGATTCCCAAATTAGGTGGCCTCATTCCAGCCAGGAAGCTGCAGAGCTGCTCTGTATGTGAATTTGGGAGCAGTGTTCTGTAAGAGAACAGAATCACAGAAGATGCACAGTTGGAAGGGACCCAAAAGGATCACTGAATCCAGGTCCTGGCCTTGCACAGGACATCCCAAGAATCCCATCCTCTGCCTGAGAGTGTTCAAATACTCCTTGAACTCTGTCAGGCTTGGGGCTGTGACCACTTTCCTGGGAAGCCTATTCCAGTGCCCAGCCACCCTCTGAGGGAACAACCTTTTCCTGATACCCAACCTTTTCCTGATACCCAACCTAAACCTCCCCTGACACAGCTTCACTCTGTTTCCATGTGTGAATACAGACCAAACCTTACATAAAGTCTGGAGACCTTGCGTAAGGTCTGGAGGAAGGAACTGTGTGATCCCAGAGGACACATGTGTGACATGCCCACTTTGGGGACAGCCACATGTCTCTGGCTGGCACCCAGGGCTTCCTCTCCTCCTCCCCATCCATGCAGACCAGCCACCACCTGCTCCATGGCTTACCCAATCCAAAGCTTATCCAAACCCAGGGTTTGCAAGGGCTAAGGCAGCCCAGAGCACAGGGATTGTTGAAGTGCCTGGAAGCACCATTTGGTGCCACAAGGGCCGGTTTGGGAGCACTCACATGTGCCTGTATTGACCACACATGGTTATGAGCCATCCTTGGCATCATCACCTGGTGCAAGTCACCACTGAGTCCAGCCTCAAGGTCTGCTCTCCTCTTTCCTTTTGGAGACCCTTCTGCCTTTTGGTGACACCTCTGCCTCCAAGCATCATGGCTGATGAGGGGTCAAGCAGAGGCACAGCCACAAGATCTATCCTACTGCCCATGTGAAAATCCACTTGCCAGAGCACACCCATGGGAAACGTGTTCCCTTCACTGCCTACTCTGCTTGGCAAGCAGGGATCCCTCACTTGCCCCATGCTCTGCCAGAGCAGGACCAGCACATCCCAAAAGCTGTAGGTTGCACATATGCCCCATGTTGTAACTCATTCCCATGTGAGAGCAGAGCAGGCACGGCAGTGAGGACCCTGCTCTGTCTCTGTGCTGTCTGATGCCTCAGGTAACATCAGCTCTGCCTTGCTAACCCCATCCCCTCAGAGCCATCTGCATCCCCCCAGAGCTATCCATAACCTCCCTGAGCCACACATATTCCCCCAGAGCCATCCACATCCTGCCAGAGGCACTGGAATCACCCTTGAGCCATCCGTGTCTCCCAGAGCCATCCACATCCCCCAGGGCCACCTGCATGCCCTGAGAGCCAAGAGCTGCTGCTGAGAGACTTCTGCCCCATGGCTGCAAGGATGGGCATCCCTGTGAGCAAAGCTACCTGTGATCTGCAAGTTCCAAATGAACAAAACAGGAGAATCACTCTTCCAGATTTCCTGAGCTCAGTGTTCTTCAGTGGTTGATGGGTTATTGTAGGAAAGACATTTCTGTGCCGTTCTTGTGAGCCAGCCAGGAGGCTTCCTGAAGATAAGGAAAGCCTCATATCTCTCTCGAGGAAGTCACCAAGGTTATCACCATGACAATGTGAAGAAAGAAAGTAAAAAGATCTGGACTTTGGTTGGGTCACACAGTGAAGTGGCACTGTTTACCTACCAAAAGTTTAGTTTCTTCTTTATAACCAATGGGCAGTGTATGTTTTCATTAATTAAATGTAAACATCTTGTAAGATTATAAAAGCAACACGTTGCTTTAATAAAAAGGTCTATACAGCCTTCTGACTGAGCCCTGGTGCTCTGTGCTGAGTGGGGCTCTGTAGTGACAGGTTACTCTAAGTCACCTTGTGAATCTGTCTTTTCTTCCCTCCCAGAGCAGGTTATGATGTTTGGAAGACAAGAAACAGGCTGATGAGCTTGGGTGTCAGGCTGGAAACCCTGTGGAGATGACTGAAGGTGAGACCTCAGCATCACATGGACCTTTGTCACTCAGCCAAAGACACAGTGAGAAAAGAGATCCTTTGGGAGCAAAGAAGTGAAGGGAATGTGCCAAACAGGCCCAAAGGAGGATCCAAATCAGCAGGGGCAGCTAACCTGAAGTCTCAAGGTCAGAACAGGAAGGGGCACTGGCTATAAAGCACACTCAGGAGCAGGGGCAGATCTTTCCCAGTGCTGCTGACACCTCAAAAGGACATGGCTCTCATTCTCCACCACCACTTCCATCTCCAGTGCTTGATGGCCTCCAGGGTGAGGTGGATGACCACTCATCTCGCTGGCTGAGTGATGGTCTGCAGAGCTGTGGACTGTGTCTCCCAGGGACAAAGAGCTTTGAATTTATAGAGGGGACATAAAATCTGTATCTGCTGTTCAGTGCTGGAGTAGAAGATTACAGATGGACTTGATGATCTTAAAGGTCTTTCCCAACCTAAGTGATTCTATGTTGTTCTCACTCACAGTCCTGTTTGCTGCTGTATTGATGTACATGGATTTCAGCAAGTAACTCTGCTCACACCTGATCTTCTCATACAACAATTCTGATTTCAAGCTACAGGATTAGCAAGATTTTGTAGCACTGGGAACCTGACAAAGTGTGAGATTTCTGGAAGTGTTCTCTGCCCGTTGTGTGTGACACTAGAGGGCATGAGCAAAACAACAAATGCCCTTGTCTGCCACCACTGAGAAGCTCAGGTGTAATAAAGGCCAACGAGCTTTTCTCAGTCTATCAGCAAAAGAGAAGAAAAGCAGACATGAGAGCTGTCCCCAGCTGGCAGGATGAGTGCCAGGGTGCCAAGTCTCAGCAAGGCCAACTGAGCAACAATTTTCTGAAGGCAATTCCAAAAGCTAATCCACCCCCGGCAAGAACAGGACATTTGTTTGCTTCACTGCTGTAACCTCACTAAGACTTTTTCATTTTCTCATGACATGTTTTGCTAAGTCTGCATGGGAGGAAATGTGTTCCTCTGTGTGAGGCAAACACAGGCTGAGGACACACAATGCCCTCCCTTCAGTTGCTGCTGAAATCTACACAGAGGACAACAACTCTGAAGCTGCCCATCAACCCAACAGAGATCAGGGTGGTCCTATGGGTTAAAACATGCAGCTATCCCTTTATCAGCTCAGTTTGGGTGCCAGGTATGGCAACAGGGCTGTCTCCAGTGGTAGGCAGGGAGCTGTTGTACAGCAGGGTAGGGGAGGAAGAGTCAGGAAACCCAGACTCTGTTCATGGCAAGAGCTTTCTTGGTGTTGTTTGTTCCACCTCAATTCCCTGATGACTTGGGGAGAGCTCCAGCACGTTCATCTGCCCTCTCACTGGGGATTCCATACCTGGAGCAAATGTTGGCAAAATCCTGCAAGCCATGTCACACACACATGCTCTGACACACAGCAGCTGCAGATCTGCCTGTAGGGCAGGATCACAGAAACACAGAATTGTTTGGGTTGGAAGGGACCTTAGAGATCATCTAGTACAATCCCTTGCCATGGGCAAGGACACCTTCTACTATCCCAGGCTGCTCCAAGCCCTGCCCAATCTGGCCTTGGACACTTCCAGGGGCAGCCACAGCTTCTCTGGACAACCAGTGCCTTACCATCCTCACAGGGAAGAATTTCTTCCCTATATTCAGTTTAACCCTGCTCTCTGTCAGTTTGAACCTGGGCTGGGGTGCATGGAAAGGAAGAACTCTGATTTACTTTTCTTCAGCTCTAGGACAAGCTGGACATTTTTCTTTTTCAGGGCAAGAAATTTGTACAGGTGAGTACTTCTCCTTTGCTCTGCTTGCTCTCCTTCTCCTTGTAGACAAAACCCACCAGTTTTCTGGCAGAGACTCCCATGGGAAGGGTGTAGCAGGCCTGAGCACCCAGCATCTTTCCCACTTCTGCAGGAGCGGAAGGGTGGCTCCAGACTGGCAGGAGCTTTGCCGGTCCAAGGACCTCTCTGCTCCCTCTCAGGGGAACCCAGGCAGTGCAGTGACACTGAAACACCAGAGTGCAACATCCCTCCAGTATGAACACAGCACCAACACCTGGGATTCCTGCTCTGCAGGAAGGTCTCTGACTGTATCTGTCCCTCACTGACCTGTGACTTTATGGTCCAGATGAGACCAGTGTATCTGCAGTCCTCCTCCTCAGCATAGCTAATGACAGACTCTCCTTTGCCTCTGCACAGATTCCCTTCCAAGAGGGTGGAAAACACAGGGCTAAGCTGTGCTTCCATCTGACAGCAAATCCTGTTGTGCCATCAGACCGTACTCAGGTGGAGCCAGTTACAGGGGCAGGGAAGGAGCTGGAGCCCCCACTCAAGAAGCTGCTGGCAGCTTTGAAAACAAGCTGCTTTCCTCTGTCCTTTCAGAGTTACCAGGCCATGTCTCCATCACAAAGGCGTTGTGCAACCCCAACATTTTGCAACTGCTGCCTGACCTGGCCACAGAGCCAGGACTCCAGGCTTCACCCCGTCCCCCACGCCGGAGCAGCTCCAGCCTCCTCCCTGCCTGTGCTCCCGAGCCCATGCCAAGCCTGTCTCTACTCCTAGCATGCTAAAGCTTGGCTTAAGGTTGCATCTCAAGCTTTGCAGGAATTGCTGATGCAGTGGATGGGAAGGAGCACATGAACATCACAGAATCCCAGAATGGTTTGGGTTGGAAGGGACCTTAAAGCCATCTGGTTCCACTCCCCTGCCATGGGCCAGACACCTTCCATTAGACCAGACCGAAGACTCATCCAGCCTGGCCTTGAACACTTCCAAGGATGAGACAGACACAGCTTCTCTGGGCCAACTTCCACATCCTCTGATAACTCCAGACCCGAATTCTTCACTTAGAACACTGGTCCCACTCCTGGAGCACCATTAGTGTGGTAAATCCAGAGTGACTCCTTCAGAACATTCCAGACTTGCCTCCTGTAACATCTCCTCAAGCCTTGGCTAAACCTTTGCTAACCCCTGTCAGTGCAGTTATGGGAGAGCTGGAGATGAACCAATCCTGAACCAAATCTCAAAACTGGAGTCAAGGACAGCACAAAGCAAAACATCACAAGAGCTTCAGCCACCCATATTTCAGCCCTGTGCCATGACAGCATTAAATCTCATTGTGCCACAGCACCAGAAGAATGTAATTCAGGCAAGATCACCACATCACTGTTCTGGGAAAGACTTTGCCCGATTTTGGTGTCAGGAACAGGCAGTGCCTTTGCAGGGATGGGTCAGGGAAGGTTGTGCCCTGCAGGGTGTTGCTGGATTAAAGCCTCTCCACAGATAAACACCTCTGAGTAAGAGGGAGAACTTAAAACTAATAACAACACTAAAACCTAAACAAACACTAAGGAGTTGAGGGCTTTGCTTTGGAATAAAAGATTAATAAACATATTGATTGAGTCAAGGGGCTGGGACAAAGGCTGACAGCCGTGTTTATTTTTTAGCATCTATCTGTGGACTTACCAGGCTTTTGCCCAAGCCAAATATTGTGTTAAGGAAGTTTATGAACTGACACATGAAGTGTGGTTGGGTCACCTCCAGCTCAGCCCACGGCTGTCTGAGCATGGTGCCACCAAAATATGTCTGCAGGAGCTACAACAGCTTAACACGTGGGCCTAAACTATCACTAGCAGAGGATGATGCAGCCAAGCAAGTGGCAGAGATTGAGGAGGAATTCAAGCAGAGGACTGGGTACAGTGTAGGGCTGCTGGCAGACCCACAGGTGCTCCTGTCCCAGCTGCTGCTGAACACACTGAATTCAGAGAGAATTTAGGAAAAACCCCAGCACTGCAGCAGCTCAGGCACTGCTGAGTAGTTCAGCTATTGCCTCAGTTTTGGCACCTTGTGCCAATACTTGGGGACCACAACAGGCAAGAGGTGGGTCAATGCTTCTGCTGAGAGCTAAGTCTGAGCACAGAAAAGCTCAAAAATCCACCAATGGGTTTGTGGAAAGAGTCTTTCAAGACCTAACGCATCTTGCCAAGTTCCAGCCACTGTCAGTGATCAACCAGCTGCACCCACCACACCTCCCTGCTTCCAGATCCTGACATGAGGAGCCACACCCCTTCTGAAGCCTCTGTTTCCATGGTGTGCAAAGCCCCTGAACCACCAGGCATGTAAAAATCACATAGAAAACACCCCAAAAAATAATCCTTGGAGAGGTTTAACAGACTGACTGCAAGTAGATTCATGGGGTTTTTCTCACCCTGCCTCCTTGTTAGACCCTTCTCATGCAGCTCAGTCACCCTGGAACAGCTTCATAGCACAGGGTCTGGCTCTCAGAGAAGCTGAACATCACACAATCCCACAGCAGCAGGAGCTGGGGGCTTCACAGACAGGGGATGGGATGGGAATGATTAGGTTTAGAGTCTGTGGAGAAGCTGAGACCTTCTGCTAAATCCCCACCTGCCTGCAAGGATGGACACAGGAGAGGCAGGGACCAGGGTGCTACAGCAATAAACCCAGAGCTGTGCTTCGTATCACCGTTGATTTGAAACACCACTTTAAAAAAAAAACAATTCTTACATGAGAGAGAAAAGCCCAGAAGCCTTAAGTGACCATTTTAAAGCTTTTAGCAATTTAATTGTGGCTTTCCACACTCCGATAAAGAAACCAGGGCTGATGCCACAAGAAGCCTCTCCTCCCCCAAGTGCTCTCTGCATCCCTGATTTCTAGGAGATGCTGATAAAGCATCTTGGAGAGACTTCTGAATATCTCAGAGTGAAGGAGGACATGCAGCCCTGCAGGTGACATGATGGCAGTCACCCAAAGGTGTGACAGCCCTCCACAGAGCGAGTGGGTGGGCAGGGGAGCTTCTGATTTACACTGAGAAGATGCTGCATTCCTGCTCTCCCAAAGAAGGCTCACAGGTACCAATGGCTGCTTTGAACACCAGTTATAGCTGCACTACAGCTTCACACAAAAACCAGTCATGGAGCTCTCCATGTGTCCAAGCCTTGGGTTGGGCTCTGCACCATCCATCAAAGCCTGGCAAGGTTTCCATGGGAAAAGAACCACCCAGCTCTCCTGGAAAACACTGAGGATTGTCCATCTAAACTCCTCAATCACCACCAGCTTCACACCTCAGCACTGCAAATGCAAGGGAACGTTTTCAGATATCCTGAAGTTGGTGGATTCCAGCTCTGCTTCCAAAACTTTGCCTGCACTCAGGGTCCCAATCCCATTTCTTCTCAGTAAGTCCTCAGCACACTTTTGGACTTGCCTCAAGGCCCCCAGCTCACTTTTGGACATGAAGCTTGAGTTTCCTGCTTGCTTTAGGCACTTTTGAAACATTAACTGTAAATCTACACAAAGCTGCATGAAACACAAGGGGTTCCCTTCAGTAACAGACATTTTTTGCTCTAACTTTTTCTTACTCTTTGCTGTTTTTCCCTCCTCTCCAGCTCCCAGGTCTTTAAAATCCCACAGCACTAGAAGAAAAAAACCCCAACAAGGCAAGCAGGAAATAAAAAAAGCAGGTGAGGAAAGGAAAAAGCAAAAAAAAAAAAGGCATTTTCTATGGCCCAGATGAGTTTAGCCCCTCTGCTAACCACGCCAAAGCTGTAATTCCTAGTGGGATGGGGGGCCTGTCCCCAGAGCCTCCCGTGGGTACTCACTGGTGCTTGTGCTAGTGCCGATGGTGTTGATGGTGGTGGGGACGGAGGAGGAGGAGTAGAGGGGCAGGTGGCCGTTCTCGCAGGCCAGGTTTTTGTCCTGCCAGCTGGAGGCGCTGACGCTGATGCCGGAGTCCCGAGAGTTCTGCCACCCGTTGAGTTTGTCGTCGGAGTTCTGTCTTTGGTGATAGTAGTGAGCCTGCCCGTAGTCCACCGAGTCCGAGCGGCCCCGGCCCTGCCCGCCAAAGCCCCCCGACGACGTGCGGTCCTCCAGGTGGTTGAGCCACATGGCCAGGGCGCTCCTGTCCTCCAGGGAGGTGGCGGGGTGTATCAAGGCGTAGGAGAGCAGCTGCCTGCTCTCCTCGATGTGCTGGTTGTGCTCGATCGAGTGCGCCAGGATTTTGGGCAAGAGTTTCATGTACTCGACTTTCGCCTCGATGTTGCCGGGCTTCAGTAAAGGCAGGTGGGTTAACAAGAGGGAGATCACTTTATCCTTGGATTCTTGTTGCCACTGGTTAATGATTCCTGTTGAAGGAATAAGGAGGGGGAAAAAAAAGGAGATTAATGATAAATTGAAAAACAGAGGTAATAAAGAAATAACTGGGCCCTGGCGGGGTAAATACAACATGCCATAGGGATTTCCACATGTGTGGTGCCACAGCATGAGCATCTCCCAGGCAAGGGGGTCACCACCCTCCAAAACCATTGTCAGGGCAAAGCGTGCCAAACTGGACAACAAAAGTTACCAGATGCCCCTGAAAATCACTGAGAAAACCAAACTGCACCCAACTCTATGTGGGAAATGCATTTATAACCATTTTCCAATTCTACTGCTGTTGCTCTTATTTTTAATCAAAATAATGATTTGGCCCCAATTTTTCATATTGTTGCAGATTACAGAAAATACTACACAAAAGCAGTCAGTGGATAAAGCTAACCTTTCAAAAGAACTTGGCTGGAAAATTGAAAAGGTCAAGATTCAAAGGAGATAACACAGGAGAGAACCACAGAGGGAAGCAGCTTTCCAGCAGGAACACAATCATCCAATGAGGGTGTTGGTGCATCCACCAGCCCCAAAGGAAAGGAGGGAAGAGCTCAGCTGAAGCAGCCCCAGAGCTCCTGTTCCTCTGTTAGATCACAGCAAATAGGAGAGGTTTCAGAAGACAAGGGAAAAAAAAAAAAGAAACCTAGGGGTTAGATTTAAATATTCAGAAGGAAAAGTCAGGGAATTACAAACTGGTCACTTAACTCGAACTCCTGGAAAACTGATGGAACAAATAATGAAACAACCTATTTGTAAGCACTTAGAAGATAACAAGATGATAAGTGACTGCCGACACCCATTTGTCAAGAGCAATTTGATTTCCTTCTGCGACAGAGCAACTGGCCTGTGAATAGCTGGAGGAACAGGCAGTGCTGTATATCTTGATGTTCATTAGGTGCTGCTGCACATGGCTCCCTCAGCAGCACAGCAGAGAGAAATTGCTCTAATGTGGGCACACAACTCATCCGAAAAACATATGGAGGGAGCTGGCGCTGCTGATTCACTGTCAGACTGGGAGGATGTGCCGGGCAAGGAGACCTGTCCTGGGCCTGGCACCACCCAGAATGTCATTGGTGATAAGGGTGATGTGATAAATGTGACCAGCATGCTAAGAAAAAGGAAAACACTCCAGAAAACTGGACTAGAGGTCAAACAGTGTTGAGGATTCCAAGGGGTGGCATGAAGCTGTGTCAGGGGAGGTTTAGGCTGGAGATCAGGGAAAGGTTCTTCCCCCACAGGGTGGTGGGGCACTGCCCAGGCTCCCCAGGGATTGGTCACAGCACCAGCCTGCCAGAGTTCCAGGAGAATTTGGACAATGCTCTCAAGCACAGGATGGGATTGTTGGAGTGTCCTGTGCAGGGTCAGGAGTTGGACTCGATGACCCTTGTGGGTCCCCTTCCAGCTTAGGATATTCTATACTTCTATGAGATTTGGAGAGATGTGAAAGAACATCTGCACTAAGCAGGTGCAAACATCTGCATGCAGGTGGGAACAAAGGACTGTGCAGCACGAGGTGGGCAAGAGCCTGGCTTGAGAAGCACCACATCAGACAGATACTGTGCTGCACAGAAAAGCTGCACCAGCCAGCCTGACATCTGGCTGAGAGGTGAACACTGGCATGGACAAGCTGCTCTCCACATCTGCTGCTGCCCAGGGAAATGGTGGAGTCACCATCTCTGGAGGGATTTAACAGCCGTGAGGATGTGGCCCTTGGGGACGTGGGTCAGTGGTGGCCTTGGCAGTGCTGGGTGAATGGTTGAACTCAATGATCTTGGAGGGCTTTTCCAACCTAAACAATTCTATGGTTCTGTGACTTGAACTGCAGCAAAGATGAATGAGGTGGGACATGATGGAACTGCCTTCTGTAGGGCAGGATGGCCCAGGACATTATGAGATCTCCATCACCAGAGGTTTCTCTGAAGAGCTGATACAAACTCCAAACATCTACCAAATCTACCCAGACCAGCCCACTGACACTTCCCAGCCCCAGGGCAGTCTCTCCCCCAGTGCTACCAAACCCCTCTGTAAAGCCTTCAAACTTCCAGCCCTGTTTTAGGCTGTGCTACAGGAGCCACAACTGAACCACGTGGTGGAGAACACTCCCTCCTGCTTGCTTTCAACACAGTGCCCAAAACTTCATTGGGTGAAATGCTGAAAACATCCCTCAAAACTTTACATTCTCTCTCCCTGTCTGCTGTCTTCAATCCATTCCAGACAGGAAGCTGCTCTAAAGCACTGATTATCCCTATAGCCTCCGTGTGTTTTTGAGCTAAGGTAACTGAACCCACACCACTGAAACACAAATCTGGATCTCCATCTGCAGGATCATTCATCAGGTTTGCTCTTGGGACGGCACAAGAGCAAATCAATATCCAGCTCAGGATATTCTGTGACCCAGGAATTGGACTCTATGATCCAATGTGGGTCCCCTCCACCTCAGGATATTCCATGATTCTATGATTCTGCATGACCCTTGCTGCCAGCCAGCAGCTAAGCCAACCCTCCCACCACCCCTGACCCAGACGAGGGCTGTTAAAGCAGCACCTTCTCCTAATTAGGACCAAACTCTGTCCATCAGCTTCCTGACACGACTGCAGGGGTGAGCAGCACTCACCCCTCCAGATTCACCCTCCCAGTTCCAAGGCATGCAACTGTTTTAGAGGAAGCCACTAGATGGCTTGCTGGAAACGCTGGAGACTCTCCCAGGAACTTTCTGCACTGCTATTTACTTCTCCACAGAGCTCCCCCTCCTCCAGAACTACTTCCTGAGCCAGCCACAGCGTGCCCGAGCCGTCCTGTGCCCAAAGGAGCAAGGGACACGACGTGGCACAGCCTTGGTGGAGAAGAAACTGCTGTATTGCAGCAGAGGGGACTTTTGGTACTCTGGGTGTGCTCCTTTGCCCGTGGGAATGCTGTGAGGTTGTTTTGGTGCTAAAAAAATGAGATTTGGGTGAGCAACACTCAGCATAAGTGATGCTGTAAAGGATACATGACTGTAGCGGGACTCAAGGCCCACCAGAGCATATCCATATTTTCCATATGCAGATGTCCCTGCTCCAGGCAAGGCTTCCTGTTGGGATGAATCTGATTTATCTGTTCCCTCTCTCTTAGTCAGCTGCCTGGTGAGTTGAAAATATGTCTTATTTTCTCCCATCCTCCTGCAGAGAGGGATGTCACACCCCGATATTTTATCATCGCTCCCGTGGTGGTTCAGCAGCACTTTCAGGCTGGCACAGCCAAACCCCAGCCTGGCACCAGCTGGGAATCTGTAGCAGCTCAGATAAACTGAGAAATCAAAGATCATTTTAAAAAAAGGCCTGCAATGCACTGCTCAAAGAAGTTGGTGCCACTTAAACATAGGAGCAAAATACACGTAGAAAAAGCTGAGTCTGGTGTAAACTGGGTGCAGGAGAGGAGGAGGAGGAGGATGATGAGGGAGGCAGGTGGCTGTAGCTGGGCTCCTCCTCCTCACATGGGGGAGAGCTGAGCATGAAGGTCCCCACTGAGGAAATGCAGGATGGTGCCAGAGCTGCTTCTTGGGAACTTTGCCTTGGACCTCCAAGAGATTTGGGGATTTAAACCACAACCCCAAAAATGGAGCACTGACCCAGAAGCCTGTGGCTGATGAAGGGCTGGGTGCCTCTGCCCAGGCAGGAGCTGGTCTCCTTCTCAGCCAGCAGCAGGATGTGCACAATTAAACAAAAATGGAAAATAATTAGATCTGAAAGAGATTTGGCTCTCTCTGAGATGGGGCGGAAGGTCAGGCTTAATCCTATCTGCCAGAAAATAGAGGGATCTGGAGAGGGCAGTGCAGGAGAGGGAAAGCTGGAGCTGCCTGTGGGCAGGGGGAGAGGGGCTGGTACCCCACAGCCCCTCTCCACGCTCTCTCTGAGCACAAGAGCCCCCACTTCAGCCCCTCACCTGCTCCCATGCACTCCTGGCCATCTGAGATATTTCTTCCTTTATTGCCAGAACAAGCACTCTGGGGCAGCTGAGATTAGGATGTGTTTTGGGATCCCACATCCCAGGGTCCTGACATGATATTTGTGGTGGGTCACAGGCACTAATCACATGACAGCCTCATTAGTTCCCCTGGATGCTGCTTCAGGGATGCCTGGTGCTTCCCATCACAAGGATTTCACTGTGGAATGTCACAGCTACTGGCAAATCTGAGCACAGAGAGAGCCCCAAAGTTAGAGTCCCCCCCTTGCTGCCTTGAAATCCCCCAAAATCCCTGTCCTGCCCACTGCTGCCATTGAACTGCCATCTCCTTTTGGAGATGAGGTAAGATAACAACTGACCAGCCCTGCACTGGGAAGGGAAGGGAGCTGCTGGTACCCCCAAAGCAGAAAATCCCAATTTTTATTATGGGACATTTTCTTGGATGAGAAGCTGAATGAAGGTGGGATGTGAAACTACCTTCTACTGAAGGATTATTTAACTGACAGGATTTTGCTGCTAGACAGCCCAGCTGATGCATGTGCAGCATGCCTGTGGATAAATCCAGCTCCAAATATAGCTGGGTCCTGCTTCCAAGACTGAAACCTGTGCTTGTGCTATGAATAGGACCAACACCATCCCCAAAACTGGGGCTTTCTGGCTGGAAAAAGAAGTGAAGTTTGTAAATTTATTAAGCTATTAAGGGATTTCTCTGTCACAGTTCTGCTTAATCACTGCTGGATCCCTGCAAACTGTTAATTGCCACCATGTCCAGTGGTGATGGATCCACCTCTAACGCTGCACTGTACGAGGGACCTTCCTGCCTTTACTCTGAACCTGCCTCCTGAGGGATGAAGGGGTTATTTCAACCACCAGCAAGGCTCATGGTTATGATGTCCTGGGAACAGTCACAGTTTTCCAAATGGAAGGCCAGACCAGATGGACAAAGGCAGGATAGACACAGTCCCTGCAAAAAACAACACGAGTAGCACGCTGGTGCCTGCACTTACAAACCCTGAAGGACCAAACTGCAGGGGGTTTAATTCTAGTTTTGATTTTTGTGAACAGACTTCTGGGCCGGAAGATTCCAGTTTAAAAACACCACCCCTGCTGAGAGGGATGGCCAAGAGCAACTGTCAGCACAGGAAAAGAACGTGTGGGTCTCACCAGGTGACATGTCTTCAAGGAACAACAATAATGCCAAGTAACTCTCAAGCACTTGAAGGAACCCAAAAAACCAATCAAACCCATCCAAGACAAACCATTTCAATTTGAAAGCAGAAATTGGGTTCTCCTCCTGTTACTATATAAAACTTATTTCACAGTGAAGCACAACCCAAGTGAAGTGTCCAGAGAAGGCCACGGAGATGCTCCGAGGGCTGGAGCCCCTCTGCTCTGGAGCCAGGCTGGGAGAGCTGGCTGGGGAAGAGAAGGCTGGGGAAGAGAAGGCTCCAGGGAGAGCTCAGAGCCCCTTGCAGGGCCTGAAGGGGCTCCAGGAGAGCTGGAGAGGGACTGGGGACAAGGGATGGAGGGACAGGACAATGGGGAACAACTTCCCACTGTCAGGAGCAGGGCTAGATAGGATATTGGGAAGAAATTCTTCCCTGTGAGGGTGGTGAGGCCCTGGCACAGGGTGGCCAGAGACGCTGTGGCTGCCCCTGGATCCCTGGAAGTGTCCAAGGCCAGGTTGGACAGGGCTTGGAGCAACCTGGGATAGTGGAAGGTGTCCCTGCCCATGGCAGGGGGTTGGAACAAGGTGGTCTTCAAGGTCCCTTCCAATCCAAACCATTCCAGGATTCCAGGAATTTGCTGATTGTGATTTTGGTGAAGTGAGAGAGATAAGTGATGTGTAACTTATGAAACAGACAACAGCTTATCCAGAGCAACAAGGACACCAATTTAAACACCAGAAGTGTTTTAAAAACTGCCCAAGGATCTTCCAAGAGACAAAGAGGACATTCACACAGGAGGTTTGGTATCATTGCCCCTCAATGCTAAGTCAGTGCACTTAAGGGCTCCAGTTGTCAGCAAATTGCTCTTAAATGACTGTTTTATTATGCCCTTGTTTTCAGTTTTCCATAAAAAGTTCTCAAAAGCCCATTCAGATAATTTGCCTGAGCAAGAAATGACTAAGAGAGGGATTCATAGGATCATTAAGGTTGGAAAAGACCTCTAAGATCATTGAGTCCAACCATTAACCAGATGCTCAAATCTGAAGGGCACCCTCCAAGCACCTTCCCAGAAGGGCTGAAATAAATTGCACTCTCAGATGTATTTGGGGAGAAAAAACAGGAATTTGTACTAAAAGTTTAGGCTGGGATTCTTGATCTTGTAAAGTGACATACTGCAGCATCAGGGACTGGAGAGAGGAACTGGGTGCTCCTGGATGGCAATCAAGCCTTTCTGGGGATGGACAACACTGAGGTTTTCACGTCTTGGATGGCCAACAGCAAAAGAGAAACCCTATCCATGCTTAGGCAGCTGGCAACTGCTTCCAGTGAGCCTGGAATCAGTGGCCACAGAGCAAGTGATGGCTATTTCTGGGTGTGCAGGAAGGTTTTTCAAGAGGCTTCCTCAGCAGCTCCCAGAAGAGGCTCCCATTGTTTGCTGTTTCCTGGATTATGAATGCGAAACTGAATCTGGGTGATGGGCAGAGCTATGTGGAGGGCACCCACTTTTTATTGTCAAAGGCTGAAAAATCAGCACCTGGACTTGTCCTGCTGTGCAAAGACCCAGCAGCACATCACTACGCACCAGCTTCTCCACACATCCATGGGAGATGCTGCACTTCTATCAAAATCCCCCAAATCTGCAGTAAACGAGGTCAGCTCCAGTCAACTAAGAGATCTCACACCTATTCCAGCTGCCTGGATGCCTTCACCAGGGCAAAAGGGGTCAAGAAACCTGACCCTGCATATGAACACAACTTAACAACCTCTGCTTGGCCACATCATCTCCCAGTGAGTGACCATCATCAGACAAACCTGAATTCTGTGTCTACTTGTTCCAGTTTCTCCCAAGCACTTCTGTTTGCCTTAATTTCCAGTTGAATTTATCTGCTTTATGCTTGAACTCATCTGACTTCAGGCTCTGAACTAGATGATCTTTAAGGTTCCTCTCAACCCAAACCATTCAAAGGGTCCTCCCAACCCAAACCATCCAGTGATTCTATGAGCAGGGTGGAGAAACCACACCCCACCTCACACAGGGCAGTTTGCTGCAAAGATAAAGCGGAAGAGCAGAAAAATCAAGAGATTTCATCCACAAGTCTGAATTTGCACCAAGTGTATCAACCAAGGGCAGGTTGCTGCCAGTCCCAGCCTTCCCACAACTGGGTTTACTGGTCTGTGAGATGGTCCAGCTCTCCACCATCCATCACAGAAATCCACTCTCCAACAGTACTGCAGACACAAACCTCTGCCCTGGCTCCTGCTGCAGCAGCTCGACTGAAGGTGAAGCACAAAGTGTTTCCAGCTGAAGGGATTTAAATTATTATTTGCAGTAATTAGCACCTGCATATTGACCCAGTCACAATACTTTGTTTGGGCAATTTTACATCATTCCCTTCGTAAATCAGCCTCACTCAAAAGGCCAACATCAAGGAAAACAAAGTGAGAACCCTGTTGGAAACACTCTGTACCCCACCCAGAGCACATCAATACCTTCACTGTTAAACCTGGCAGCCTTCTCCCTCCACCAGAGGCCAAATAATCAGAATTTCAGCATGTGCCTCCTCGTTATTGCAACTGACGCTAATTAAAAGGAAAAACATCTCAACGATAAACGCTACTGCCGACCTGCCAACTGCACCAGGCAGAGAGGCAGGCTGTCATTGAAACGCTGCTGAGCCTGAATCCTGCTCCTCATCTCCCCAAGATTGATGCAACATCACAGCCAACACAGGGAGAAGACACCGGTGATGCTTCCAAGCACCTCCACGTCCGCGAGGCTGCGGCGTGTAAATCTCAACAAGCTTCCCCCTGCTCCAGGTCTGAATTGATGCCTGCGCCAGCGCTGACCTCAGCGGGGCGGGAGGACCTAATCCCACACGTCTGGAGGCAGCAGGAGCTGTGCCAAGCAGCGCCGTGCCTGCTGGATCCACGGCTGCCTGGCACCTCCCGCGGCTCCCGGCGCTGCAGCGGCCCCTGGGAACAGCTTCCTCCCAGGTCACCAAAACCGCTCACACCAGTGGATAATGTGGGATCTGACAGAGGAAAAGCCAATAAATCCCCGTGGCTGGCTTTTTGCTGTCACTCCCTTCCATTCAGGTCTAACAGCCTAACTTGGGGAGGAATTGGGAAGCACTGGTAAAGCTCTTGCCCGGGAACAAGCCTTTGCTAGGAGCTGGGAACAGCCTGCAGAAAAGCCCAGGACACCGGGAGGGCTTGGGGACTGCTGTGTGAGGGATTAAGGGCTCTGCACTTCCCCTCCCGCAGCACCCAATCTCCCTGGAGGCTTTGAACCGCCAGGTCCAACATACTCAGTGGTACCCCAGCATCTTTGGTCTATAATGAGATATAAAAAGGCAACCACAGAATTCCCCTTTTCCTGACTGGTCACTTTCCTTTCCTGGGCAGATTCAAGGGTGGACGACCTCTCTGAAGGACAGACAGACCTTTTGTCCACCGGCACCCACAAGGAGAGGACAGACAAGACATCACACAAGGCACATGCACCATCTCCCCTTATCCAGCAGCCACATCCCACCTCACACCCTGGCTCCGTCAGGGTGCCAGGGAGCACCAGAGCGCGACGGAAAATCTGCCAGTGATGTGCAGCAACCTCTGGGTTCACATGGTGCTGGCTCCCCTCCGTGTTTCCAGCAGCTACATCACAGTCTAAGAGGCTAAAAATACATTAGGAAAGTACTTAATGTTTCTTTTCCACCCCAGCGGCTGCTGCAGAGAAGCTCCAAGGGGGAGGGGAGGTGAACAGACCAGAGTGGATACAGGGAAGAGAGGCAAAAAAATGGAGCAATGGAGCAATGTGGGACAGCACGTCCTACAAAAGGTGGTGGCCCGGGAAATCCCCGTTGCAGGCAACACTGGTTCCTTGGAAAAACAAAGGCAAGAGCCACGTAACCATGAAAAGCAAAGCATTTCTGAATATAGAGCAGGATTTAAGGCCAGGCTGGATGGGACTAGGAGCAACTTGGTCTAGTGGGAGGTGTCCCTGTCCACGGCAAGGGGTTGGAATGAGCTGATCTTTAAGGTGCCCTCCAACCCAAACCAATCTGTGATTCTGTGGTGCAGCACTGACAAGAGCACAGAAGAATTCATGAAGGAGCATCTCCTCCATTTCTAATTACCAAGATTAAGAAGCTCCATGTAAATTAATTACACAATATTCCTTGTTAAATGCAGCAGTGAATATTTAACCACCAAAACCAATTATGTTCCAAAGAGATAATTTTCCTGCAATGGCTCCCAACATTCCCCTGTGTACAACAGGTGAGCCCTTCACCACCCAGGACCGAGGCAGGAGGGATGGGTTTGTCAGCACAGCTGGCTGGCAAGAGGCACATGGGCTGCTGCACTTCATTTTGGAAGAACAGCCAGTTTCATGGAATTCTGGAATGGTTTGGGTTGGAAGGGACCTTCAAGACCACCTAGTTCCAACCCCCTGCCATGGGCAAGGACAGCTTCCACTAGACCAGGTTGCTCCAAACCCCATCCAACTTGGCCTGGAACACTTCAGGGATGGGGCAGCCACAGCTTCTCTGGGCACCTCTTTCAACAATTTCTCGCAATTCTTCTTGGGACACCAGGCAAGGGGTAGGTGACATGTAAGTTCTGGGGAAACAAAAAGCAAACAACCCCTTGCTCCTGTCTCCAAAACCCCTGTGTGGGATAAGACATGAGCCCTACTCGACTTGTGGCCCTTTTTAAAGGCAGCTCTCCTTGGGCAGTGAGCTCACGTGTCTATCACTGGCAGCTCCCCTCTCCATTATGCTCTCCAAAGCAACAGCAGCCCCATCCAGTGTTAGCAGGAGTTGGGAATTTCAGCACTGAAGCCAGGCTCAAGGACAAGCCTCGATCAGATCTTCCCATCCTGTCACCCCAAACAGGCTGATGAAACTCCACCAGAAGACAGAGCAGCTCAGCACCCTCCACCCAACTTGTAAACTCCAAATGGGAGCAGAATGCCCATTATTTTGGTCAGATGCAGAGCAAACTGGAATATTTCTCACCAAAACATCCCTTAACTCCCACGGAGATCCACAAGGACAGAAGAGCCCAGCTCCACTGTGAGTAGAAATGAGTAAGATTTTCATATTTTTGCCACTATTTTCCCCCTCTGCCTCCTGAGCTTGCCAGAGCTCCAGTCATTAGGAGGCTGTTTGTACAAACCCAGAAGTGATGTATTTTTAGCACTGGAGAATTGCATGGCACGATCATTAAGGAGCTTCTGCAGACAGCAACAAGAGCAGGGATTTTTCCTTCTCTAAATTGGCTCCAGCCACTACAGTTTTCAGCCCAAAGCAGACTTTCAGGAAATTCAGGAGGAGCGGGAGCCTTTTTCCATGACATATTTAATACTGAGCTGAAGTACACTCGATTTTCACACTGTGCATCCGACGGGAGGTTTTATGGATTTGTTTTCTAGGCTGTACTGTTGCACACTTTTGCTACAGAGCATAATACCCTGTATTATCACAACACTCCCTAGCAACAGGACTTTAATTTAGTGCAGAGATTTCCAATGCTGAGAGCATTTCACTGACTCAGAGCAAAGATGACACGCTGGGAAACCTTATCAAAAGCCCCACGGGTGCCAAGGGAATCTACACCACATGAATGATGGCATTCGAGCTTCTCAACTCAACGTGGCCAGCCCTGGCACAGAGAACACCTTGGGAAAGAGGAATTTGCTTCACTGATTTCACAATCCACAGTCCAGCCAACGTGGAGAGATGTCTACATTGATGGCAGCAGTGCCAATGGGTGGGAAATAAGAGTGAAAATCCAACAAGTGCTCAGCACTCAGAGAAATGTGGGGAATGGTTCAGTGTCACAAATGAGAGCTCAGAGCCAGGGGGGACATCAACAAGGATGAGGTGCCACCTCCTGCTTCTCACCCCAAGGTCAGGAGGAGGACAGATGCTTGGCAGACAAACCAACCAACCTCCTACAAAAGCTGTCCTGAAGAGTGAAGCCAACCTGACACTGGACAAGAATGCCCAGTGCCAGTTTCCCTTTACTCACTGGAGCACCCAAGCCCCTGGGCATCACAGGCATCCTGTTCCCAAACCTCAGATGGGGACGATGGACTTTGGGAAGCCCAGAAAAATAGTGCCAGGGTCCCACCTGACCACAGAGAGCATGCAAAGGTGCAAAAGCCCCACCAGCACTGTGGACACTGTCAGGTGAGGGGGCGCTCCACCTCTGCCAGCTGGGGAAGAAGAGCAGGAGAAAGCAGGAGCACCATCCATGGGTGGGTTGAGAAGGCTCGCACAGCAGAAATGACACTGAAACCACGTCCCTTGTGGAGAGCAGAGGGGAATCCATCAGCCCTTGTGCATGCAGCGAGGAGACAGGAATATCAGAGCAGCCGTGCCAGGTCTGATGGACGAAGATATCCCAACGAGATCCTGGGTCAAGTGGCTTTTGTTGGCTGCTGTGCAAAGCCAGCTGAGCTCAGCCGGCCCGCAGAGCCCGGCCCACGGCAGCGGCATGGGTCAGCAAGGATTAAAAGCATAATTAAACAGGAGCTGCAGATTGCTTCCAGAAGCCCCATCACTCCCTGGAGCCCGTGAGCTCAGCCATGGGAAAATGCTGCTGGTTTTGCTGCTCCTGGGACCTGGGGTACAGGTGGGAAATGAGTTCACTGCCTGCTTTCACTTACACCAGGGTTATATTGCTCACGTGCCTCCACACGCCCCCAAATCCAGATTTTCAGTGGAATTTCCTAGGATGTGGGAAGTCAAAGAAATAAAACATGCAATTTCTGTATCTCTTTTTTCAGCCTAATCCATAAAAACACCCGAATCTTCCTGACTTTCAGTGAGGAGACTACAGGCACAACCACAGGCATGGAGGAAAAACTCCTCTGACTTCTTAATTTCAATTGCAAAAAGCCTTTTACCAAAAGCTTAATTGAAATGCAGATAAGTTCCTTCAAAGGCAAAAATAAATATATAAAAAATTATCTGAATGTCATAACGGTGTTGCCTAAAATGGATAAAGGATTTAGAAGGGGGAAAAATAATACTAAAAATAAGTTATGAAGGGTATGCAAGGTATTGATATACAGCACATGGTTTAAACTGTTAATCATTGAACAGATTCCAGTATAAAAATAAAGAGACTGAAGCTGCACATAATGGAGGAGTTGCTCTATTTATAAACTTCTCTGTGCAAAGGGCAGTGAGGGCCAAGATGAGCCGGCAGCGGAGGCAGAGGGACGCTGCTACGGAGCCTATATTTGAGGGAAAATAAACAAGGTTTTTTTATTTTTTTTTGTTTTTAAAAACGTTGTCAACAAAATCAAACCGAGTTGCCCAGAAGCCTGTGTGCCCCAGCCATGTGAGCAGCATTTCCAGCCCTGGCATGTGACAGCTCTCCCAATTTAGCCAGTAACTGACTCCCTCTGACCTGTAATAACACCGCTCCCAAATTAGAGCCCTCAATTTGACTTGGCTCTGGTCCTTCCCTCCCAGCAACATAAAGCATCCTTTTTCCCCCCCCTCTCCCTGAACATTCCTAATCCTGTCCTTTTGCACTGCCAACTCAAAAACTCCCATTTAGTCTTTTCCTATTTTTTCTGGGGGGGTGGTTGTGGAGGGACAAGGGGGTGCAGGCAGCAAAGGGCAGGGAAAAAAGACCGGTGGAAAAACACCAAGAGACAAAAACAACAACAAAATCAGACAAAAATTCCAAGTTGGTGACATTCAGCTGGAAAAGCTCAATGACTCACATGCAAATAAAATCTGCCTAAATTCACTGTTGCATGACGCAGGCCACTGGCTTCAGCATGAAAAGGGCCGGGATGAAATCATCCACAATTAAATGGGAGCTTGGAAGGCTGCAAAAGCAGCCGCATCAGCGCGGCTCCCTCGGCTTAATAGGAAACACAAAGGAAGGAAGTTCAGTGGAGTGAGAACATCCCCCTTCTCCCCTCCTCTCCCACTGACACCTCGCACCATCAGTCATCCCCAACCCTCGGCGTGGCTCCTCCGGCATCACACGTCCGCGCTCGGCTCCGGCAAGCTGCTCCCCAGCAGCCTGCTGCCAAATTTTAATGGGCTTTCCTGGAATACCAGCTCAAAAGTGAAATAAAAATAAATGTGGCTACGTAGCAAGGCAAACCTCCCCCCCCTCCACCAGCCAGCGGTTTCTTCCAGAGATTTCTGTCCTGATCTTTGCAGAATGGTCGGAGATATTGGAAAGTTAACGTTGAGAAACCCCGGGCCAAACCCAGTCCCTCCCCAGATCCCCTGTATACACGGGGAGGGATTTAAATCTCAGTTCTCAGGTTTGCTCTTGCATTGCAACAGTGCTTTAAACCTTATGAGTTCTCAAATACTGTCTGAAGTCATGTTATAGGAATGCACTTGGAGTGACCCGCAGGGAATGGGGTGCCAGGGTTTCCTCCTATGCCAGGATGAGCACCAGGCTCTGCATCCTACCCCTTCAACACAACCCATGGCTGTGCCATGAACCAGGTCACTGCACTCCTTCAAGCCAAAAGTAACAATGTGAGGGGGAAGAATAAACTAAAAAAGGTCATTTTAACCTGGGTTGGGAGTCACAGCATGGTTTTCAAACGGCTTTTGGTGCTCCAGCTAAGAAGGTAAAACAAACCTGGAAACAAGAGCTGGCATCCTCCAAAGTGCTGTTCTGGGGATCACCTGGTAAGTGCCATCCCTCTGATCTGCTCTGGTGAGATCCCACCTGGAGTCTGGCATCCTGCTCTGGGACCCCCAACACAGGAAGGACATGAAGCTGCTGAAATGAGTCCAGAGGAGGCCACAGAGATCCTCTCAGGGCTGGAGCCCCTCTGCCCCAGAGCCAGGCTGGGAGACCTGGAAGTGTTCAAGGGGAGAAGAGAAGGCTCCAGGGAGACCTTAGAGCCCCTTCCAGTGCTTAAAGGGGCTCCAGGAGAGCTGGAGAGGGACTGGGGACAAGAGATGGAGGGACAAGACAATGGGGAACAACTTCCCACTGTCAGGAGCAGGGCTAGATAGGATATTGGGAAGAAATTCTTCCCTGCGAGGGTGGTGAGACCCCGGCACAGGTTGCCCAGAGAAGCTGTGGCTGCCCCCTCCCTGGAAGTGTTCCAGGTCAGATTGGACAGGGCTTGGAGCAACCTGGTGATTGTATGATCCATCTGGGATGCAGGAGGACAGTACCCCAAGCATCCCAGAGTGGCCACAACCAGCTGTGAGGCCATTGAGAGAGGCTATTGCACCTCACTTCAGCTACAAAGGGAATCCTCTCTCACAAGGAGAAATCAAGTGATCAGCTTCACATTAATTTGGAAACTGGGTGCTTCAACCTTTCTGGACTTCAGCTCAGGCTGGATGTGCCTGTCCCTGGGATTATCCCCAGAGCTGTGCTTTTGGAAGATTCCAGCCTGAGCTGAAGGCTTCTCAGCACTTGCTCGCTCCGGCCTGCAGTGGCTGCAGGAGCAGGGTGTGAACAGGTCCATAAAAGGGAACTGGGAGACTTGAGCCTCCTGCCAGTAAGCCTACATTTGCTCTGGAAGAATCTGCACCTCCCCAGGAAAAAAAACCAAACAACAAACTATAAAAATAATATATTGAGGTCTACAAGTGGGGAAAGGCTGCAAGTGCCTGCAGGAGGACATCCGACTGTGCCCGGGCCATCTGGTCACCCACCCTCAGTGACACTGCCCTCCCTTCACCACCAGATGCTAATTCCTTTCATCCTGCCTGGCCCTCCACTGGTGTAATTTTAGGTCTGTGAATAGGACCATCTGCCTTTGAGATGCTCGTTTATTTTTGGCTGAGCCCTCCCTTTCACCACTCCCTCCTTAAAGGAAGTCCAAACCAGGCTCTGTTGGGAACAGTGTTCCTTGTCTGGTCCTCTAATCACCAGGCATTAACGAGCTATCTAGAGGATGTTCTGCGCCGCTGTCACTCGTCAAATTGGGGGTGTCATTATCTTCAAAGCACTTTGCAAACACTTTTTTCCTTCCTCCCCGTGTTGCCACCACAAAGTAGTAATTATTCACTTCTCTCTGAATATGGTGGGCTTGGTCCAGCATCCTGGAGCTCGGCCAAGACGTGCTCAGCAAAATTCAACGTGGCCAAAGTAAAGCTAAAACAAAGTGGGTCCTATCTTTGGATGCTGAGGATTGCTACTGTTGCTTCCTTTCCCACAGCAGACATGGAAATGGTAAAAATAAAAATAAATGCTGGAACCACAGCAGCCAATAGTGTAATTTCCACGTATTAAGCGATGCCTGGACAAAAAGGGAGTTTTGAGGAAAGTTCTGCTTTTATACACATCTAAGTGCTATGAATGAAAGTCACTGTCACAATTATGGAAAACAGTAATTAGCAAAATACTGCACAAAAATGCTGAAAGAAATGCTTCTGGCTGGGGTGACCATATGGGTGCTCCCAGCCAAAGCTGCACATGGATAAGCCCTGAGATCACAGCAATGCCATGGGCAACCCCACCATGCCATCTCTTGGGATGGATGTTGGATCCATCTCTTGGGATAAATGTGTGTCCTCCTACATGTCCCAGCCAAAGGCATCCCAGACTGCTTGGGGGGATGCAGGCAGGGTGAGCAAACAGGCTGAATCTGTGCATCTACCAGCCACAAAATCACTGATTTCCCTTCTTTTAAGAGTTCCACAAGTGTCTGACACAGGTGGGAAGAACGGTTCCAGGTAAACCCCTTCCAGAACCAATCAGCTTCTTTGTACAAATCCAGGTTGTGCAAAGCTTGTGCAGCTCTACCAAAATTTGTTGGGTTTTTTTTTTTAAAGATGAGGAAGGTTGTAGCTCAGTCTGAGGTTTGAGCCAGTTCTCAGCTCTGTTATGAACCTCCAGGAGGTAGAGAACGTGGAACCTATTGCTGGAAATCAGTGGTAGACACTTATAGATATTGACAGATATCAATATCTATAGATATTGAGAACATCAATACAGGGGAGTCGCCCTCCCTGTATGCACTCCAAAGGCTGAAGAGCAAGAGCCTGTTATGCTGCCAAGCCCCTCACAGGGAAAACATACCCAGGGCTTCAAAGAAGAAAATTTCTGTGCAATGCTTGAGGTGTTAAAATCAAGCCCTGGCTTTGGCTGGCCACAACTCTCTGCCCTGCGGGAGCCTGGGGAAACACCTGGTTGTTCATTGCTTCAAATTCAAATGAAAGAAAAAGTAACTTAATGGATCTGATCACGTCTCAGATTTGACAGGATTTCCTGCCTGGGTAAAAACTGACCCATTTTGCTTTGGCTTGAAGGTACGATGAACAGAAAACTACACTAGCTGGGCTGTGAAGTGAGGACAAGCAGCTTCACCCCCACGCTGGGGTGAATTCCCAGGAGGAATTAGGGGATGCAGACAACCCTCCCCTCCCCTTTCTGCTGCTCACATGCCCAGAGCAAAGCACTTGACCAAAGCCAGTGATGAGTCACTGCGAGGAGGAGACTTTCTAATTTCACCCGCTTTGATCCTGCCCTGAAGTGCCAACGTCAAAGAGGAGGGAGGGGAGAGCTGGGGCTGAGTCAGGGAGGACGGGAAAATCTGTGCATCTACAACTGAGACATTCAAAGCAAAGTGAAACTCCTCTCTTTTAGGAAACCCCCACGAAAAAGTGACACAAAGAGCTGACTCTCCCCAGCTTGTACCAGAGCAGCAACACTCAGCTGACTCCCTGTGTCTTTCCCAGCTGTACAAGCACTCATGAGGTTAAAATGTGCCTTTCCCTGGGTAATTCACCTTTCCCTGTGGAATTCACTGTGCTGCACTGCTGCCCGCAGCAGCTGGCTTGTCTTTCCTTTATTACCAGCCTCACATTTTGTTTCTCACATACCCACGAAGTGCTGCAGGACCTCAAAACAAAGAGTGACATTGTTCCTTCAGAATAAAACCGCTGTTCACCCAGTTTTTATCGATATTTCACAAAAACATCCCAGGAGCTGTAAAGATTCCTTCTGGGGGGGGCTAAAATGATGTGTCCCAGTGACAGCTTTTGCACCAGGATAAGGTTTCCATGATCCCTTTCCACTGAGAACACATGAAATGGGTAAATGTGGACACTGATCTTAAAGGACAAAGAACACAGGTCCTGGCAATTACACATTCCCACTGCCTGGCTGGGTGGCTTGGCCATGCCTGGTTCCTCTCCCATAATTGGTGATGCCCACCAAAGGCACCACAAATATGCTGAGGAACCCAACTCCTGTCCCAGCTCTGGGCAATAATGAGTTTGACACTTGTTGGTGCTTGAAACATGAAAAGCTTTCCCAACTAATTCAAGTTTTCACTAAACCAAAATCATCCTCCACCCCTTGTCTGGATAAAATGTCTGTTTTCAGCTATCAAAAAAGCCACAAGGATAATTTGAGATTTCATTTTCCTGACCAAACTCCATAATATTTGGAAAGAAACTTCCAAAAAAAATGAAAATCTTGTATTTTTGTGGAGGGAGGGGGAGGAATAGACCTCCCTGCACAGGAAAATTCCCTTCCCTGCATCCTGTTTTCCTCTGAAGGGCAGCAACACATTGCAGTTACTCACAGGGAAGGATTCAACCTCCATGACTCAGAAGAGATGAACAGTAGGAGTGACAGGATTTCTGGAAGCTGATGACCCCTCTCTCACCCTCCAGGCTACTGATTCCAGCTAATTGGAGCCTCAAGTGGCTCTGAGCCAATTGACAGCAACACAGCAATAAATGTGCAGAAATCCAGTAAATATGGAGAGATACACAACGCTGGCTGGGGTGTGACAGCCTGATCCATTCAGGGATGAAAAAAATCAAAATAATATTGTTAAGGGCATTGTCCAGCTGCCTTTTCAACCCTGACAGGTTTGGGGCATCAGTCACCTCTCTGGGAAGCCTGTCCCAGTGTTTGACCACCAACTTGGTAAAGAAATCACAGATTCACCGACTGTGTGTTGGAAGGGACATTAAAGACCATCCAGTTCCACCCCCTGCCGTGGGCAGGGACACCTTCCACTATCCCAGGGTGTGCCAAGCCCTGTCCAACCCAGCCTTGGACACTTCCAGGGACAGAGCAGCCACAGCTTCTCTGGGCAAGCTGTCCCATTGCCTCATCACCCTCATTAGAAAGAAATTCTTCCTATTATCTAATCCAAACCTCTTTTACTTTAACGCCATTACTGCTTGTCGTCTAACTGAAATAATCTATTCTATTCTATTCTATTCTATTCTATTCTATTCTATTCTATTCTATTCTATTCCATTCCATTCCATTCCATCCTCATGCAATTCCATGCAGCTGGGCTCTGCTGCAGGCAAATCCTGCAGAAAGATCTGATTGCTGAATACCTCCAGCAATTCAGGCCCTGTCTGGAGAGGTGCAAACTGCACCCATCCAACACAGAAGAACCTGGGAAAGGTTTTACTATGTCATGATGCAGCAGCAGCATCATCCCACTCAGCACTACATCTGCAACCTCTGTGGCAGGGGGAGGTTTACATCCCAGCTCCCCACAGGAAAAGTGAAGCCCCCAGCTCAAAGGGATTCCAGCAACTGCTCAATCACTCCAGGTTCCCAACTCTCTTTGTGTGGTGTGAAGGGAAAATTCAGGATTTGGGGTTTTACACAACTCTGAGTTATCCTCTGCCACCTCCACTTTCCCACTGTGTCTCCTCCTGGTATTTGGAAGGGAAATGTCTTAAGCAGAGGAGAATTGGAGGCTGCAGCTCTCTGGCAATCCATTAAAGACAGGCACTCACACAGGTAATGCTTGCAAAGCCTCTGCTCCTCTTCTGGGCCACTTTACAAGCAGTAACACAGCAAGGGACTCGTTAAAGGCAGAAAATTGGGCACCAGGAACAAATTCCCTGCCCTGCCACTTTCCACAGCCCCTTTGCTGCTGTGGAATATGCACATACAGACACAGGACAACAAACTGCAGCTCTCAGTGTGTGACAAGGAAGGCTGCAAAGTAAACACTGAGGGGTTTATATGGAAACACAGCAGGAAGGAATGTTATTCCCAGAGATGCTTCTCCATCAGATGCTGACAATTGGTTCAGAGCATGAAAGTGCCCCAGCTTCAGCAGGACCAGCTCCCAGCAGCACAGGGAGGAGCTGGCAAAGGTGGTGAGAAGCCCTGGCTTCCCACTCACACCACATACCCCTGGGAAAAACTTGGAAAACAGTTTTTGGGGAGACATCAGAGATGCAGCAAATTCCTGGCTTGATAAAGCAGCCAATGTGAGGCCATGCTCAGCTTTCAGGCCTTATAACAGCCACCACTGTTTGCAAAAGAAAGTTATTTCAGGGTGAAACCTGATCAGCTCCCAGGGCAGCAGCACAAAGGCTGGGAGAAGCATCTTGCTGCTCTCCCTGGGATGCAGCTGCCAGGGAGCTGCCTGAACCACAGTGCTGGCACTCCCTGCTGTCCCTCTCCTGCCCCTCTGTGTCACACGGTGCCTGCCCGTGCCGCTGACACTGACCTGGATGGAATCAGGATGCTGAACACAAGATAGAGTGAAGTGGAATAGAACAGAACAGAATTTATTTTCTCCCAGCATCCCAGAGGACTTCCACTCCCTGCATGACTTCCAAGTGTCTTTTCTCCTCCACCACAACAAGAGCTCAGCACAAGCAGTGAGGATTCCTCCTTGCAGGAGCTGACAGAGATGGACAGATCCCACTGGAAAAGCCATGGAGCTGCAAGGCTGGAGCTCGCCAGCCTTTCCTTTCTTTCAAGTGATTTTGACAGGAGTTTAAAGCTTCCTGCACTTTTTGGGGGTGTGGCAGGACACCTTGTTAGTGGAAGATCAGTGGCAAAGTCAGACCTCTTCTAGCCCTGCTGTCCTCCTTGATGTCAAGGCTGACATCTCCCACTGCTCCGTATCCCAGCGATTTTCTACTACACCAAACGAATTAGAACTGGGTTTAAAAAACCATCCCCTCACTCCCAACCAGCCCAACTATCACTAGTGCAAGGAACCAGGCAGTGCAGAATCATCTCCATGTGACTCAGATCTGCCTCCAGGTGGGTGACATCCAGGAATTCCCCTGGATTGCTGGCCACGGTGTCACCCACCACTGGTGTTTCACTGGAATTCACTGCTGATGGGATTGGGAAGCAGCCTCCCTGCTCAGGTTAACATAGGTGCTCATCAGCCAAAACTGCTGGTTAACATAGGTGCTCATCAGCCAAAACTGCTCCTGCAGCAATTCATGCCTTCCAGCCATGACCAAAAACCACCTACCCGGGGAGAAGAATGCAAAAGTAGCAAAGGGACATGGGTGGTTTGGGATTTGAGAGAGGAAAACAACATTCAAATGTTGGATGAAAACAAAACAACCTCTGAAAACACTGCTACTTTTATTTTGTTTGAGGCACTTTCTGGGTAAATCCATTGAATCAGAAGTACCCAAAGCTCCACCAGCTGCTGTGTCCTCTGCAAAGTTTGCATTCAAGGAAGTTTTTCTTCCCCCCCAGCTCTTAAAATAAAAAGTCTGTTTCTCCAGCCTGGCCAAGCCACTTCACCACACTGCAGTGCAAACCCACTCCCAGCTCTCCCAGTGCTGGGGATTACTGGGTTACAGACCCGTGGCCTTACCATACAAACCCAGTTTCCTGGATACTTGCACCACAGCCTCTAAATTCTGTTGTGGTCTGGACTTCACAGGCTGCTGGTTTTAATATTTTCGGATGCTGGAAGCAAGGCAAGTTCCCTGCAAGTCTCAGCCATTTTCTTACCCTTTTTTTTGTTTGATTTTCCTTTTCCATGATGCTGTGGAAGAGACAGAAGCCATGATGTGACAGGACACAAAGGTGGCTCTGGACACAGCTGGATCCTTCCATCCCTGACTCTCAGCAGTTTCTAAAAGATGATGGGGCTGCCTGAAACCACAGTTGCTTCCAACCTCTTTTCATGTAAAGACCAAGTGAAGGTACTTTTCATTACGTAGATGTGTCTATTACCAATATAATTTATGGCTTGGCATTATTCAGGGAGATTAATGAAGTGTCCTTGCTTCTAAAGATAAAACATCTTTCCAAATCCTTCCCATACATGTACTGCTTGCTCAGCAGCTGCAGATTATTCATTGGGAACATCAGAGCACTTTTGCAGTGCCTTTCCCATAGCAGTGCCCTCCAAAGTGGGCTGCTCCAGGTGGGATGAGGAGACCCAGACCCACCTCCTTTTCCTGAACAGGGCAGTTTAACTCCTCTAGGATTATCCAGATAAATGGGGCTGTGACTTCTGTACACTGTTTCTTCCCAGAAGCCTCCCAGCCTTTTACATTGGGGTTTATGTTCCAGCCTCCTCCTAAAGGATCATTTGGGTTTGAAAAGATCCTTAAGATTCAGTCCAGCCATTAATTCAGCACTGACAAGGCCACCATTAAACCCTGTCCTCAAGTGCCACATCCACACATCTTTCAAATCCCTCCAGGGATGGGGACTACACCAGTTCCCTGGGCATCCTATTCCAATGTCTGACCTCTGCTACAGTCTGATGCTAGGGACTCTCTGGGTATCTTGCCAGGCAAATTTCCCCAAAGTTCTATGAGAAGCTGAGGCTGCTGACACGAGCAGGGGCATCTGATCAGCCAATGTGTGATGCTGAGTAAGGACATGTTTGTCATTTCTTCTTGGCCTGTTTTACAAGCTTTGTGGCTACTGTCACGCCCCAGGCACCTTCACAGTACATGGGGTGAGGCATTAAAGGGAAAGCAAAAAAACCCAAGCTCTGGGGAGGTGATTGCAGCTGGCTACAGGGATCAAAGCTGTGGGCAACAACTCCCATGAGACTTCAACACCGACAGGCATTCAGACCTCACCCAACAGCCAACAACAGGAAAGTCAACCTTACTGCACATTTGAATCAGAGCCTCAATTCTGTACACCCTAAAAATCATTCATTTTTTGTTAGTGCTGTGCCCTTTGAGCTGATGTGGGGAGGCAGGACCCATCTGATTGACCACTATTTTAGGAATGTCCAAACCAAGCTCACCAGGTCAGTGCTCCCCTCCCAGTGCAGAACACACAGACCCCACCCTGATCACAGAGCTCTGGAGATCTGGAGCTGGGCAGAACACACAGACCCCACCCTGATCACAGAGCTCTGGAGATCTGGAGCTGGGCAATGCTGCCTTGCATTGCACAAAACCAGACTCTGGTTCAACACTGGCCACACACACCACACAAGAGAAACCCACCACCAACCCCACTCCATCTCAGAGAATCTCATCACCTGCACACTCAGGACTCAAGGAAATCCTCAGTGCTGGCAGAGGACAGGCAGGGAAGAAGGCAGCAAATACCTCTGGCACTGTATGAAAACACAGATCCTCGGCAAACAGCATTCAGGAACTTGCTTTTGATCTCAGTTTTTGCCTGTAGCATCTCCTTGATGAAACCTGTATTCCATCAACAAATCCTAGCCCAGGGGATAAGCCAGATAATCAAACATTTCAGCTTGTTGCTGAATTTTCCAAAATAAACAGCATGTTCATAGTATCAACCCAAACTCTGCTAATTCTCCCAGCTATCACCATCTCAGCCATGTGAACACTGGTGACCTCCAGCAAAGTGTGTGTCATGGATCTTCATCATCCTCCCTGCAACACTGCAGCAAAACAAAACCTGTGCTTCAGCCCAGACCTCCCTGATGCCAGGTGTCTTGTCACACAGGAGTGCAAGGCAACTGTTTCACTATGGGCGTGAAATTCAGAGCTCCCACAGAATTATTTCCAATTCAGGCAGGCAAGTGCAGCTCCCTCACTCTCCCACCCACAGCCCCAGGTGTCCTGCACAAACCAGGGCTCCCAGGGACTTTCTCTGCTCTTGCAATGGCAGGCTGGCTTCCAGAAAATGAGGGCTCAGGGCAAAGTGGTGGAAGGAGCATTATTTTTATACATCAGGGGAAATTTGTTTGCAATAAGGGCATTCAAGCTCTGGAGCAAGGAGGCAGGACAATCTTTTTCAGAGGACAAGCTTAAGAGCAGGGAAGACAAATGTGTCCAAACAGGCCCAACACCACCAGTGCAGAAAGACAGAGAGGTCACCTCAATGCTCTTTCCAGGGGTCTGTATAGGAGATATTTGCAGTACCTTTACAAACAATATAAAGATAAAAACACTCATTCAGAAAATTCAAAGTTAAGCAGTTCAGGGGACATCCCCATTGCTTGTTCTTCTTGAGGCTCCTGCACACATCAGCTGATGCTGCCCCTCCAAAGCAGGGCAGGGCTGTATCACAGAATCACAGAAGGGCTTGGATTGGAAGGGATCTTAAAGATCATTTCATTCCAAACCCTGCCATGGCAGGGACAACTTCCACTATCCCAGGTTGCTCCAAGCCCTGTCCAACCTGGCCTGAAAAGATCCAGGGATCCAGGGGCAGCCACAGCTTCTCTGGGCACCCTGTGCCAGGGCCTCCCCACCCTCAACAGGGAAGAATTCCTTCCCAATATCCCATCCATCCCTGCCCTCTGGCAGTGGGAAGCCATTCCCTGGGTCCTGTCCCTCCATCCCTTGTCCCCAGTCCCTCTCCAGCTCTCTTGGAGCTCCTTTAGGCATTGGAAGGGGCTTTAAGGTCTCCCTGGAATCTTCTCGAAGCTAAACAATCCCTGCACGCCTTCCCACGGATCTTCTGCAAAGGTGAAGTCGAGCTCCACTCCAACAGAGCTGCAGAGATCCTCCTTGGCTAAGCTGGGCTGTGACTCCAGCTCTGGCTCCAGCTCCCTATTGCTCAACAAAAACAGGATAATTCACACCTGCTGGGACACTTTCTCACCTCTGGCAGATGAAGCCAGCTGGAAGTTTACTGTCAACAGGTTTCTCCCCCCTCCTTTGCAGTTCAGTGAAATTGTTTTAAAGAGCCTTTGTCTAGAACAACACAGACAGCAATATTTACTTAAAAACAAACAAGTAGGACAAAAAGTGCTTTTCCTGAGCTTCTCAAGGCAGGAGGGTTTGATTGGAAGGTGCAGGGCTGGCGGGGAAGGGAGTCTTGCTCAACAGCTACAGTAGGTGATACGACTGAGCACCTGAAAGGCTGGAAAAATAGCTTTAGAAAGCATTAGCTCCCACACTTTCATGTAATCAGGTACAGTGCTAGCCAACAAAATCCTGGGTTTAATAGCCAATCCAAGTTTTCCTTGGCTGGCAGACAAAATTTGCTTTCTGTTTTTTAACTCCAGCATAAGTCGCTCTTGAGAAACAGATTTTGCCTGCATCGTATTTTAAACAAGTCAATATGAATGTGATTTAGAGGAGCTAGGACTCAAAGGCTGGGGTGCTGTCTTTCCATTTCTTACTCCTGAGCAAATGTCCTACTCCTGTCTGTCTGTCTAGCGTGTAGGAAGCCTGTCTAGGGCAGCAATGTGTGATCCCCCTAGTGATTTGTGAATGATTTTCCATCACTCTGAGCAGATTTATTCTGGTTTATAGCCATTGTATTGACATGCTCACTGTATCTCACTGCTCTGGCCCTAAAGATCTCCATGTGTGCACAGGTAAGAGAGCAGCTGCAGGTAAGACTCTGCATGAGGAAAAAAAAGGGTGTCCATTCCAGGGACTAAATGTATTCAGTAAGAGAGGAATCAGGGCATACATATATATAATATCTTAGAATGTTACCCTTTTGGATAATTGGCCTATTCAAATTTGAGTACCAAGATTCTTTCTGAATTGGGAAAGTTGCACCGTTTAGATTCCTCTCAATAGCTGAAGGACCTGTTTTCCAGTTTTCTAAATCCACATATGCACAGGAAATAGCTGACAACTTGTGACCTAAAGGTGAGTATTTTACAGGGTGTTGGTTGCCTAAGGCAGCAGTTGGACTTGATGATCCTCAAAGGTATTTTCCAACCTAAACTATGAATCTACAGGTATGTATTTGAATAAATACACCGGTTTTGCAAGAAAAGATTGTTCTGAAGACCAAGAGCGTAGGTATTGCACTGTATGGTTACACTACACTACTGCAGGATGCATTATTACAAATGGGATTTTCCTGTCTTCACAGGCCAATTAAAAACCCAACAGGTTGCTAAGAGGCCTTTAAGGTTTTATTTTTAAACTTTCTTTAAGCCAGCCATGCACGACCAGGGACAGGAACCTGTCAGTGAAGCCCACACCCTTGTGCCCAGGCAGGCAGGAGGCACAGGAGCACATCAGATACAGCAAACACATGACCACAGCTCTAAAAATACACCCTGGTATCACAAGGCCAGGAATAGCCCAGGAAGGGGGGGATGGATGGAACTGTCCTGACAGGATTTTCTTTGTTTTATCTTTTCACAACTCTCAAAGGCTGCAACTTTGAAAGATTAACCCTGTGAGAGGAGTATACGTGATTGGCTCCAACCATCACCCACATGGGGCAATCCCTGGGGAATGATGGTGGTGCCAGCAGCACCAGGTGAGCCTGCTGCTGCCAGGACCAGCACTAGGACAGGCTCCTTGGGCATCACTGCCGTGCTGCTGTGGCACTTGGGGACAAGATTTAGTGGTGGCGTTGGCAGTGCTGAGGGAACGGTTGGACTTCATGGTCTTGGAGGGTTTTTCCAACCGAAATAATTCAGTGATTTTATGATTCCTGTGACACCTTTTACTCTGAGTGTCTTCCCTGGCTGAAAGGATCAAAACCCCTATTGGAATCCCAGTTACTGATCTGCTTGGGAAAAGAGTGAGACCTGTCTGGAACACACACAGCTGAGTTCAGAGCTCCAAGAAAAGTCCCTCCAGGCTCTGCATAAAGGGAACTTCATAAGAAAGAAGTAAAGAGAGATCACAGCCACTGCCAGGTAACCTAAGGGCCTGCCAGGAGGTTGGAACATCCTGTCTTCCCCGGAATTTTCAGAATGTGCATTCTGAGACAAGGCTGGAGCCCAGGGAAGAAACACAGCAGGTCAGGGGAGAGGGAGAGACAGAGATATGAAAAATAAACCCACCAAAAACCCCCACTATGAGACTATTCACAGATTCATCAGTGTGAGGCTCAGGAGGGGCTGGACTCTGGTCATTTTCTCCAACTGACTGAATTAGAAGAGGAAAGAGAATTTTACATTTGAGGAGCCCTGCACCCTGGCCTGCAGCATCTCCACCAGGGACCCTGTGGGAAGCTGACATTCCCAAATTAAACCCCGTGCAGAGTCCACCCGAGTCCTTCATAAGCTGCTGAAAGGGTTAATCACACCACAAGCTAAAAACTCAAACCCCATCTCCAGCCTGAACACC
This sequence comes from Ploceus nigricollis, assembly GCA_013399945.1. Lineage (NCBI taxonomy): Eukaryota > Metazoa > Chordata > Aves > Passeriformes > Ploceidae > Ploceus > Ploceus nigricollis. The sequence goes on along the minus strand of VXBC01001795.1, from coordinate 58,537 downwards.
TCCAGCATCCATTTCCAACCCTCTGAGTTTCCAAAACCAGCTACCACCCTCCGCTGAGAGCGCCCACGTGAGTATTTATATATGGATGGATCAATTCCTTGTGTCCTCCTGGATAAATGAAATGACTGAGTTTCCTTAATCATTCCCCTGAACACAGGCTGCCACAAGCACTTCTCCCAGAGCACTACCTGCTGACAGGGACTAACACAGATTTATCCCCCAGGCAGCACATCTTTTATTCACTGTGTTATCCCTGTCCAAAGAGACCTGGACCTCCCACATCTTTGGTAAAGGCCACATCTTACATCTTCCTCCAAGGAACTGCTGCTTAATATGCAAACCAGACCAAGCAACTTTCCATTCAAATTCATCAGCATTTAAATGAGGGTGAGTTGCTGCTGTGCACAGCAGGGCTGGGACTCACAGGTCTAAGGGTAAGGGGAGGAATTATTATAAACAACACCTATCGTATTGATCACAAACCCAGAAGGTCTGTCACTCTCCAGATTACTGTCTCCAGCAGCTGGACCTCTCCTAACCTGCAGCCACATCTCTCCCTAAGCCTAGGTTTGCTGCAGGGGGATTTATTACAAGATGTGGAAGGAAGAGCACTCCCATCCTTCCCTGCTGAGGGCATGATTAACAGAATCATTCAGGTTGGAAAAGCCCTCTAAGATTGAGAGCAACCATTCCCCTAGAATTCCCAAGCCCACCACTAACCCATGTCCCCAGGTGCCACATCCACACTGCTTTTAAATCCCTCCAGGGATGGGGACTCCACCACTGCCATGGGCAGCCCATTCAAATGCTTGCCAAAAAAAGATGCTTGCAGAGAAATTCACAAAGAGGGGTGAAAACCTCACTCCCACCTCCACACCCACATGGCAAATTCAATTTATCTCCTTTGATGGAGGGTTTTGCATGGCCTCCATGAGCACCCCCACATCTCCTCCCTGTCCTGGGCTCCCTGTTTTGTCCTGCCCAGTGAGTGAGGGAGCTGCACCCTTCAGCTGTGACCCTGGGTGCTAGCAAGGGATGGATGCAGCACAGCACCAGAACGGTTCAGGGCAGGTCCTGCCAGCACAGGAAATTGGGGAATTAGGGAGAAGTCCAAAGCAGCAGCTACAACCAGGCTGTGCAGGGACTTGCTTTGTATCTGAGCTTCCAGGTGAAGAACTGAACGCCACCATCCACAGGCGAGCGAGGAGACTGGGATGAAACAGGGCTGGGCTCCTTGTCCCCCCTCCTTCTTCTTCAAGTGCCTGAAAATAGAACATTTTGTAATGGCAAAAAAAAGTAAAAGAAGCAGAAGTGGGTCAATCAGCAAACGGGCTGATTTAAGAGAGAAATCGCGGCGTTCGTAATGAGCTAAAAACGGAGCTGATGCGTTGCCGAGAAAGAATATAATTAAGAGGCTTTTTAAAGCGGCGCTTCCCCACCCCAGCCGCAGAAATCACAGCTCACACTACCAGTATTGCTTCCACCTCATGGAGCAGGAATGCGCTGGCGTGCCGCAAGCTGGCCCAAGAATGCGGAGTTTCCGTGGGCCGGGAGAAGATCCCGAACGGCAGCGGTTCCCGGCATTCCTTCGTGGGTACATCACCGCTGTCCAGTTATAAAGCACAGCGACGGAAATCGGGCTGGGGGTGGGCAGGGGGGCAGATCTGACTTTGGGATTTAAGGAGGGGGGCTGGGAGAGCTGGGGGAGCCCAGTGGGTAAGTGAATGAAAGTGAATGAAAATAAAGATTAAATAAGTGGATGGGTGATGGGGTATCTCTCACTGGAGGCTCTTCCCAGGAATGGCCTGGGGGGACCTACAATGAGTACTTCTATAAGGAACACACTTTTCAACAGCACTCATTCAAGAATGAGCTTCTTGGAAGAATACCCTGCCCTAATTAGGTACAGATGGCCCAACTCGAACAGGCAGCAGGCGTGGAACTGCCAAGGGGAGATCTGTGACCCTGCACTACCCAAAGGGTCATGACAGCAAACTCTGCCTCCCCTTGGACACCAAACCCAAACCGATGCCTCAAAGCAGAACGGGACTTTCCTGGATTCTCCCAGGGCTGTACAACAGAGTCATAGAATTATTCAGGTTGGAAAAGACCTTTGAGATCATCAATTCCAACCACAAACATGGCCCAGCATAAGTGCTATGCCCCTCAAAGTTTGCTGGAGCCAAAGGGCCATGAGCTTGACTACAGATCCCGTAGCTCTGGAAACCCAAACAGCTGGGGTGAAGCCACTGCTCCATGTCCAAGGACACCGTCACACTTTGGGAGCATCTCTGGGGACATCCCCACCCACTCTGCCCTGCCAGAGAGAAGCAAAATGGATGAGTCAGTCCTAGAAAGTTCATTCCTTCAACTTCTGCTCCTTGCTCTAATTAATCTTTGGGACAATGAGATCAGCAGCCCTTCCTTTAATCTTGCCCAAGCCAAATTGCATGTGGTACCATCCACCTTGGGGTGGTCACCCAGAGCTGGTGCTCTCCTTCCCTACAGGAACCTCCTTCTCCATCCCACAGTGACAACCCTTTTCCTCACCATCTGTCCCAAACACACTTGGGATCAAGGAAAGCTCCACATCAGCTGGAGGTGATGGGGGGAGGCAGGGTCAGAGGAAAAGCCACAAAAAGAGAAGCAGAGAGAGCTGTTCCTGTTGAGAAACCCCAACTACCCCAGTTTGAGCTATTCCACCTCCCTCTAAATATCCAACAAGGAGCCGGCGCATCGGGCGTGCCAAGCCCCAGCAGCTCCCCACTGGAAAATTTTGGCTGGTGCCTCCCCCTCTCTCCACACAAACCCTCTCTTGCAGGCACGCACAGGGAAAGGGAGGGAGAGCAGAGCAAAAACCACAAGCAAATGTTCTGGTGCAGTATTTCCCCTCGTCAGACCGTCGCACTCGAGATTCAAATCGTGTTTAAGGAATTTAAAAAAAAAAATAAAAAAAGCCCTTCCCCAGTGCTGGAGGCAGCTCCAGTGGGACACGCTGCTCTGGCTCACCAGTGCAAACACAGATCTTTCCACAAGAGCTTAAACAAACTGGAAAATAATTAAACATTACTGAGAAATTTAGTATTTTTTTAATATGGAAAAAATAATCGCGGTAGACGATATACGCTGGGAAACCTCCAAGAGTTTGACCTTTAACTGAGCAGCTAGGACAGTCAGACAAGTACGCCTGAGGATTGCATATACATGCAAAGAAGCTCCAGAGGGTTTTCCAAAACCTCCACAAACAAACCACGCATCTCTTAAAAAAAAAAAAAAAAAAAAAAAAAAAAAAAATGTNAAAAAAAAAGACAAAAAAGAAATGTTTTGTTCTCCATCTGCCTGTTAGAGGATGCTTAAGTCCATGTTACACATAACATTACCCAACCCTACACTGCAGTCTGGGAGATTTTATTTCACGTGGACTCTCAGCTGAATAGGAGGAATAAGCCCTCTCTCCTGATTTTAAAAGGAAAAAAGAAAAGGAAAATGAAGGGTTAGATTCCTCATTACTCCAAGAAGACTTTACATTGCTCTGACAATGAAAAAGAGTGCGGGGAAGTGTGCAGAAGAAACTCATTCATCTTCTGAGGGTCCTTCAGTCAGCCAAAATAAGATGTTTCAGCTAAAACACAAAAATCCTTATAGCAAAGAGACAACCAAACCAGTTTTGTTGCAGAATAATGCAGGGGATTCAAACCTTATCTCTGGAAAACCAGGATCAGAGGTAACCAACCTGATGTGGCTGTTTCCATCCTGCCTCCTCCCCTACAGTGGCTGGAGCTGCACAATATTTCCAGCACTTTGGAAAAATAGTTTCAGGTTCTGCTGCCTCTATCTTGGCACCAAAACCAAGTTTCCATTAGTGAAAGGCTGCGGGATGATTTCACTTCAGAGCTGAAATGGGGAAACCAGCAAAATGAGTAAGATGTGGCTAAACGTACGCCGGGGTCTTTGTCATAAGCCTGTGCTGAAAAATGGGGGTTTATCCACTTTTTTAGGGGTACAAAATACCCAAAACACAAACGGGAGATGCTTTTAAAGAGGATTTCTGAGCTGTGTGCTAGCTAATGCACCACCATCAGGGATCATCAGGGATGGTGTGGGACAGCAAGAACAGAGGAGACACGCCCAGGAGGGTGCAGGGGTGCCCCAGGATGGGCAGAGGTATGGGGAGCAAGGGATCCAGCCCAGGAAAACACGCTGGGATCCAAGAGGGTCTCCCCAGGCAGCAAAGGTGCAGGAATGCAGCAGACAGGGAAGCTGACCTCCAGCTCACTGCCAACGAACACTGAGGTTATTCACGTCCAAACAAATAATTCTGCTATAAATAACGCGGCTGCTCTGACTTCCTGAGCGAAACCCTTCTCCTCTGGAGCTCCCGGAGGTGGAAGGAAATGGCATTGGCTTGGGAGCTCATGGCAGGAGGAGGAACTCCACAAAATTCATGGGAGGGGATCACGGACTGGCTCCTCCACACGCTCTTCCCGTCCCTCTGTGTGTCACACGTGCCCGAGCTGGCACGTGTGACACACACCAGCTGCCACGCAGAGCACCACACAGATAAAAAAACTTGTTTTCCTTCTTTCCTGACCCCTTCCTGCTTTTTATGCCACAACAAGAAGGTTTGCAGCTCAAGCCATCAAGTGACAGCTCCTCACGTACATTAAAGATGCATCTTTTAGGAACCACTCCCCTGGCCGAGCACAGCAAAGGCACCTTGGAGGCAAAAAGCATCAAGACACATCCTCGGCCAGCAGCCAGGACATGCTGCCAGCATTCCCAAGCAGGAAGGATGCAACAGGGACTGAGGCCAGGCACACAACAGAGGGTGGGAAAAGTGCAGGTCTTTTTCCTGGGTCTTCTTGTTTTTGGAGCATCTCAGTCCACCTTGCTGCTGGGCTGCCTGAAGGAGCCACGAGCCTCCCACTGGTGTGGGTGTGAAAACAGCAGTGGCTGGGTGCACCTGAGCCCTGCCCCGAGGGAGCTGGTGAGGCTGTTCCCAAAAACCTCCTCCTTCCTGAGCCAGAGCCATCTGTCTAGACTGAGGACATTCCTCACCCCTCCTTCAGCCCAGTGCCTGGTATGAGCTGTGTCCTCACTTGTCAAGGGCAGGATCCATGGTGAAATCCTCCAGGGCAGAATCCTAATCCTCCCAGGAAAGTCAACAACGCCTCAAGAGGTGTTTTGGCACCTGAATTCCCTGGACCAGGAAGGATTCAGTAGAATGCTCAGACATCTCCTCCAGCCCCAGGAGCTCTTCATGGAGAGGCAGCACCTGGTAAGACACCTTGGACACCTGGGAGAGCCAAAGCCTGCCTAGGTGCCCAAGAGGACCCTTGCTAGGATGGAAACATCCCTGGAAGTGCTCAAGGCTAGGCTGGATGGGGCTTTGAGTGACATGGTCTAGGAGAAACTGTTCCTGCCCATGGCAGGGGGTGGGATGAGATGGTCTTTAGGGTCCCCTCCAACCCAAATCAGTCTGTGACTCCATGAAACCAAGCTCCCAAGAGCAAAGGATGGGTCCTGCACCACTGCCCAGCCTGAAGGCACTGTTGCAGCTGGAGATGTCAGGAAAAGTGAGACATGGCATCTCCAGACATTCAGAGCTTCAGAGAAAAACACACAAAATCTTTTCTAAGAGGTTCGACCTGTATCCTCTTCTCTGCAGCCAGGAGAAAACCAGCCCAGGTGATATTTCAAAGCAGAATGGCAAAATCAGGTTCTTTTTCCTTCTGCTTTTAAGAAAAACCAGACATCTCAGGCACACAAAAGCCTGAGTGCTTCCTCCCCGTGCAGCTGTTCTGTAACTACAACTGCCCACTGGTTCCCAAACCTTTCAGCACTTGAGTCCCACTGACTTGCAATAGGTTGCAGACATGAAGTTATTTAAAGCACTTTTAAAATATTAATTGACATTTGCCTTACAGAGGGGGAAAAAAAGGGAAGAGACAGAGATAGGAACCCCAGGGATCCAGACGATCCAATTTCAGGAACCTAATTAAAATTAAATTTCAATTAATTTCCAATTACTTTAGTTTAAACTTATTTTGTATTTATACTTTTTTTTTTTTTTTTTTTGCTAGTTGCCTAAAAATGAATCTGTCCCTTTGGTTGCTTTTCAATTAAATATCATCTTGACACACAAATTAATGTTTTTATTTGGTAACTCCGAGGTTATTCAAAAATCCCTACACATTTGATTCAAGGACTTCAGGAGAACTTGACAGACATTCCCCACCTCCCTTTTTCACTACGGTAGGAATGATGAATCATTATATTTACTACAGGCTCATTCTCTGCAGCAACGTGTTAAACTTTGCTCAAGTGGAAACTGAAGAGTGGAATGACAAGGTGGCTTCAGCACTGCAGAATATTTATGGAGAAAAAAAGCTTATTTTGCTTGTATTGTGCTTTTAAATTTTTTATTATTATTTTCTGTTTGGTCTTGAGTTTAGAAGCAACAGATTTTTCCTCAACCTGGGGGGGGTTCCTGTCCTTATCTCAGCCCTGATGACTTTCTCTGCTTTTAAGGGACCAGCCATGGAACAGAACTGGTCAATTCCACCCAAAAGGATGAAAACTTAGCACTTTAATGACCTCTTTACAGACAATTTGTTATAAACTCCCTCCCCCAAGAGCGTGACTTGAACACTCTGGCAGCAAATAAGCAGCACTTGAATATTTAATATGAAGCACAGCAACTCATCGTGGTATGTTTTTATACTAACACAGGTTGTCATCATGTGAAGTCTCATTTTCATCCTTTTCTAACAAAAAAAATGCTTTAAACAATACGGATTTCTTAATTTTGATTTATTTAATCTGCCCTTCTCTGTATTTACATCCTACATCTAGCCTGAGTTTCCCAGCATTATGCAAAGGCTGGGAGCTGTTGCAGAGAAATTGGATGGCTGATGCTATGATAAATACCTGTAGGCTCTCTGCCACCACTAATGAGAGAAAATATGTACAGAAGTAGGAAAAAAAAGCCCTCCAAAAAGTTGGAGTTACAGTGTTCATCTCTGGAAGGATTCCCACTCATTTTTGGAAGCATGCATGCCAGGGGGGAAAAAAAAGAATCCAACAAAACCTGTGGGCGTCTGAAGCCACCTCAGCTTTGAGAGACTGAAGATCTGGTTTAAAATTGGCAAAAACATCCTTCTGCAGAAAGACAAATGGCAGACAGGCACGATTCAGTGCTGCCTGGGAGAAAACCTGGACCAGGAATATTTGCAGGGAAACAGAGAGAGAGAGAGAGGGGGCAAGAAGTGCCCCAGAACGCTCTGCACAGGATTCCTTCCACTTTGCAATTGGAAATAATTTTTTTCCCATTAAGACATCACTGACACATCATGTATTTCTCCTCTGCCTCTTTTTCCCCCTCAAAAAAACCCCAACAGAGCACTGGTTTACATCAGAGCTGCTTCTGTTGAGAACAGGGAGTTCCTGGTCACTTCAAGATCTGACGTTCATCCCTGCACTTACTGCTTGAGTGGAGCCACTGCGGGGTCACAGTGACAGATGCAGTTGTAGAAAAATCCCCAGAATATCCAATAAACAACACAGCAAAGTGACTCCTTCGTGCCAGTCCATTCCATATTGCCCCAGGCTGAGCTCTGTGCTGCTGCACCAGGCTGGAGCCCAGGGCTCCTGCTGGAGCTGAGCCAGGCTCGCAGGGAGCCGCAGGAGCTGGGGCACAGCATCAGTGACTTACCCAGGAGCACACAGGGGGACTGGTGGCTGCTGACAGCCCATAGAACACCCACACTGAGCCCAAAACAGGCACACCAGGAGCACCCACCTCGGGGAATGAATGGTGTCTCCACACCCTCCGTGTGCACAGCTGAGTGACACTATCAGCTCCAGAATCGCTTACACATAGTTTAGAATTGCCTCTACCTTCAGTACAAGAAGCTGAAAGACTCCTGGCACCAGCACATGCCACAAATCCTGCATTTCTTGCCCCCAAGGGACAACCTTTCAACCCCAACACCTTGACAGCCAAAACCAGGCTCCTGGTCCCCCTCCCTTAGGGCAAAGCCAGTTCCCCCCATCAGCACAGCGACCACTCTGTTGTAAATATTCACAAAAGGGAAAAAAACCCAACCATCCCATGCAGCAAAAACAGGTCTAAAAACCAATGGAATAGTCAAGAAGTTACCACTCCCTTCAAATCACTAATGCACAGCCTGAGAAATAATGTCAGCAAAACTGCAAAGCAAATGCAGGTTTCTGTTTTTAAGCTGTGCAAGCAGCAGTTCTTAAAAAAAAAAAAAAAAGTCAGCTTTTCTCCAGTTTTGTTTTCCTCTTGAAATCTGTCAGTTTGAATCATTTTTCCAGATCAGGAAAGTGCTTTATGATCCTCCATCCCCAAACCCAACAGCTTTGCTTGTAACGCCTTTAGAAAGGAAGGAAAAAAAAAATCTTTCTGTTCTTTTTCTCCATTCTCAAAGAGGCTGGTTGGATTCCTGATGCTCCAGCATATTTCTGTCTTTTACCACACTTCAAGGCTATTTTTTCCCTGCCAAAATATGCAAGGAAAAGCAACACAAGCCCTGCAGCTTTGGGGGAAGGGCCAGCCCTGCAGCTCTTATTATCTTTGGATGGGAAAAGTGAGACAGACAGAGACACTGTTGATGCCTCGGATATTTCTAGATCCTACCACTGCCCTACCAAGGAAGTCTGAAATATAAAATACCATTGGAAATATCACATGGGCCGTTAAAAAGAAACACTCTAAGAGTCTAATTTGCTTATTATCAGCATCTGGAGTTTCTTGGATGTGACTAGCTTGAAGATTGTGCTGGTTACACAGCTCACATGCTGCTCTACACAATTTAAACCAGCACCAAACCTTCACCTGGGGGTTCACATCTTCCTAAACACATCTCTGGTGTCAAACATTTTACAGACTTGAACGTTTCCTTGCACTTGGGATGTGACCTGACATCCAGCTGTGCATCCAGCCAGGGTAGGAGCAAGCCAGAGCAAGACTTGAGGTTTGTGCTCCTCTCTTATGGTTCACAATTTGGCCCACAGTTTTGTGACCGAGCAGATAAAAGTTTGGCATTGACCAGCTCACAGCTGTGTGATGGTTTGACAATACAAAGCTCAGAACTCGTTATTTTGTGGGATCAGTCCCATCCCCACCCTGCCTCAACCCTGACCAACAAAGGCAGAATTGCCAAGTGCATCAACTGAAGCCACCACGGCCGTGATGATCCATCATCCCTAAATCCGTGGTTCAGCACTGTGGATGCTCTTCTCCAAGGATACATTTAAAATGGGGGGTGATATTAATTGCTCTGCTGAAAAGTCAGACAGAGAGCAAAGCACAGCTTCAAAGATTTAGTTAATTCCCCCAGAACAAGACACAAAGTCCTTAAGTCTGTTTTCCATTAGAAAAGAAGTAGCCCAAAGAGATTCCCATTGTTCTCTTGCTTTTGGGGTCAGTTTCCCAAACTTACATCTCAGTACAGTGGGTCTGGATGGAACCCAAGGAAGTCCCCAAAAATGCTGGGCTTTTGGAAAATGAGAGTTTATAAAGCATCACTTTTAGGCCTTGTTACTGAGAGGATTTCCCACACGTCTCCTTGCAATGATCCCAGCACAAATTCCCTATCAGGCTGAGGATGTGGCATCCTGTAGGTCATAGGTTAAGGGACACAGCAACCACATGGGAATGGCAGGAGTTTGACAAGGCACACACAGACTACCTTTAGCTCCCCAATTTCAGCGCCCAATGTCCCAGAGACTTGGGACACAGAGCAGGTAAATACAAACAGAGAATCCTGGAATGGTTTGGACTGGAAGGGGCCTGATGCGCTCTCATTCTAAACCTCTGCCATGGGCAGGGACACCTTCCATTAGCCCAGGCTGCTCCAAGTCCGGTCCAACCTGGCCTTGGACACTTCCAGGGATCCAGGGGCAGCCACAGCTTCTCTGGGCACCCTGTGCCAGGGCCTCCCCATCCTCCCAGCCAGGAATTCCTTCCCAATATCCCATCTACCCCTGCCCTCTGGCAGTGGGAAGCCATTCCCCCTTGTCCTGTCACTCAGGCCCTTTTCCAAAGTCCCTCTCGAGCTCGCCTGGAGCCCCTTTAGGCACTGGAAGGGTCTCTGAGGTCTCCCTAGAATCTTCTCTTCTCCAGGCTGAACAGTCCTAAACCTCTGTCTTTCCTAACAGGAGATGTTCTCCAGCCCTTTTATCATCTTCCTGGCCCTAAAATAACACCAGCTCCATGCTGCTCACATCCCTGGGGCATCCCCAGCCATCAGCCCCATCCACTAGAACCAAAGGAAAGCTGCTGGGTTTCCATCCACAGCTCCATAAAACAACGGGCATCTGTTCACCGACTGCACCGTGACACAACCCCAGACTTTACAAACCCAGAGTTTATCCAAAGCAATTCTTTCCAGCTCAGGAAAACCGAGGCTCCCTGGCTGAGGGACAGGCCCTGCTGCTTTGTGCACGTCGGCTGTCCTGCACACTGCCCCGAGCAGCCATGCAGATGGCAAAAATGCTCTTTTTTTAAATCCTTTTGAGCAGCATCTCACTGAGATGGTCCCAGGGGAGGAGCCTGGCTCAGCTCTGGAGACCACGCATGGGTCTGACAGGAACAGGACTTGCTGTGCTGATGGTCTGGGAAATCCCTCCCACCCCTTCACAGATGTTCCTCCAAACACTTCTGCTGATTGAAACGACACCTCCGTGCTCAGATGAACATATGGCTGTGTTTGTACCAGCACTGCTTTGATTGTTCCTGCAAGGTGCTTTAAGGACAGGCTGGACCACAAAGGGATCATTACAAACCTGTTTATGAAGAAATAGGCTCTAGGGTTTATTTTTCTCCCCTTGCAGAGCCTGACCATCCCTGCAGTGTCTGGGTATGAGCCTTGGAGCCGTGGTCCAGGTGCCTGGCTTGAGGACACAAGCTGTCCCCTGCTTCCCTGGGTATCCAGCTGGAAAAGGTCCAGAGAGCTCTAATTAACCAAACTTCTCATTTACCTTTACAGAGCTGCTTTTCCCAAGGGCTCCCCTGGAGATGAGGGAGAGATGCTGTGCCCTGTGAGGACAGATGGATGCAGAGCTGTCAGCTCACACAGGTGCCAGTGTCAACCAGCCCCTCCAATGGTTTTATGGCCAGGTGGTCAAAAAGGAGAGTTGAGAACACAAAAGTTCACTGAGACAAGAGGAGGTTTACCAATCCCACAACCACACCAGGAAAGGGTTTGCCAAAGGATGCTCCTGCATCCCAGGCTCACAAGAGATCACTTCTTCTTTCCTCAAGGACACCCAGGTCTCATTATACATAATCCCAACTCTTCTCAAAATAAGGTTTTACCATATGAAAGAAAAAAACATTTTAAAAAGCACTAGGAAAAAGGACTCTCCAAGTGAAAGGGGAGTAGGGAGTCCAGGTAAGACTCTTCCAGAGGGAAACAATCCAGCTACAGAGCCATGATGAACAGCTTAAGGGAACAGGAGAGAACATGGACAACAGGGAACACGTGGGCCAGAGAAAAGGGGGTCTATGGTTAGAAACAAATTTAAAAAAGGAAAAGGCAGGAGAGTGGGACTGAAAAAGAAACCCCACCAGGAGTGATGCAGAGCTGCCTTTCAGTGCTCCAGCCCTTGTGTTTTCTGGCCTTATTTGTGAAACACAAATAATCCAGCCTTCTCCGTAAGCAGCCAGATCCGGTGGAATTACATGTCTGAAAACTCTCGGTAAACAGAGGGAAAGCTGTGGAAACACAGCTTAAGGCAATGTGCATTAACAAGGGGGCCTTTATCACTCAACCTGGCACAGGGAAGCTGCTGGCCCTGGCTGGAGTCCGTGCAACTGGTGTGTTCCATGGGCTGCAGGCTGGGATACCCCCAGCTCCATCCATTGATTTTCCCTCCTCGTGATGCAGATGGGACCCACTGGAAATGGGCAGGGAGAAGGGATGCTGGTACCCATCACTGTCCCTTCACAGGGCAGGAGGAGGAATGGTGAGACTGAAACATGTAGGAACCACCCTCCCACTGAGTGCTCAGCATCTGCCTTCACCTCTGCATAAAATCCCTGCAATGACACTGACATGTACCAGGTTAGGCATGGGAGAGAGGATTTCCAGCCACGGGAACACATCACCCACTGGAAACAGCAGCAGGCAAGAGCTGACCCCATTTCAGGGAGTTGATGGAAAATGCTGAAATCAAATCCAGCTCACCCAGAAAGCAGGAGCTCAGCTGCAGGAATGAGGGAGAGCAATTGTCTGGCCAGACCAGAGGATCAGCATGCTCCCTTCTGGCTGGAGGATCTAAGGATACAGAAGTATTTTCCAGACCAAAAACATACGCATTTATTTTCAAAGATCTCCTGTTAAGGAGAGCCCTGTTCCTACAGGAACAAATTCCCACCTCTGCTGAAAAGCTGTTCCAAGCCTTTTGCAAGGAAACCTCAGGGAAGAGGGGTCTGCAGAGCATCTCCCCCTTTTATCCACATCTGCATGGGTGAGACAATGCTCCTTGCATGCAGGATGAACGGGGGGGCTCACAGTTTTTGGCCAAGATGGCCACGTCCAGGCACCCCCCAAAGCAGAAACCCTCACTCCCATCTCTCCCTCCTTTACTCCCATGAAGGGTGGCAAAGCCACTGCAGCCTCCTGCTCCTGCAGCGTGCTCAAAATAAATTATTATAGTCAGTCCAAATAAATTACTGTACTCAGCTCAGACACCTCAGCTCTTGTTTCCAAGCTATTCTTGACCAAAAAGAAAATAACTCAGAAAAATTCAGGTGGAGCTTTATTTATTTTTTTCCTAACCAAAGAAACTTTCCTTCTACTTAAACCTGCCTGTTAACAGGAGGGGAGTCAGGGCTCCTGATGAAGAGCTGCAATCCTCTCTGACAGTCAGATAAGGAAAAATAAAGAGTCTTCCAAATGCATTTCCTGAGCAGGGAGCTGTGATGTGTGACTACAGAATCCCAGGATGGTTTGGGCTGGAAGGAACCTTAACGATCATCTCATTCCACCCCCTGCCATGGGCAGGAACACCTTCAACTATCCCAGGTTGCTCCAAGCCCCATCCAACCTGGCCTTGGACACTGCCAGGGATCCAGGGGCAGCCACAGCTTCTCTGGGCATCCCGTGCCAGGGCCTCCCCATCCTCTGAGCAAAGAATTTCTTCCTAACATCTCACTGAAACCTGCCCTGTCAGTTTAAAATGATTGGATGGTTTAGTCCATGATGAGGACTCTGGGACAGAAGGATGGGAAAGACAAGGCTTTGCTTTGAAAGCTGGATATTGAACATTCTTCCTACATTTACCCTTCCAGCTGTACAGGTGCCTTTTGAAGCCACACTGAAAGACACCAGCACATTTCTACATGCAGGTTAAGAGGCACCATCCCAGTGCTGTGCAGCATCATGCCCACACCACACTTTGTGCTTACTGCAGCATTTTCCACCCAAAGACCTCAGAGTGAATCCATTCATCTTCCCAGTTCCTCTTAGAGAGGGAGGAGAGGAACAAGAAACAAACCTGGGCTAAAGCTGAAACCATCCCACCAGGATTGCCTTCAGCACAGACCCTACATGTTTTTAAATTTCTTTCCCCTAGACCTGCAGAGAAGTGTGTTTGCCACAGGGAGCACACAAAAGGTCAAGCATCAAGTCAGATGCTGATGCTCTGACTTCAACCTGTGCCTGCCCAGGCAGGAGCTGTGTGCTGTCCAAGTCCATACCAATGTGATTTTTGAGCCCAGAAGATCAGGTTTTACCATCTGAATGCAAGTACATGACAAGGCTGGATATCTGGGATGCAGAGATGTGGGTCACAGACCTTGAGACCCTGCAAGAGCTGTTCTCACCACTTTTTCTCTTCCCCCAGTATCAGAATATCTCCCCCCAGGTCCTGCAATTCCTGATGATTTGACTCAGAAGCAGGAGCAGGGATGTCACAGGTGAGGTGGAAATACACAGGGCAGCAGATCTGGTGGGAGGAGGAGCAAGAAGAGCAGCTCCAGTCACTGCAGATGCCCTGTCCTATTCCTGCCCCAGGGCACAGCCACTTATCCTGTGCCCGCAGGAGCCAGCTCCTAAATTTAAAACAGCCAGAGAGCAGCTTTGAAACAACAGCCAAGCCTGGGGGATATGTGTGTTTCAGAGGAGGAAAGGAACACATCCCCTCTTTCCTTCAGCTTCTCTTGCAGTCCTGGATGTGGGGAGCAGCTCTGGCACCCACCAGACAGTGCCTACATTCCCATTTGCCTGCCAAAATCAGCATGGCAGCAGCTCCAAGAGGTCTGGATTAGGAACATCAGTTCCTAGTCTGGGATATGAGGGATCCCACAATCAGCAAAGGCTCCCCTTGGAGCCATCTCACAGCAAGCCTGGGTGGGCAGGCAGGCACCTTCTCACCTAAGACACCCAGAATTCCCATCCATCCCACTTCCAGGCTGGAACTATGCAACAGTTCAGGTTGGAAAAGACTTGAGACCCAACACTGGCATGGCCACCACTGAACTGTGTCCTCACATGCCACATCTACACATCTCTGGAGTCCTTCCAGAGATGGAAGCTGGAATTCAACCATCCCCTCTGTCTGCACAAGGCCTGATGCTTTCCTGAAGGGTCTCCAAAAACTCCAGGTCAGAGCCAAAGGGGATCCCTCAGATGAGCAAAAAAAGGAGGGAGGGGTGGGGTCCACCTGGGAATCCCTTGACTTAGGCTGATGCACCCTGGTCCTCTGGGATGTCAATGGGGAACCCTCCACAGGAATCTTGGCTTGCACAGGGACCAATGTGTGCTGGAAGAAAGAAATAAATGCACAGAATGGGTGGTGCACTGGAAAAAACAAAAATGAACCTGAGAATCCCAGAATGGTTTGAGTTGGAAGGGACCATAAAGACCATCTCCAATTCCCCTACCTTGGGCAGGGGACACCTTTCTCTATACCAGGTTGCTCCAAGTCCAAGCTCCAGCTGTTATTTCAGACAGAAAACACTTCCTCTCTCATGGCAACACAATAAAATGAGATATTTCTGTGGCTTCTACCTTGATGGGAAAATGGCCAGAGCTGAGAAATGTGTGGCCACAGTGAGCCCTAGCCATGCTCCACTGCCTGGCACTGGCACCAGGGACACAACACTGTCCTTCAGCCCTAAGTAGGATTTCCTCTCCTTTTTCCCCCTCATTACCAGACATCACCAGCCACAGGAACATCTGAGAGGAAGCCAGATTATTTTTTTTTTACAAAAAAAAAACCCATTTTTTTTGGTAAAAAAGCTGGTTTTTCAAAAACAGTTGGAATGTCACACAGCCCAATTCATCCTCTATTTGATAGTTAAGAGGAAACCAAAATCCTCTGGACAGAGGAGGAGAAATGCAGCAGCTCCAGCCCCAACTGTCCAGTCCCATGCCACAACCCTGAAGGTTTTTCCTAAAACCACAAACCCTTTTTGCTCAGGTGTGAGGATGCATAGCCCATGCCACCATAGCCCTTATTTCCCTAAACACACCCCTAATGTGGTTTAGTGTTTCCATCCTGCCAAAAGCACCTAAAGCCTGAGAGAAGAGGGGCTGCAGCATCCCTGCTCCCTCCCTGGCATGCAGGACACAGCAAGCCACTTGTCCTCTAGTCCATAGTGTGTAGGCTGATAGGGAGGCAAAGAAAATCCACAGTTACAAAATCTCCATCCCAAACAAGCAGAGAGATGTAGGATGGAAGAAGGAAGCTGTGCCCAGGCTGGGTGCACAGGAACCCCACAAAACACCAAGAAGATGATTTGGGACCCACCCACAAGTCAGCCTCAGGAGAACACAACAAGAAGCAGCAAGGCTAAGAAAGGAGGGAAAACCACTGCACACATTCCTCAGTTTTACAAGCTTTTTCCAACTGCTAAAATAAAAAAAGCACTGAGTAAATTTAGCAAAACATGTCAACAAGTTCTATGCTATAGCCCAGACACACGTGTTCTCCTCAATAAGATGCATTTTTAGAAATCTTCTTCTGCAAAACCTGTTGGTGTTGGTGGGCCTTTTGTTTTCTTTGCTAGTTCCAAGTACTCACAAGCACCCTGGAGACTTAAAAAAAAAAAAAAAAAGAGGCCATTTTTAGACTTGCATGTGCAGAGAAGACTAAGAGAGTGTCACCATGTGTCTGAGATGTTAAATCCCCCAAAACCATATGCTGATGATTGCTCTAACAAAGGAGACTGCAGTGATAAGAGGAAGCCTTATGTTCAAGTACCCGTTAGTCGTGCAAGATTAGAAATTACCTCACAACCCAATCTTTATAAAAAGGCCTTAAAAGCACAGGATTTCTCCTTAATATGAAAGCAATGAACTGATAGCTACTCATTATTGAATTACTCATTCAGATTTAAAAGCAGCACAAGTACAAAGCTTCCCATCTTCTGTGTCCTCTTGACAAACTACGGGGGAAAGACAAGAGGCAAATATATCCCATGGGATTCACATGTAAACCCCTCTCCCAGAATCACAGAATGGTTGGAAAAGACTTCTGAGATCACTGAGCCCCACCTTTGACTGTCACCACCTTCTCAACCAGACCAGAGCACTGAGTGCCACATCCAGTCAGGATGTGAATGAACACTTGAACACTTCCAAAGATGGTGAACACCTCCAGGGATGTTGAAAATCTCCAGGGATGGGTTCCACAAGAACCTGGGCTGCCCTGCTGAATGTGAGGTCAAGGATTTACTGGCTGACCAATACAGTATATCCCCAGGGCAGGAGAAGCTTAATTATGGAAAAAATGGGCCACATATTAAACAACTAGTGCCAAAACTAGTGCTGATCAAACACAAAGGAGTGGGTGGACACCGCCATGCCCAAGAGCAATGTGGCCAGACAAACCATCCCCTGAAATAGCTCCTTCCCAAACCTGGCTTCGGTTTCAGCTCCAGCTGTTCTCTCACAAATTGCTCCTCCTTAAATAGTTTCCCTTCCTCCTTCCTAGGGGAGGATTTGCCCCACAGGATGACAGCAGGCTGCACTATCAGGAGAAAACTAAAATAGACTTTCACTAAGATTAACATCCCACTAGCAGCTGTATTACAGTGAAATGCAACCACCTGGAGGGTTAATAAATATACAGATGGATTAATACAGAGACTGAAATTTATAAATAGACTGAACACTTCATTTCTGCAGTGAATTCCCCAGGAAGGAAGAAGGTGGGAGCACCCACAAAATAAGGAATACACCACCCAGGCAGAACAGCCATGCACACCATGAAGCATCAGGAAGAAATTCTTCCCCGTGAGGGTGGGGAGGCCCTGGCACAGGGTGCCCAGAGAAGCTGTGGCTGCCCCTGGATCCCTGGAAGTGTTCCAGGCCAGACTGGATGGGGCTTGGAGCAAGCTGGGATAGTGGAAGGTGTCCCTGCCCATGGCAGGGGGTAGGGATGAGATGATTTTTCAGGTCCCTTCCACCAAACCATTCCAGTAATTCTCCATCTGCAGCATCAACGCTGGAGGAGTGTGAGGATACAGAAACAGGAAGGAGCTAACAATGTTCTTGCCATTTACCACCCAATGCACAAAATTAGAGACAATAAAGCAAAGCAAATCTGAGATGCATTTTTGGGGCAGAAGGGACCAGAAGGCAGGTGCTTCAATACCCTAAATGAGTGTCCTTGCACACATCCAAAGTCTTTCCAAGCAGTTTCTGGAGAGGTGGCTGCTGCAGTCTGGTTGTCTGCAAGCAAGTGCTGCAGATCAAGCACTCAGCAGCACTACAAAACCAGCTATAAACACATCTGCCACCTGAACCTGGTAAATGGGAAAGAAAACTAACCTGGATATTGAGATTACTCTTGGAAAGATCAATTGTCCCTTCCCATCCACCAGAAGTAACAGCAACGTGCTGCGGAGCAAGCAAGGATTTGTATCTATAAAGTCAAGCTACGAGAATGAGTTTGTGCTCAAGCTGTGGTTCACCACCAAAAAGATCCATCTCAGGAGAAGCAGAGTGCTCAGTGCAGGATCAGATACAGTTATCTCCAGAAGTTGCACTGTCATCTGGTTGCACACACAGTTCCTCCATAGGATACGTAGTGGTGGGATGTGATAAATGGTGAAGCCATCCTTAGCAACGTGAAGGCACCGCATCTATAAAACACCAGCCTCGTGTAACAGAGCAAACACACAGTGGGAAAAGCAGTTGGTAAAAAAGAGGGGGAAAAAGCCCACTTCCTTGACAGGATTTACTTTCAAATGATGGTTGCTTAAGCCTATTCAGGGATTCAGTACATCAGGAGCAGCTCCCATGCATGAGGACGAATGGTGACTCAGCAGGTAAAAGCTGTCAAAAGCACATCCAAAATTGAAATTATTAAAAAAAAAAATCAGGAGGAAAAGCTATAAATACCTCCAGCAGTTTTGCTTTGTGCACTGGTTGGATGCCAGGGGAACCCCACTGCCATCCCCAGCACCCACGGGGGTTCCCTCCTCCAAAGGCAGAGCCACTGATGTCAGTGGGATCCCCGACCCCAGGAACCACTTTGGGATCTGTGTCTGCCCCAAATACAACGTGCCATGGGATCCCATCACCCCTGAATTTCAGACGGGATGCTAAAGACAGCCTTGCACCCCAAGGCACACCCCGCTCCAGCCTTCATTGCACATTGCTCCAGAGAGGACAGGAGTGAGACTTCTTAATGCACATTCAGACAAAAACACTTCTTTTTTTACACTGCCTTTTTTTTTTTTTTAAGTTTTAAATAAAAGTCAAAAAGCCCAGCCAGCATGAAAGGCTGGATAAACACTCCTCCTTTCCCCAGCAGAAATTACAAAAATGCCTTTGAATTTGTTTTGGCAAGAAACAATGTTTTTTATGAAAGAGCTTCATTGAAAAGTCACAATTTGGAATGTATTCATCTATTCTACATTTTTAAAAAAGTTTTAATTACCACTTTAGGAGTATTTTGACATAGTTTATGGTTTGTTAGATTGTGCTGTGTGCTACAAATGCCAAACACACCTTTTGGAAGTGCCTTATTATTGTATTAATGCAAAATGTTGGGCTTGTGCTGCTGAGACTCGTGTCGGCAAATGAAAAATAATAAATTAATTCCATTTGGAGAAAACGCTGCCATTTATAACCCAGCAATTAAGAACAGATTTAATTTTAGATATTGCTGCACCCTTCAGCTTAGCGAGTTATTCAGTACCAACACTGGTACTATCAGTGTATGCTCAGTTCTTTAAAAAACAGACCCAGGCCAATTTCTCACCCCTTAAATTAGCGATGCTAGACATGAAAAGTTAATGCTGCTTTCCTCTCTCCTGAAAGCTGCAACATATGGATTCTGCTTGGGGAAAGAAAAAAAAAAAAAGCAGCACATGCTGGGATTTCTACTATAACAGGCCAAATTTTATCAGCCACGGGCATGTAAGGAGTTAACAAAAAACTGCAAACCTCAATGGAGTGAGGCAGTGTTTGAAAACCAAGGGGTGTATTTTGAGGGAGAGGAAAACAGCCCAAATCCTGCTATGGAGAGATACCCACAGCCCCATCTCCCTCCCCAGGGCCAGGCAGTGCTGCAGCAGGTAGGAGATGAAGAGAGGAAAACCCTTTTTTGTTTGGCTGCGGCTCTGCCAGCGGGAAGGTGATGCCCAGGGAGGGCTGGTGCTGCAGGCAGGGCTCCAGCTGGCACCGAGGAGATGGGAGGCTGCTGGCTGCATCCCACACAGGGAACAGTCAGAGGGACCAGCACCTGCATCCCTGGCAGTGATGGGGCAACCCCGGGACTCCCTGAGAGCCAAACGCTGGCAGGAAATGGGACCTCGGCGTCCTCGGTGCCTTCCCTGGGGCACACGGCATAAAACACTCACTGTCACCACCAGCGACCTCGACACCACGAAAACACACTGTGGCCAAGGAAAGGGAGGGGAAACAGGAGCAAGGACATGGGAACTCCCCTTCCCCCACGTGTCCTCACAGTGTCACCAGGCTCCCAGGCACCTCCAGCAGCAGGAGACCACAATGTACGGAAAGAAGGGACACACACGGGTTGTGGCAGCAGTCCAGACTTGGAAAGCAAAATTAACACATGGGGGAAGGGACAAGGAGGGAAACAGCTCTCTGATGATGGCAGGGGGGCCCAGGGCATCCCCTGCAGCACTGAGGTGACACGGTGACACCTCTTTGCTGTTGTCACAGCAGCACAGCTGCCAGGACACGCTGTGGGATCCCCAAGGGTGGCCTGACCAAAGCCAGGTGTGTTTTTGTCACACGAATGCTGTGGGCTTGCTGCAGGAAAAGCAGGATAATGCTTTGGGCTTCTTGTTACACGGGAGGCCAGAGCAGGCAGCACACCCGGAGCTGTGTGAAAATAGCCCAGTTTGGGGTTTTTTGACGTCAAGATGATGAAGATAACACTCACCACAGTAAGTCTAACAATGCAACAACAAGATTTTGTGAAGCACTAAGGGGATCCCCCCCAAAATCCCAGCACCAAACTGGGAGAGAGCAGCAGAGCTCACACAGAGAAAAGCTCTCTGCATCCTTGGGGACCTGCCATGGGTAAACCCAGATAAACCAAGTGATAAGGACTCAAAACCCCCAGAGGGATTTTCTAGCCCCCAAAAGATCCAAGGGCACCTTCACCACACCCTGACCTGCCACAAGCCCTCTTGGGGCACATGTGAAAGCAAGCAAAATGAAATTAAACCTTGGCTTTTATAGGACTTCCCCTTCTCCTTGGACAAAAAAAGGAAAAAAAAAATCCCCAAGCACATATTTTTATTTATCAAGATTCCAGCAGTCTCTTTTCCTGCTACATCCCTCTCAAAGGCTGTACTGAGGAAGATTGCTGCACTAATTGTAAGTCTCTAGAGAAACAGGCTTTCCTCTGCTTTCACACTGGAATTAGTTACGCTCAGCCTGACCTTGCATTATTTTTAAGCTCTGCAACACTGAAAGAAAATTAGAGAGACTTGTTAAATCCCTTAAAAGGTAAAACAACCCTATTGCTCCAGGTTTACACACACAAAAAAACTCAAACCCAAACCAAAAACGAGCTCTTAAATCACAACTACCGCTTTAATGTGGTAGGATTTAGTCTTATATTTTAAATTCATTCATTTCTCGTTCACTCAAACAATCACACCAGCTTTAATGAGCTCTCCCTATGAAAACTCCAACTACAAAGGATCACATTTGCTCTTGTTCCAGAGCTCCACACACCTCGAAAGGAAATCCTAAAGCATCGTATGCTTCTTAGCAGCCAGATTACCAGCTTTTAATCCTCTCTGCCAGATGCATTTTTAATCTTTTTGCATGTAATAAAGCAAATTAGTGTAATTGTATGGGTAAACTGAATCAAAATAGGCACATAAGATTAAAAAACCCTTGAATTTGGTTATGTTTTGCAGATCTGTCAACAAACAGAGCTGGGAGCTGAATCAGCCCTGCAGGCACTGGAAGAGGGAGAAGCTGCTGCAGGGTGAGTGAGGAGCTTCATCACCCCTTGGCCACAAGTCATGGGCTTGTTTCTCCTCTGGGTCCCGTGAAAGGGACCACACCAGCTCCTGGATGAGCAATCACAGCATGGTTTGGGTTGGAAGGGACCTTAAAGACCATCCAGATTCACCTCTTGCCATGGGCAGGGACACCTTCCACCATCCCAGGTAGCTACAAGCCCCACCCAAGTTGCTCATCCCTCCAAATTGACCCTGCTCTGGCTGTCTCAAGCCACCCCTGTAACTCATTACATGGGTTCTTTGCTAGCAGCAGGTTAGATGGGATATTGGGAATAAATTCTTGGCTGTGAGGGTGGTGAGGCCCTGGCACAGCTTGCCCAGAGAAGCTGGGGATGCCCTTCAGGTATCTTCTCACAGAAGCCACTCTGCTACCAAACTTTGCCAGGCAAACCCAACACAGCCCAGGGAAATGGATCCTCCAGCCAGTGAGGATTCTGCTGTAGTTCAGTAAGGTGTGGCTGGACCCCCAGATATCACACACTGAGATTACTGACTGCTCAAGGGAGTTGCAGAAGACACCAACTACTCCCACTTTAAAACCAGAAACCAACTGAACATCAATGCTGACATCCAGTGTGGCTTCAGAAGGGATTTAAAGAACTTGGGCTTCTTCATTCCCTAATCCCACACCATTCCCCACTACCAACCAGGATTGATTTCTAACAATGCAAAAGCATCTGTGCACATTTTTGTAATTATTTCAGACCCAGCAAAGAGCACCCTCCCCTTTCTGTAGGGTTAATCTAAAGAACAGTTGCCAAAATGCTGAGAACACAGTGGAACAATAGCTCCTCTGATGAAATTCCTCCACTCCATAGAGAAACCAGTATCCTCCAGCTGCTGTGGCTTGTCCAGAGAGATCTCCGAGTGTTTACCACTCCCATAAATAACAGAGAAAAAAAAAAAGATTACAAACTCAAAGATTCGAGTGCAGCTTGCAAAAAATGACTACAGAGCCCTGCCAACTAACCACAACACAAGTTTTATTAATGCAACATTTGCCTTGTGTGAAATATAAACCTGGGACATCAGTGGAGGGAGGGCAACGCCGGCCACCTGTCCCAGGGATAGAGACTCACTAAACTTATCAGCACAGAGACCACTTCCAGCAACTCCATCCCTTTAAATCCTCATTCTCAGTGGAATCTCTGATCAGTCATTTATAAAAGCTGGGAAGCCAGGCTGGACAGCTGAATTACAGCAGCTATTATCCACATATGCCTGAATACCAGCAGACACCTTTATTTATAAAGGCTCTCCGGCTGACCGAGATTTGACATCGGCTACAAAAAGCACTCAGCATCCAACTGGCTGCTCCAGAAGAATGTGAGGAGAGGTTGGCAAGCAGGGGCTAAGCAGACACCTTTGCACAGCTTCCCTGCTGCTGCCATGACTCCTAACCCAGCAGGTTTAAGTAATTGATTTCCTGAGCAGACACACAAAGTTGCACACCTTTGCCTCTTCTGCTATGGATTCAAATGCATTGTTTTCTCCTCATCCCTAATTCTAAAATATTTGGAGTATTTTATCAGGCCTATCCTCTCTCCTTTTAGGGTCTCTGCACTTTACAAGATGCTGTTTGTTGTTTGTTCACCTTTAGGCTCATCCCCACCTGTGAGCTGTGAGCTCATTTTCCATGAAAACTGGGAACCTTGACAGGTCATACAAGTGCAAGGGGATGGGGAGGGAGAAGGTGATAAAAATCCCAGTTGCTCTTGGCAGATTTTCTTTAGCTCTAACGGTCTCAGTGACAAATCCTGATACCAGAAGGTGACCAAAGTGTGAATTCTGCCCTAAACTGACAGAATTCCCAGGAGCAGCACATGCAAACACAGCCCATGGGGCTCAGCTGGGCCAAGGAAGGCTCGAAGTACCCGTGTGTTCCCATCAAATTCCTGATCTACTGTAACAACCTGAAACAGGAGCTGGCACCTCTGCCAGGACACAGAGACTAGATCCAGTTCCCAACAGGGCTCCAAGGGCTGCCCTGACCCTGCCAGCACAGCCACTGTAAAGAAGGGATTTCCTTGCCTCATTCCTCAAGCAAGGACCATGGAAAGCATCCTCCTCTGACCTCCAAAAGCATCCTTGTTCAGCCTGGAGAAGAGAAGGCTCCAGGGAGACACCTCAGAGACCCTTCC
This sequence comes from Ploceus nigricollis, assembly GCA_013399945.1. Taxonomy (NCBI): domain Eukaryota; kingdom Metazoa; phylum Chordata; class Aves; order Passeriformes; family Ploceidae; genus Ploceus; species Ploceus nigricollis. The sequence goes on along the minus strand of VXBC01001795.1, from coordinate 34,900 downwards.
AGTGCCTACAAGAGTTATGAGAGAGCTGGAGAGGGACTTTGGAAAAGGGATGAAGTGACAGGACAAGGAGGAATGGCTTCCCACTGCCAGAGGGCAGGAAGAGATGGGATTTTGGGAAGGAATTCCTGGCTCTGAAGGTGGGGAGACCCTGGCACAGGCTGCCCAGAGAAGCTGTGGCTGTCCCTGGATCCCTGGAAGTGTTCCAGGCCAGACTGGATGGGGCTTGGAGCAACCTGGGACAGTGGAAGGTGTCCCTGCCCATGGCAGGGGGTGGAACAAGGTGAGCTTTAAGGTTCCTTCCAGCCCAAATCATTCTGGAAGTGTCTATGATCCTTCCTGCTCCCAGCACCCATCGCTCCCTCCCACTGCAGCCAAACCCCCAGCACCAGACTGAGCCTCAGCACAACTCTCAGCTAAAATTCCCTATAGATGATGAAAATTAGAGAGCTGAGAGCAGCAGGAGCAGCCAAGTGACCTCAGGCATCCCTCACAGCACAACCTGGAGCTCTGGGGAGGTTCTCCTGAGGGGCTGCTGGATGGGATCCCTGTGGTGCCACCCTCAAGCCCCCAGCAGCAGTGTCAGGAAGGAGCTGTGTGCTGTCCCTGCACTGCAGAGTGAGTTGTTATGGTTACTGAAGGGTTTGTTGGGCTTTTTTTCCTCCTCTTCTAAAAAGAATTCTTATCAGTTTAACATAATACCACCAGTCAATAACAATTCTTATCTTAAAAGGTCACTCAGGTAGTTACAACTCAACATTTCATCTATGTTTGCATTATCTGGAGGGAAACAGCCAGGGGACTTTGTATTTTTTTTAATAATCCACTTCTTTGCAACAGTAAGATTTCAGAAAAACCCTACCCAGAACCAAGCTGACCCTGTGGCAACTTGAGCACGCTGGGGAACAGTCAGAAAAAAGATAGAAAAATCACATTGATGTTTGCTGCATGAGAAACAAGAGGAATATCCCAACAGGAAAACTGAAAAGCAGGAAAATGTATGGACATAGACTGCAGCTGCTGCAGAAACACACACGTTCTGCTTGCAAATGTCAGATCAGCCAAGTTCCACCACAACAAAAGTTGTGGGTTTTTCCCTCCCCAATTCTCTCCCCAGTTCCTTCCCTCTTCAATTCCCTTTGCTGATGGGGGACAGAGAAAAGGGGACAACGGAAAAACCCAATGACAAGAAGAACTAAGCTGTGATGTTCAGGGTTAAAAACACAGGAAAAAAAAGAAAAAAGTGCAGCAGCATGGAAAGTGGGTTTTAAGATGCTTCTGGCTAAACCTGGTTAAACCCTGTTTTATCCACCCACTCAATTTCTTCTTAAAACAATTAAAACTCCAAACACAACACATGCCCATTCCCCACCAGGCAACAGCACAGCCAAGGAGCAGGAGAACTAACTGGTTAAAAGAAAGGCAGGTTTGTGGCTTGCCTGAAACAAGTTGTATTAAAAAAAAAGGCAATCTGGAATTAATTATTTGTGAGGATCAGTAACAGAAGAGAAGCTTTTTGAAGCACCCCATGCTTCTAAAGCAGGGCAGCCTTGCTTGAGAGCAAAGAGTGGAGCAGAGCTGCTGAATCCTGCAGAGGACAGTCACAATATTAACATTATTTTAAGTAAAATAACATCTCCAGGCATGATAGCTCAACAAGCTGGGCCACATCCAGCTCCTGCAAGTAACAGGGAAGGCTTTCAGGGGCTGTGGCAGGAGCTGGCTCAGCCCTTGGTGCAACAGAGCTGTCAGTATTACCCATCTGTGTTTTCCACCTTGGACAGTCCCCCGTCCACAACAAAAAATGACCCTGAATTTGTGGTAGCACCTTTCTCTGCCCCAGAATAATCCACAGAATAATCTCTGTGGTTATTCTGACAGAATACAAGAAAGTGTTTGCACTGCATCTCAAGCACTACAAACGCCCTGAGAAGGCTGCCAAGGGCAGCAGCCTGGGTTAATGGTAGAGAAATACATGGTTTACACCCTGGGTTCAACTCAGAGAGCAGAAATCTACAGGCATCACCAGCAAGCTCCAGACAGGAGTGCTGAGCCCAGGAAGCCTCAGCTGAGGTGCTGCAGCACACAGCTGCACAGAGCCCATCAGAGAAACCAGCCTAAAATTCAGACACCTTCACCAAAACCCTTGATACAGCCATGCCATGAAGTCACTGTGTGCAAATACATCAATAAAACCCCACACTGAACAGGGCATCTGATGGGTGAGCCTGTGCTGGGAAATCCTTCACTTACAGCTCCTCCTGCTTTAGCCAGGTGTGTTTGTCTCCTGCATGGAGAGCCAGGAGAAGCTCATGCACCTGCCTCACACAGCCAGCTCCTGCCAGGTACAAAACAAACTGGGTTTCTGTCTCTGCAGCTGGCCCACTCACCCTGACCAGGCTCATTTTCTGCTCAGCACCTAGAACCAGAGCAAACCAAGTTGCAGAGCTGTCCTGCTGTGGGTGAGACCATCCCATGGTCTGCTCCATCAGAGAAAATCCAGCTTGCAATCCCTCTGTGCCAGAAACACAACTCCCTCTGCCCACAAAACCCCTTCCAAAGAACAGCCAGCAACACCTTCTCCACCAGAGAATCCCAGCCTTGTTTTGATGAGATCCTGCCCTTCCACTTAATGCATCTGCTGCAGAAGAGGAAGTTGGGAACGGATCTGCTCACTCCAGCCTCAACTTTATTTGTAATTACTGGGCCAAGATGGAAAGCCACTGGCTTGGCTGTTTGCCATTGCCCAACTCGCACTCAGCCATGACCTCTGCAAATCTCTGTGTCTCTTCCTAGGACCAGAACACTGGGAAGATAAACACACCATTTTTTAAGGGAAAAGGGATGAACATGCAAGCCTGGGGATCCCTTGCATCAGACCTGCAGCCTCTTTTAGATCCCTCAGCAGCTCTTACGTAACCAAGAGTTAGTAAAATAGTAATGGTTAATGGTCCTGTTTATTTGGTGAAAATAGGAAACAGGGCACATGCCCACTCAGAGGCAGATTTGCACAAACACACAGTTCACGTGAGGGCTCATCCCACCAGCCTTGGGGCGTTCCTGCAGACAAAAAGGGCTTCAAACACAACGACCTGTGCTTTGTGTGGGCTCCTGCACTCAGCTGGCACCGTGCAAGAAGTGAGGAGGAAACCGGGGCCATCAGGTGGGAGCCCCAAAACACAGCACTGCAGAACAGCAGCTTCTCCCCTCCCTGATGAGCCCAGCCCCAGTTGGGGTGCAGTGGCAGTGCCAGGGGTGCCCTTTCTGCCAGCAGTTATCTGTGGTAACACTAGACACGAGCTCGACGCTGGAGCGCTGAAGCACTGACGGATGCATCCTAAAATAAAGCTGGAGTTCACACTAATTACTATTTCAGTCACACTGATTGCAAACATAACTCCCAGCTCAGTAAGAAGTGGCTTTCATGGGCCACAAATGAAACCAAGGTGGGGTTTTTTTTAACAGAACACGAGAAAAAGAAAGGGCAAAGCTTGAGAAATTGTAGGGAGATGGGAATTTCCGCAGAGATCTACAACCTTCAACTGCTTCAGGGGAACTCTGTGGGAAAATTCAGCTGACTGGAGCATCAACTACTTTAAAAGCAACTGGCCTAATTGCAAATATATAATTGGTGAAATGGGCATGCAGCTTTGCTCAGATTTTGAGGTCTAACACGCCAAAGGATGTAACTGTGCAGAGGATCATCCACCAGCAACAGTGTGAGCTACGAGCAGAGCGCTTTCCCCACTCATCCATTTAATCTCGTTTGCAGATAAGTGTATTCACAAACTAGATTATTTTAATTGATGGCTCTACAGCTGGTTCCTATTCAGCTCTTGATCTAAAGCTGTCCTCGACCTCTCCCATCAATCTGCATCCTGACAGTGATGCTCTGTGTGCCTCCTCTCCTTCACCAACATCCTCCCTGCACCCACTCTGGTAGGAGAGAAAGAACTTCAGCTCTGCTGCTTTCCCAAGCACAAATACAAGATACGTGCACAGAAGGAATCAAGGAACAAGCTGGTCCAGGCAGAGAATTCCAGCTCAGGTCTGTGATGATGCAGGAAATGCTTCCCTGCCTCTTACACATGCACTTCAACAGTGGGAGTTTTCCCAACTGAAGTCAGTGAGGAAATTAACCCTAGCATCAGGCCCCTCAGTGAACTACCTGAGAAAATGGTTAAAAGGACACTGCAAAGTATGGAAAGGTCTCTGGGAGAAGGCAGCCCATCCAGGAACGACAAGGGAGGGAGTTTTTAAGCAAAGAGGAGAAAATACAGAAGAGCAAAGTACAAGCCCAGAAGAGTCTTCTGTAGGTCCCAGCACTGGGGTGAGGGGGACAGCAAAGGGAAACCTTTGTAATGCCACACCACAGACCTTCCTCCAGCCGGCAGTGCTTCCCACAGCCACTCTGGAAAGCACCCCTAAAAATAAAAATAGCTTTGAATCACAAGAGAACAAAGGGTGTGTAGCCTGGCTCAAAGCCCCTGGCTAACACCACTCTGTACTTCTGTACCCCTACCCTTAGTATTTTCCAAAACCCCAGCACTGACAGCTTTTAGCCTTCAAGTTTGCAAACAAAACCTGGGAGAGATGTGTGGCAGCAGGTCAAGCACCAGCAGGCAGGTTAAAAGCAAGTGTCAGCTCAGCAGATCTGAGGCTTGCCCAGGTCACCCAGAGAAGCTGGGGCTGTCCCATCCCTGCGAGTGGCTCAAGGCCAGGCTGGATGGAACTCTGAGCAGCCTGGTCTGGTGGAAGCTGTCCCTGTCTGAGGGGTTTCAACAAGATGATCTTTCAGGTCCCTTCCAACCCTTCTGTGATTCTGTGATCTCTCCATTTAGGAGTCCCAGATCCTAATTTTTAATTAGCAGAGTCAGCAGGGCTGCTCACATCCCTCTCCAGGCAGAGACAAATGTGTGGAATGACCACACAATGCCAGTGTCCAGCTCTGGACTTAGAATTCCCCATCACATCCAGTAAGCACAGGCTAAGTTCCTCACCCCATCCTCCTCCTGGGCTCCTCCAGTCCCACTGGGTGACAGCCCAGCAATCCCCTCACGCAGCCCAAGAACATTTAAACCAGAGCTCAGCATTGCAATGCAACTGTAACCCAAGAAAAAAATTTTTTTAAAATGGGAAACACTCTCAAACTGGGCACTGGATGATTTGCCAAGAGTGCGGGTCACTGGGGATGAACTACAAAATTTGCACAGTGCAGGGGTAGCAGCTTCCTGATGGGCTGGGAGACTGTGGCTGGGGTGGCAGCAACAGATGCAGGACTCCCTTCCAACCCTTGAGCTAAGGATATAAGCAGCAAGGTCTGCAGGAATATGTAATACCTTTTAATAGACCAGCTGGTAGAGCTGGGAAAAAAAACCCCTACAACCACACAAGCCCTCCTTTGAGCTGGTGCACCTTCATGCCTGGCCATTTTTTCCAGCTGCATCACTTGGTCTATTAAAAGACATTACAGCTCCCTGCAACCCTTGTCTCTTCCTTTGGCCAGTCCTTCCCAGGATGAGGAATCTAGGTCATCCTGATGCTCCCCTTGTGATACCTGACAGCCTGCTGAAATGAAATAAAGATTTTGGCCCTAACATATGGAGCACTTAATGTCCTGTGCACAAGCCAGAGAAAGCTTGTTGTCCTTCAAGGCCAAGAGCTTAAAGCTGTCACTGCTTCCATCAGTGCACGTGGGTGTTTGGACACCTGGAGGACCTACAGGAGTCTTTGAGCACTTCTGTCAACCTTGCAGGAATGAGGAAGCCAGGGCTGGTGGGGTGGGATGTGGGAGTCTGCTTTGGGAACAAACTGCAGAGGGATGCTGGAGTAGATGAAAGCAGATTCTGCACTCAATGCCCAAAGCCTATGGGCCATGTTTCATGGACACAGCCCCCACATCTCCTCACTGGCTCTGCAGCCCAGAGCAGCCATACCCAGCACCCCTGGGTGCCCCAGGAGGAGCACAGGTCCCAAGGCTCACCCCACTCCTGCCTGACCTTTACTGGTAGCTTAGAGGAGGTCACCGCGTCCTGACGGCTCCGAGCAGCTGGGACTGGAGCTGCCCAGCAAGGCCAGGCTGGAAGGAAGGAAGGAAGTTATAGCAGGCTTTTAAATAGTGCTATGCAATACCTGAAACTTCTATTTCTGTGCATGGATAATATGGTTTCCATATTCTCTCCTCCTTCTCAGCAGACCAAGCCATTCACACTCAAATTGAATTAGCAACAGCCCACGCTCTTCACCAGTTTAAACCATTAAAGCTCAGTGAAGCCACTGTGTAGGACAGTCCCAAGCTGTACATTTCACCTAATGAAGAATCTATAGATGTCCTTCCATGTTTGCTTCCCACTCCTGTTTTCCTTTTATAACCAAGCAATAGATTGCAGGTGGTCTTGCAGCCCCCACATCCCCGTGTGCCCCCAGACACCAACACAGCTTCCTGCAAGGCATCTGAGGTTGGCAACAAGGTTATATCCACCCCTCCAGGCTTAGGCAGAGAATCAGGAGGATCTTCAGGGCTTCCTGAGGGTCATACACAGCTGTACACAGCAGAGCCATGCGGGGTTTGCAGTACTGATGAGGACAGCTTGGCTGTCATTATGAAAATGCCCTCACACTTGGAAAAAACCACCAAGATAGAACTCCTTCAAACTAAATATACTTGCTTCTCTGTGGCAATTAACCAGTTAAAAATTTTTCCTCCTTGAGTCTTTCCACCACATCTGCCATTCATCAGACCTCTCATCTTGAGTCCACCAGGCAAGAAACAACCCGGACACCTTTGCTGAAATGGGTTTTCTCCATGCCTGGTGCACACACCTGCAGGCTCTGAGCCCAGCACCAACAGTCAGAGAGGATCTCTGAGCTCTGATCTCCCTTTGGAACCCCTCCTGATCTCTGCTGTTGGTGATAATATTTCCAAGGATGGTGGCCATCCACCACAGACCACAGCAGGGCTGCACCTCCTCCTAAGGACCCTCACACCTAGGAGTAGCATTCCAGTTTTCCCACCTCCCCACAGGGTTGGGACAAGCAACAGGTCCTGCACGCATGAAACAATTCAATTCTCATGAGGACCCAGCATAATTCCAACACCTGCTCCAGGAAATTAGCCCAGCAAGTAACATTCAGCTGGTGACACCCCTTCCCAAACAGTGGATTTCACGGAAAGAGAACATCCCCTGCCTTACAGCCCCCACCAGGGATACCAGTGGGACACCTACAAGCAGGGAGCCACTATTTCCAAGTCAGCAAACACCAGGAAAATGTACCAGGAGCCACCTCAGGCCACAGTCCAGGAAAGAATTGAGCCCAAATCAGTAATGCAAACACCAGGATTCAAAAAGTAATGAGTAATGCAAGGTTTGATGACGACGTTGCTGTTCAGGATTTGGTGTGATTCCACTGCCAGGCAAGTGACAAGTGCCAGACTGCCAAACAGGCGTGGAAGAGGAGTGATTTAAGGAATACAGGTGGTTTTAGGAAGGCAGCACTAACACAAGAGACTAAAAGCTATTTCCTAACTGAGCCTGGTTACAAATCTCAGCTATTTCCTAACTGAGCCTGGTTACAAATCTCAGCTAACCTTCCCGGCACTGCAACAGGATTGCCTGGAAAAGTGCATGTCCTGCTCTGCAGGATGCATGGGTATGTCCATCCCAAGGGAAAGCCATACAGAGGGGATGCTCGGTGAGAAAGAGGAACTCAACAGATCCAGGTTTTGGCATCGGAGTTACAAATGCCCTGGAGGAAGAGATCATTTTTGGAAGGCATGCCAGGGAGAGCTCAGGCAGCTCCACCAACACAGCAAGGGCCAGGCAGGAGGCTGGATGCCAAGCTCTGCACGCAGGAGAAATCCTCACGCCAAGCAAGGTCAACGGGATTACAGGGGCAAGCAGGGATTGCTCGCATGAGTGGAGATGGGAAGGGCCCAACCCTGGTCTGCACCCAGGCTTACACCGAGAAATGCCACCACACAGGTGGCCCTACGTGACTCTGTGTCCAAGACCGCTTCAGAGCCCTGTTTTCCTTCAGAATTCACCTGTCCTGATGGCAGGAGGCAAATCACCTCCCTCCAATTCCCTGGCCGACCGAGGGGACACGGCTACTGCCAAACCCACAGCCAGAATGAAAAGCTGAGATGCTAATAAAAAAATAAAATTAAAAATATATTGCTCACAGCAACTCGCAGAGGGAATCGCAGCAAACCTGCGCTGAAGCTGGCAGGGGAAGCCGCAGATTTATCCAGGAGCAGCCGAGTTTGGAGGATGTGTTCCCTCCCGGCCCCCCCCGGGGCCTCCCCACCCAAAGGGATGGATGAGGTTCATCCCTTCAGCTGTTTATGAAAGCAGCAGTATTGCGCTCAGACGCACTCGGCAGCATTCCTCCCTCTCATTCCTGCGAGCTATATAAGGGAACGGCCAATTCCAGCCTCGCTCCCCTGTAGCCAGCCCCGATCCCTTTGCGCCGGAGCAGCTCCAGGCTCGGTTTCCTGCAGAAGGACTTAAATCCGTCCTCGGTGGAACACGGCGCTGCGCTGGACCTTGTCATCAAATGGCAGCACAGGCAGCTGCCAAACCCTGCCGGCTCGGTGCTCTAATAGGGAACAGCTGGAGAAGGACCCTGCATTCCTCCCGCCCCGTCCACACCGGGGGCTCTGTTCGGGATCCGGCCGCAAGATTTCCACCCATCACTGAACGCAGCCGGCCGCTCCCCGGCACTGCTCGGCCACGCACAGCCCAAAACCCGACAGCTTCCAGTCCCCTGGGATTTTGGTGCTTAGGAATGGGGGGTTTGCTTTGCTTTTTATGGGTTGTGGGATTTTTTTTTTGTTTGGGATTTTTTTTTTTGAGAGGTGTTGGAAAAAGAGAACTGCGCAACTAAATGACATTTTGCCTTCCCTGCTGACCCTCTGTGTTAAAAAAAACTCTAAGCAACTTGCATCCCTGTGTACATCCACACTTAGGAACACACACATCTGTAACACACCCCCTATAAATAAATAGGAACACACGGTGCAATTCGCACGGCGCCTGTGCCATTCCCATCCTGCCCCAACTCCCATTTACTTTGGAGGAGTTGAGCAACTTGTAATGGCAAATAAATAAAAGAAAAATACACTTTCGGTAGCCACGCGCATTTTCTGTCCTGCACCCTGCAAGCTCAGTAACATGAAACAGTCCACTCATATTTTCTCAGAGCTCTGCTGAAACACAAGGGGGTATTCAGAGCCACAGGAAAAAAAAATGCGTCCAAACAGGATCTGAATGATGAAATAGGAATTGCCACATTTAACAGGGAAAAAAAAAAACACCCACCAATCATTCATGCTACCGTAGTTATACCACGCCATGGAGCAGAGTAGTTTGCTGTGAAAAACCAAACTGAAATAAGCCGAACCCCGTTTGGAAAATAAAACGTGAGCAGAGAAGCCGTTTCCGCAACCGAGCTGGGGGAGCCCCCGGCTCCCAAACCGCACCCGTTTCTTGGGTGTATTTTTTTTTTTTAATTCCGACGGCATTAGAGCACCGCCCGAGAAGGCTCGCAGCA
>VXBC01001795.1:0-22086 GCA_013399945.1 Ploceus nigricollis | reverse complement strand
GAGGGGGGAGCCCGAGGGGGACGCGCGTCCCCCATGTGTCCCCTCTGTCCCCCCCTTCCTTTCTGCCACTCCCCCCGGGAATTTTGGGCGCTCCTCCTGCACAGGGAATGCTGGAAAACACACTCCGGGTCCCCTCCCCGCGCCGCAGCCGGCCCGCGGAGCTCCCGCTGGAGGAAACCACCCTCTAGTGGGCTGCGGGGAAATGGCAGGGGGGGATATTTTGCGGGGAAAAAGCGCCGCTTTGGGCCCTGGTAAACGTGGCCTCGTCCCCAAGTAGTAATTTTTAAAACTTTTTTTTTTCAGAGTTTTGCATATTAGATATACGTGTTAAATATACATGGATTTAACCCCGCCAAGCGCCAAGCGTGCAGGGACAGGATTTGTGTTTGGGTTGTCATTTCCTGTGCAGATTATATTTCTCTTTCCCATTTCTCATTTATTTCCTTTCTTTTTTCCTTTTTTATTTTTTTTCCTTTTATTTCCATCTCATTTCAAGGGTTGAGTGATACAGGTATATATAAGAGGGGAAATGGGGGAGAAAAAACCCTAAGCACAAGTGTTTGCAAGAAGTCATCAAATACTGAGCATAATCAAACATTTTATAAAGCAAAAATAAAGGTGTGAAGTGATTTTATCCGTGGGCTTTTTATTTGTGGGAGTACCAGTCAGTTTTAAGCCATTTCTTCTTGTCTTGTCTTCTTGTCTTGCAGGGACACCTTCCACTATCCCAGGCTGCTCCAAGCCCTGCCCAGCCTGGCCTTGGACACTTCCAGGGATCCAGGGCAGCCACAGCTTCTCTGGGCACCCTGTGCCAGGGCCTGCCCACCCTCCCAGGGAAGAATTCCTTCCCAAAACCCATCCATCCCTGTCCTCTGGCAGTGGAACCCATTCCCCCTTGTCCTGTCACTCCAGGCCCTTGTCCAAAGTCCCTCTTCAGCTCTCTTGGAGCTGCTTTAGAAATCCATCCCCTACCAGTGGCTGTCGGTGGGGGCTGGAGAAAGGAAAACTCCATGTTTGTGCATCCTTTGGTTGCTTTTAAAGCTACACGTGTCTGAATCTGCCCCTTTTGGGGGAAAAATAGTAGTGGGGAAACAAAGGCCACCCAAAATCAGCGGGAACACCTGGTCCCGTGTGCTGGAGCATCAATCCCACTGCAGGGCGATGAGATGAGGATCACCAGGTAGACATCAAGTGCAAATGGTCCATCTCACCACACCTGGAGTTTGCTTTTAGCTCTCAGTCTGTCTGGTGACTAATTAAACAAACAGGAGTTCCCTGCCAACAAACCCCGGCCATCTGCCTCGTCCTCCGGCTCCATCCCAATAAATGCTCCACCAAGGAGCCCCTTTACCCTCACCTAAGTGCTGACAGCCCTCCCGCTGTCGGGCTGTGCTTTGGGATGGCCGTGGAGCCGTGAGGATGCACCATCTGCCACGCCGGGTGCGCGTCTCGCGCGGGAACGCGGAGCGAGGAGCTCCGGGTGGGAACGCCGAGCGCTCACACCCCGCTAATTTAAGGGTTGCCAAGCTGGCTGTGCCAAGAACGCCTCCCAGGTTCTGCATTTTGCATGTCTAAAGTGGGAACGGCAGCGATGGGAAGGATATTTAGGGCTGAAGCAGCAAATGCATCCCTCTGTGAGGCTGGGCAGGGCGGTGGGAAATGGTGTCCCCCCACACCAGCAAGCTGTGGAGGAAAAGAGTAAAAGGACCAAAGCCAAAGGTTTCCATCCTGTGCTCCAGGAGACACCAAGACCATGCTTACTAATTAATCCAAAAATTATCACCCACCATTTAGGACCCCACAGCTCCTGCTCCCCAGAGTGTCCCAAGGAGGCAGCTGTGGAGGAGCGAGACCCTGACGTAACAGCACACGCCTGATGTTTGGAGGTTTCTATGGTAATTAAAAAACAGATCTGTGACCCGTGGAAGAAATTCCTTGCCGCATTCCGTGCTCTGCAGGGCGGGTGCCCGTGCAGATCCGTGTGATGGAAGGATCCTCAGGCTGGCTGGGAGCAAATCTCCTTCCCTGACTGCAGTGGGGGCAGTCACCAACACCCCTGTGGCCAACTCTCTTCCCTGCAGATGGAGAATCCAAAGTGCAGACCACATGTCCTGGGAGCAAAGACACCCCATGCAAAACACAAGGCAGATTGAGTGGAGAACCAGGGTAATTCTCTTTCATAAGGTGATTCCTGTGGGACCTTGGGATCTTTGCAGATCCAGCTGGAGCATTTCTGCAGGGCTGCAAGTCCCTGGGTAGGAAGCAGAGGCTGTTAGTGGGGCTGTGCATTGTCTGTGTTGTTGTGGGCTGGGGCAGAACAGATGCTGGGCTGGGGTGGGTCATGGAATCACAGAATATCCTGAGCTAGAAGGGACCCACAGGGATCATCCAGTCCAGCTCCTGGCCCTGCACAGGACACCCCAACAATCCCACCCTGTGCCTGAGGGCGTGTTCCAAATGCTCCTGGAGCTCTGGCAGCCTTGGGGCTGTGACCATTCCATGGGAAGCCTGTTCAGTGCCCCACCACCCTCTGGGGGAAGAACTTTTCCTAATATCCAACCTAAACCTGCCCTGACACAACTCCAGCCGTTCCCTGTCACTGCCATAGAGAGCAGAGATCGAAGCTGCACCCTCCATGAGGTCTCCCCTCAGCCTACTCTTCTCCAGGGTCAGTACAGCAACATTTAGATTTCTGTTTACCATTTCAGAGGGAAAACAAGAGGCCTGTGGTAATATTAGCCAAGCAGGTGGTCTAAGCAAATTAGTGAATCCTGACGATTCCCGAGTTCAAAGGAAGCAGTTGCTCATCTCTGTGGAAGCTATCTGATAACATATTTAGCTGAAGAAAGGATGAGTGTATCCACCAGCATACAATGGCCCAGATTTCCTAGCTCATTAAACCCAAATATTACTGAAAATACCATGGTAAGCAGGCTGAGATAATTAAACACAACATCACTTCTATTTGTTCCTAAAAAACAGTGTGGGAATTGGCCACTGGGATGGCAGCATTTCCCTTACCTTGGGTGGTGAAGTGGAGCTGTAAAATTCACATAGAAAAACACCCTTCGAAAAGCAAACTCACACCGAAAAAAAATAGAATAAAATTAAAAATAAAAAGTAAACAAGAAAACCTACGTGGGTCTGTATTTCCAAACTGGATGAGGCAGACATTAAAAAATCACAGAATCCTTGAAGGATTTGGGTTGGAAGGGACTTTAAAGACCATCTTCCAGCCTTAACATGACCTTCCACATGGATCAGCTCTCAGTGTGGATGTACAACCACCGCTTCTTAAGCCCTGTTAGTAGAAAATGAAGTGTTGCACAGCCCAAATCCTGGTGAAAGCAGCAGGGGCTGACTCCTCTGATGCTGTAGGCAGTGATCACTGGGTGATGGAGGATGAGGGCTGGTAGGAAAAGCACATTTAACTCTCTGGCTTGAGTGGTGACTGCAGATCTGAAAGAGAAAGAGGAGTGGCAGCATCTGGGTGCAAATACCTGGGGAATGGAGCACTGGGAAATACTGGTTAGCACGGAAGGGCTGCTCACATTGTATTTGTTTAGCCATTGTCAAGGGGTTGCTGTGAGAAGATCCCATGTCCTCTCTGAAATGCTGGAAGTGCATGGACATCGCCTCTCCAGCAGTGTCAGCTCTGCCCTGCACGCTTGATGAGCTGGCTCAAAGGGACCCCGGGGACAAAGAGCCAACAAAATAAATCAGCTTAACTAATGGTGCTCAAAAAACCACCCCTGGCAAATGTATCACAGGCTGCTCTCCTGCCTGGAGATGCCAACAGAATCAGTGATGAAGAGGAGCTGAGGGAGAAGGGGATGCAAAAAGGGATGTGAAAGATTTCCTGTAAGTTTCACTGGGCTCTGCCAGTTTCAAACAACCCCTTGAATATAAACATTGCAACATCTGATGGTCCCATCAACAGCAAGTGAATATTTGCAGAATGTGCCTTCTCAGGACTGAGGTCTCCGTGTGTGTTGACCTTCAGGACAGCCTGGTTACTGGTGCTGGATTGTGGGGCACACGAGACATGTCCCATTCCATCCTCTCCAGCCATTGGCATGGGCACAGAGAACAGCTCCACTCACACCTGGCATGAGTCTGCACCCCTGAGCAGCTCTGGGCCCCTCTTCATGCACCCCTAAATGCCTGCCAGCCCGATAACTCCCTGCATGGCTGCATCCCATAGCCAGCCTCATGTTTACCTACAACACTGAGATTTTTCCAACCATTTCCAGCCAGCACTGAGAGCAGCTTGTTACAGGACTTGGAGCTGACTGAGGCTGTGTTGCAAGCAGATGGCCCTGATGAAACAAGACACTGATCCCCAAGGAGGCACCGTGCAACGGAGCTGCTCGACTCCCCGGCTCCAGCAGCTCCAAGGCAGGCTTGGATATGTGCATTAGCACGCACCATCGAGGAAATTGCTTCCCTAACCACCCCTCTCAAGCAACTCTCTTTGGAAGCCTGGTTCCAGCTCAAGACACATGTCAGCAGCACTGACACTGTGGCAGTTTTCCTAGTTAGTTATTAATAATGGAGCAGCTGACAAAATTAGGGTAATTTAAGAATATTGTTAAAGGAGAGAGGAGGAGTTTCCAGGCTGGGTGAGGGTTTAGATGTAGCCAGGATGCTGGGGTGGAGGAAAACCTCAATGCTTAACTTGGTGGAATGGAAGGGGATCCAAATGTGGAAGATGAACAGGGAGGAAAACAGTCCTCATTGGTCCTTCTGCTCTTGGCTCCAAACAACTTCAGCAAAATCCAGGGAAGTGACATCTAGGGCTGCATGGACTAACAAACATGTGTGGGCACAGCTGGAACAGATGTAAATGGAGGTGATCCACTGAGACCTCTGAGGGCTGTTCTGCATCTTGCCCAAGCCCTCCTAATGACAGAATGCTGTGAAATTTGATGGAGACTTTTTCATTAAGAAGTTGGTGCCGAAAGGGAAAACTGGAGCTGGCAGACTCATTCACACATTTTTGTGTCTCTGGGAAGACACTTAGAGATTGAAAGACTGGGAAAGTTGCAGTCATTCTTTAATGGGAATTCACCAGCTCTTGGCAAATACTCCTTTTTGGTCCTATAGCAAAATGTAAAGGTAAGTTCTTTCAAGTGTCATTCAAGCTGTCTCAGTAGAGGAGGGTTTGGATGATATTGCAGCCACTCCAGCCAGGGTTTGGTACTGAGCACCTGGGAGGAGAAAGGCAGCAGCTGGGTCACCAACCTTGTCTCATGTATGGCAGCATCTGGTGAATGAAAATCACTGCTTTTCAAGCTGTGCTGTGCCATAAATCACTGCCCTGGTCTTACTTTGATCAGTGGAATGTGCTGGCCCAAAGGGCTCTGCTCACCCTGGCAAGCAGAGACAATGCCATGTCCAACTCCCTCAGGGTTCCTCACTTGCCATAATCATCCTCAGTCTTGCTGCCAGCAATATCCCACCCCAGGCTCCCTCCAAGCTGGTGCTTTTTGAGCTGGCAGTCTTTTTCTACAGGGAAAATCCTTGAAATTGAGGACCCTCAGGAACTGGAGTGAACAAATCAAATGAGGTGTCTGTGCTGCACGTGAGCAGGGAAGACACAATATCTGTATCTCACAGTTCTGCTGGCAGGAGACTGATGCTTGATAACCCCTGGTAGAGCTCTGTTCTGCCTCCAAACTCAACAGCATCTGCAGAGTTACAGGGAAAAAAGAAGAGGGTAACTATCAAAATAATTCACAAGTTAGCAATCCTCTCCTCCAGCCTGTTTGTCAAAGTATTGTTCATGAGGAGCTGATAGACACTGGAATAAATAGCATGTGGAGAGAGAGAAGTGATGCATTAGACCTCTCACCAGTCCCCTGACTGCAGCTACTACTGAGAAATCTGCCAGGAAATATTAGATGTGAAGTGGCTATGCAATGGGAGAGGAAAAATTATTAGGAACTGCCAAAACCCCTCAGCTGATGAAGACAAAAAGCTAGAGGAGTCATTTAAAACCTAGAAAAGCTTTTTAAGTACAAATCTTCTGCTGATAAAAGGTCGCTGCAGAAAACACAGGTAGCAACTAATTGTCCTGATAATTATTGCTGATCCCACAGAAGTAGTTCTGAGATTCACTCAAATCTCAGGAGGATCCAGGTAGTGCAGGTGTTTTCTAAAGAATGGAAATCAGAGAATCCCAGAATGGTTTGGGTTGGAAGAGACCTTAAAAATCAACTCGTTCCAACCCCCTGCCGTGGGCAGGGACACCTTCCACGTGAGCAGGTTGCTCCAAGTTCCACCCAATCTGGCCTTGAACACTTCCAGAGGTGTGACAGAAATACAAATCCTCATGTCACAACTGTGACAAACATCCCAGCGTTGCCCTTTCCGTGCCTGAGGACTGCATGTGCAGGGAGAAGGAACAAAAGGAGTTTTTTGGGTTTCCCAAGCCTGATGAAGGCTCAGTAACCTCAGCATGAATTTATAATGTCATTGATCTCCAAAATTCTGTGGGAGAAACACAAAGACTCCTCATTTTGGACATCAGACTCTGCTGATGGATTCATTTAGTCTTAAGACTGTGTCTACATATAGTATTTTTACTGTTTTAAATAATTCCCATTATGAGATGGGGTAATTGAGGCAGGACCTCTCCAGCTCAGCTGCAGCAGCATCCACACAAAGGTGCCTTTATGTTGGTGTTGCACATTCCCAGGAATTTATGGAACCCAACCAGTGGCAGGCCCTTTTTACAGCTATGTCCACACTGCACTACAAGTTCTTGTCTCTCTACACACATTGCTCACACAGAGTGAGTAAAAGCAACATAGAAACAATTTGCAGAGCTGCCCCAAGTGACTCTGAAGTGTTCAGCAGACACTTTCTGGCCCCCTCTGTGGGTTTGGGGGCTGTTGTGGCAGATCCTGCAAAACCTGGGACTCTCTAGTGCTCAGCTGTGGCCTCATAGCTGTGCTCAGGTTTGTACCTGCATCCTTGTGTGCCATCAGAAATGGTAATAATACCAAAGTTTTCCAGAAATAAACCCCTAATCCTGATTTTCTCTTTTTTTCCTGCTCAGCATATTCCAGCAAGGCAACACCAAGCCTTTCTAACAGCTCAGTTCAGAGGACTTCTCCTGTAGCAGATGGAATTCAGCTATCCTTGGCATTAATTACATCAGCTACACACACACAGGNAAACAATTTGCAGAGCTGCCCCAAGTGACTCTGAAGTGTTCAGCAGACACTTTCTGGCCCCCTCTGTGGGTTTGGGGGCTGTTGTGGCAGATCCTGCAAAACCTGGGACTCTCTAGTGCTCAGCTGTGGCCTCATAGCTGTGCTCAGGTTTGCACCTGCATCCTTGTATGCCATCAGAAATGGTAATAATATCAAAGTTATCCAGAAATAAACCCCTAATCCCGATTTTCTCTTTTTTCCTGCTCAGCATATTCTAGCAAGGCAACACCAAGCCTTTCTAACAGCTCAGTTCAGAGGACTTCTCCTGTAGCAGATGGAATTCAGCTATCCCTGGCATTAATTACATCAGCTACACACACACAGGACACCAGGGACAGCCTCTGCAGGGGCTGCATGTCTGCTGCAGTGACAGAGGCCAGTCCTTGTTTACTCTGGATGTAAGGACAGCTGAGCAAGTGGTGACTGGTGGCTGCAGAGACCTCCAGTGACGGATGTCAGCCCCAGACCTCCTTCACCTGGCAGACTTCACCTGAAGACCTGGCAGAGCTTCCTCAGGGCACAGGGAGCCCCAGCAATGTGCAAATCAGCAGGAGAAACTCACCCAATTCCTGTCTGCTTTTCCCATACCTGAAGTTTGATGTTAGCACGTAAATGAGGTGTTTAAATCAGATTCACACAGAAGCTCGTCTTAAAGCTGAACAAAACATGTACCTGGGCAGCCTGTGGACAGCCCCACCACCATTTCAGTGAAGAAATTTTCCCTGATATCCAATCTAAACCTCCCCTGCTGCAACTTGAGGCTGTTTCCTCTTGTCCTGTTCCTTGTTTCTTGGGAGAAGAACCAACCCTCACCTGGCTGCACCCTCCTGTCAGGGAGTTGTACCCAGCCACCTGAGCTGATGTGGATTTTCCCTACAACCATTTTCCCCTCTGCTTAGGAGGCAGATAAGGAGGAAGGAAGATCCTAACACAGCAACTTTCCCTCCTTCCAGAAGGAAGATGCCCATGTCACAGTCCATTGGCACTTGGAAAGACACCTTGGGACATCCCTAAATAGCGCCACTTTGTCTGATCAATCCATTTGGAAGCCTCAGCTCTGATTAGGGTTGATGAATCAAAGCAAACCAACCTCTCCTGCAGCAAAAAACATTATGAACCTGAAACACCCCAGTGCTGCTTAAAAGAACCAAGCCCCGTTGCCAGAAGTCTTCCAGTGTTCCTTGATGTCACCAAATCCATAAACATCATCTATAATGAGCAGAAAAGGAATATTATATCACCTCTATTACAACAGGGCGACAGAGCAGAACAGCCTCTGCCAATACACTATGTTTTTGTGGGTCACAGATAGGTTTTATTTCTCTCTTACAGCCTTGAATCCCTGCTTTAAGACAACCAAGGGACACACTGGGCAGCTTTGGAGCTGCTCCTTTTCCTTCTCACCTGATCTGTATTTTGGCATGGCTTCTCAGAAGAAGGGCAAATGTAATGAGGCAGCTACTGTACTTTTTATAACTCTCATCAGGTCTTTCATTTGGGCCAGCAAGGAAGCTTGTTAGAGCAGAGAAAGCAACTAAGCATCTCTGGAAAATGCTATTAAAAGAGCAAGTAACAAATGAAAAGCTGGGACAGACTTAATGGTAAATACATGGCCTGGCAGTTGAGCACAGCTACATCCTGCTTGCCATTATTATTTAATACTGGCATCGATTGAAAGATGAGGCAGACCAGGCTGCTCTCTGTGGGGTTACTTGAATACCATTTCACTGTGAGATTAAATAGGCCCACAGGTTTGGATCACGTTGTTTGATGGGAGATTTTAATTAATTGATTAAATATTGGTGACTACTGTGGTCGAGCAGTAAACAACACCTCCTTCATCATCTCTGTGGGCAAACAAGTGCCTGCTAATTATCAGTGCCCAGCTCCAGGCTGGAAGCAGCACAGCACTAACCTGCTCCTCTGGAATAACAAGCTGCCCAGCCACTGTCCCACATGCTGTGTGAGCTGTTGGTGTGGAAGCAGCTGCTGCCATGGATCAGGCACGGCTCTGTCCCCACAAACACCTCAGGGTGTCATTCCTGGTTGATACACAGTGCAAACAACAGCCTGGTTTGTCCGGCAGTTTATTCCCAAGTTGTCCCTGGCCAGCATGGTCACTTTAGGCAGAGCAGATAAATTATCTTACAACCAGCCTGCTGACCACTGGCTGGAAATCTGTGGCTATGGGCATCAATTCCCCACTTCTATCTGTCCTTGTCCTTACAACTAACCATTACTTTTCCCAACAGCACCACCTAAATCTTTTCCTCAGAGGTAATCGCCAGGAGTTCAGAAGCAGGGTCAGAGCAAACAATAAAAAAACAGAAGGATGGAAAGGTGAACTTTCAAATACCTTTGAGTGGGGGAAGAGTCCTTCCCTGGTTTGGAGGTGTGCAGCACCCTGTGTGTACCCTGGAGCTGCAGGAGAGCAGAGCTGAGGATCGTGGAGCATGGCTTTCCCTGCCTGAGCCTGAGCAGCTGTCCTGGAACTGGATGTGGAGAAAAGCTGCAAGGGAATTAAAGGGAGGACAGAAAGCAGCTATTCCCCATTTCTACAGGTTCTAAGGAGCATTTTCCCTTATATGAGCAGATGTGAGACTCAGCCCGTTTGTCTTTAGGAGAATTTGTCTCTCTTTAAAGAAACAAACCACTTTTCTCAACAGCCATTTTTATTGCTTTTGACAACACACCACTGGAGTGAAAGGAAATAATTTTCTGCTATTCTTTAGCTTCTTCCTTTGTTAGAGAAGGTACATTTCCTATTGATAAGGGTAACTGGTTAACTTGTTACTGGTCATCCAAGCTGACCATGCAAGTGAAAAGAGTTGGAAATCCCTCAAAGCACCACAAAGCTGCCACCACTCTGGAGAGTGATTAACCAACATTTGGATGGAGAACAAGTTCTTACAGGCACTGCCAACAAGACTGAAAGTCTGTGTCTCAAGATGTCATCACAGGGGCTCAGGCTTCAAAGTGTCAGCAACGTGCAGTTCAAGTATAATCAACAAAAATCTTTCCAAAGGACTTTGGCTGAAGTCCCTCACACATAAATCCTTCAAACCAGCCAGAAACAGTGTCCTGAGCCCCACCTTCAACCCTCAGCTCCTGCCACAGTCCAGTCTTCAGCTACAAAATAAACACACACAGGGTTAACGATGAAGAATATTTACTTTCCTTCATATGGTACATTCTGTAAAGTGCTAAGTTCCTAAATTATTCCAAGTTAAAACGATATACAGCTCTAGTATTTTAAACACAATAAATATAGAATGAGCCTTGGGCAACTGCACTTGCAAGTTTTATTCTTTTTTTAGTAGACAGCCTAAATTTAGTAGTCAAAATAGCCTCCAACAGTGCTCCAAGAAAATCTAGGAAGCAGTTATAAATAAAATCACATCCTTCAGAGCTATCCTACGCACTTCTCCTGTCCACATTGCACGGGTAAGCAGCACTCCTGTGAGCATATGGAGCGAGGAAAAATAAGGAAGCTGAAAATTACCCAACAAAAAAAAGCTAAATCCTACAAGTTAACGCTACATATCCTCCCATAAATAGTCTGGCTTCCACATTTAATCTTAGTGCACATAACCCAGGTCTTTTATTTTTAACTCCCATTAAAAAACTCTTCCAGGAAGAACATCTTGCAAGACATGAGTCGATTCATCCTCATCTTGCTCCTTTTTGCTGCAAAGTGGAAACGACTCCTGCACGAACTGCCTGCACATTGGGCACTGCTGGAAATACTTGATGCAGCCATTGCACAGGCACGTGTGTCTGCAGGGCAGGAGGACCCAGTTCACAGGGCCATTCTGGCACACAACACAGTCTTTGCTGTTTTCTTCTTGCAATTCTGGTTCATCTCCAGCCAGCCCAGCCTTTTCCAGCAGCCCTCTGTCAGTGCTGCTCTCACCAGGGAAGGTATCACTGGAGGAGGGTGCAGGACTATTTGCAGACATGAAGAGTTGCTAAAATACACATAAACACAAATATTTAGGAGTGAACAAACTCTTCCCCAATCTCTGCACATGCACAGGTGCAATGGAAGTTTCACTGGGTCCATTCACTGGGTCCATTCACTGGGTCAAACAGTGCCAGACTCTGTGTGGGTCCTGGCAGCTGCCTGGCCTCCAATTCAAGGCATTTCAGAAACATGAAATTACATAAAACAGTGGGAAAAATATTAAAGATAAGTTCTCAGACCTTGGTTGCATCAAATCAATGTCAAGCATGAAATTTAACAGAAGTGCTCAGGTTTTGAGCAGCTCAGGTTTGTTTCTGGTCCATCAGTCTCTGTGCCCAGAGGGATCCTCTATCTGTTCCTACCAAAATTATATCCACCATGCTGTCAAATCTGCTTCACTCAACCCATTCTGCTCTTGCTCATATTCCAATCCCCTACTCCTTTTTTTGTCTTATTTTATGTGAAGTGCAAATTCTTCTGGGCATGATTCCTAAGCATAGTGCAAGAAAAAGGAATTTTAAATAAGTATGTTTCTTCTGAGGCTTTCCTGATTAAAAGGGAATTTTGAAGAAAGGAAATGACAATTCTGGAAAGAAGAAGCATTCAACAGTGAATTTATTCCTACTGCTTTACTAAGTGGACACTAGGACTCCTAGATTAGAAGCAGTTAATTTCTCTGGGAAATCTTGAATATTTTAATGGAAAATATTTCTGTACAGTAAGTTCCTGTGGCACTACTTAACTGATAAAATAATTTAAACTACCATCCAGTTCTTTGCATGACAATAGAAGTCTTGTACTAATTTAGGCTCCTGAAAGCCTACACAAGCTAAAGTTAACACTGTCATACACATGAAACCAGACTCCGAGTGTGGCTTACCTTCAGATCATGGTATTGACCTTGAGCTAGGAGGAGATACTGATACAAAATTCGGCAGGAAAGTCTGTAGCTTTCATCAGGAACGTGAATTACAGCTACCATTGCAATCTACAAACAGAAAAAAATTCTATGTTTAATAACCTTATCACTCAGGCTGAGAGAACTGGGGGCGTTCACCCCAGAGAAGGTTCCAGGGAAACCTCAGAGCCCCTCCAGTGCCTAAAGGGGCTCCAGGAGATCTGGACAGGACTTTGGGACAAGGGATGGAGGGACAGGACACAAAGAATGGCTTCCCACTGCCAGAAGACAGGGTTAGATGGGATATTGGGAAGGAATTTCTGGCTGGGAGGGTGGGGAGGCCCTGGCACAGGCTGCCCAGAGAAGCTGTGGCTGCCCCTGGATCCCTGGAAGTGTCCAAGGCCAGGTTGGACAGGGCTTGGAGCAACCTGGGATAGTGGAAGGTGTCCCTGCCCATGGTAGGGTGTGAAATTCTTTAAGGTCCATTCCAACCCATATTATTCCCTGATTCTCTGATTTGCTTTGGTACAGTTTCTGACCTGCTTAATTCCTTAGACAATCAGGAATTCAACAAGGTTGACTTGAAGCACTGGTTAAAAAAAAAAATACAGCGGACAAGGTATAAACAGGATTTGGCAAAAGAGAGCCCTTGGTGCTCCTTCAGCTTCCCACCCTGCTTCCCCATGGAGCTCTTCTGTGGCCAGTTTATAGCAGAGACCTGTTCTGGCTGCTCCCACCTCATGGAATTACACCCCAAACTGCAAAGGCACCTGAGCAGTCTTCTCTGCTTTCTCCCCCTTCCCTCAGAAACACAGAGACTGCAGTTTTTAGACTCCAAAAATCACTAAGAAGTGATTGGCTTGTAATCCGAGCAGGCAAAAGACAAATTTCACTGGAAAGGATTCTGAACCCCCACGGGCTGACTTCAGATAATTCCTCTGGAAATACAAGCACTCCAAGCTTGCATGCTGTGCCTAACAACCCCCACCCTGCCCAAATTACGTAATAGCCTCTAAAAAGCTGTGAAAAAAGAAAGTGAAATTCAATATTATTGTAGTTCCCAGAAGCTGTCAAAAGAGAAATGAAATATAGAAGCTGTTTTGCTTTAAAAAGAAATTTAAAGGCAAATTAGACTTGCACTTCAAAATCCACACATGGCTAATTAAATACAGAGTTCAAATGTGTATGTACCTACACATATGGATTTATAAGAACTGAATTCACTATTCCTTGGCAAAAGGGTCTTTTTTTTTCTAAATCACAGTGCCTGAGATCTAAGCTTCCACTTTAGCCATGACAGTCTTCCAGTAATTTCTGTACATTTTATATATGGTCATGCTAATTTTCTGGATCTACAGGAAAATGATGGCACAAAACCAAGTAGGGATGATCTTGCCACAAAACCAGTTAGGATGAAAATCACACAACCCCCCCAGGAAAGAATCACTGAAACACCATCCACAGTGATGGACACCCACACAGACCCCCCAAATACAATTCAAAATGGTAATATCACACTGGCAAAGATCCATTTCCACATTCCATTTCTATTTTACAAGTTTGTTTCAACAAACCAGACGCAATTCTGACATTTGTCTGGCAAGGAGTTCAGGTGGAGTTACTCCTTGACTGGATTTACAGATTCTAGATGTGTTCCTTTCCTCCAAAACCAGAGGAAAAATACTTCCCCCACTCTCCTTCCACCCCTTTCTTCTATGTTAAGGCTCAAAAGAGAGGTGTTACAAATTCATGCCCGTGCTAATGTAAAACACATTCAAATATTACATTTAGAGTCTCTATAAAAATGTATTAAAACATCTCAAGTGGGGACAGGAGGGAGGAGGGCAGTCCTGAAGTCAGGTGACAACAAGCCAAGGACAGCCATCACCTGGAAAGGGGACAGATTTCTTAGGCACTGGTGTGATTACAGCTTGCATGGAAAAGTGTTCAGTGCATTTAGGCAATTTGCTTCCGAGTTCAGTTGTGCTACTGTTCAAGGAGCTGGTGCAAGCAGATTATCAGTCCAATGAAAAGATGGGAGATAAAAGTGTGTCTCAAATCATTCAGAGATCACCAATTTAGAGTTTATAAATGGTATTGAACAGCATGAGGCAAGGCTGAAGCTGCTTTAATAGCAAGGGATTAGGAGAAGACCCTTTTTGAGGAGCTGAGTATCTCCTATCAGCCTCAAGCCAGACTTTCACCCCTTCCTGTAAGTGCTCTGGAGTTGGTTCCTGTGAGACACAACCATGACACAGACCTGGGCAGAAAGGTAATTTCTAGGTTTCTAATAGCCAAGTCAGCAATCAGCTCCATATCTGTGCCAGACATTTATAAAAAACACCCTCCTGCCTTGCCAGCAGAATCCAAGAATCTGTGTAAGTGCAAGAGCTCCACCACATGCCTGTGTGATCCCAGAAATCAGAGTAACAGGTTGCTAAACTGCCCCAACCCTCATTCCTCTGACCACAGGGCCACTGGCAGGTAGAAGCTTTGGGGAAATCCCAATCATCTTTTAAATGCTGCAGTGAATAAGTAAAGAGTAAGCAATGTTTCTCCATTGCCTCTTCAAAGACTGAGGTTTGGAAGTTAAAGCTTTGAACTGCTTTATTTTAGAAAATAAGAAAGTGAGGGACCAAATTCTAGGGAACAGGAAAGTGAAGCTGCTTTATTCAAGCCTCTCTCCTGAAACATTCAGACCTTAAACACAGTGACCCTGAAATATACTCTGATATTACTTACAATATCATATATTTCTCTGTCTTCTTCATCTGCCAGCGTCAGCAGTGCTACCAAGGGATAGCGAGCTCTAGGCACGGGGCCAAAATCCACAACTTGAGCATCTTCTGGTAACTGACAATATTTCTCTGCCTTGTCATTTTTTTTAATGCTTTGCCTGTGTCAAGGAAAACAATCAGTGGCTGCAATTGCAGACAAACGTGATGTTTGCATAAAGAATATTTCTCATCGTGTTTGTTCATAAACGAGTCGTGCCAAAATCCACGGCGCGTTTACCATCCTCAATGCTCCCCGTGCCAAAAAAATCAACATATTTTGTCAAAACAATTGAAAAAAAGGATACAAGTACTGTTGTTTGTAGAGGTATTCGTTGTAGAGAGCATCCTCTAATGCCTGAGGAGTCTTTATTCTGAAGCAGTAGACGTGTTTCTGCAGTGCTTCATGGAGTTTCTGGACATTGCAGCCCCAGTAGCAGGTGAGGACACAGTCCTCCAGGCAGTCAGGTGTCAGTGTTACACCCCCTTGGAGAAACAGGAGAGGGATTTCATTAACTCACCATGTGCAAGAATTCTGGAATTGCTAAGTCTACAAGCTTGAAGAGCTACAAGCAGAAAACCACTTCAGTGTCACAGATTTTTATCATAGAACCATAAAATCATAGAACGGTTTGGGTTGCAAGGGACCTTAAATCGCACCTTGTTCCACTCCCTGCCATGGCAAGGACACCTTCCACTAGCCCTGGTGCTCCAAGCCCTGTCCAACCTGGCCTTGGACACTTCCAGGGATCCAGGGGCAGCCACAGCTTCTCTGGGCACCCTGTGCCAGGGTCTCACCTCCCTGCCAGCCAGGAATTCCTTCCCAATATCCCATCGATCCCTGCCCTCTGGCAGTGGGAAGCCACTCCCTGTGTGCTGTCCCTCCATCCCTTGTCTCAGCTCCTTCTTTGGGCAACCTGTGCCTGGGTTTCATCACCCTTAGAGGGATGGATTTCTTCCCAGTATCCCATCTATCCCTGCCCTCTGGCAGTGGGAAGCCATTCCTCCTTGTTCTGAGCCTCCAGGCCCTTGTAAAAATCTCTTCTCCCTTCAGGTAGGCTCCCTTCAGGTACTGAAAGGCTGCAATTAGGCAACCCTCAAAATGATAAACATTATAAAATAACAAAAATTATTTATCATTATAAATAAATCTTCTGACGATTTAGAATCAGTGTTTATGGAAGTCAGTGGGGATGAGGGAGTGGGTGTGAGGAGATAAAATGGCTGATTAAGCTCACAAAAACACCACACGCATTTTATGAATGGTAAATGTTAACTTCTGGTAACACTTTACACACTCATTGGCAGATCCAAGATCACAAACTTAGCCCAAAGTCCATTCCCTCCTGAGATAATGGCATTAATTGGATCACTCATCTACAAAACTCTCTGTGGTCTCAAAGAATGAGACTCTTGATCATGCAGAGGGAGGAGAAAAAGAGCATCTATGCTCTCCATTCTTTTTTCAAAAACCTGTCAACTTCTAAACACTTCCTGCACAAACAGGAGCAGGAGTGCTCAAAGCTCCTGAAAAAATCCCAGTTACCTGAATTATTGGATTTGTTGTGTTGGGGGCTTTATGTTGAGGGAAGGGGGAAATCTGCTGCAGCCCTTCCTCATGCATTGGAAGGCCCCACAGCCGTGTGGGTGGAAGATGCTCAGCCTTGCTCACTGCTCCCCAGTGATGCAGAAGGCCATGAATTCCACTTCCTCTCTGGGTGATTTCAGGAATGATAGGGGTGGCTTGAACTCTGATCCAAACAGATATTTAAATTCAGTTTCCATTGGAGAACAGACAGAAAAAGAGAGTGATGATTTATTTATCTATTTATTAAAAATAGTGCACTTCCAAACACTGCTGAAGATCTGGGCTTAGATTTAAGTGGGTGGCACATATTCCATAATGAATTCTGTACACTTCTACAATTCCATGAAATTTATAGAAACGCCCACAGTGGTTGGTAATTTGCAAATGTTTTAGTTACTTAAGATCTGTAATAGCAGGAAGTGTTCCATTAATGAGAATTAAACTGCCCCTCCATATCCAAACATTTCACTTTTAAAAACACCACGTTTATAAAATGTGTAAAAGCTTATTTCTGTTGGAATGGAAGTGTATTTCTGAGGAATTATGATAGAGAAAAAGGATGAGAGCAGAAACAATGATCTTTAAGGTCCCTTCCAACCCAAACCATCCTATGATTCTAAGCAGAAAATGGAAAGTACCAAGTTCAGGAATGAAAATTGACAAAAAACACATAAGAAATCCACTGACTTGTTACTGAAGCTGCAGCAGGATTAGGGATCTCCAACCCAAAAGGATTCTTCACTTGTCTCATCCGCTTTTTCAATACCCTTGTGCTGGATTCTGTCTCTTCTGAGTTCCTCAGAATAACAGGAACACCCAAACCAAACCTAGGAGACACCAAACAAGAAGAACGAGTGGGTTCAGTGTTACTGTTGACCCATTTGATTTTTTTTTTTGTCAGCTCTAAATAGCAATCAGTAGGACAAACAGAGGTAGCTTGGCTTTCCAGAATATCTGCTAGGATGCATGGATACTTATATCCTGCCATTTCGACTTCAGCTTTTTGTCAGAAGGCAGGAGTCTGCACAGTGATGCAGGGAATCTTTAAAATTGGAATATTTTGCTCTGAGTTTCCACAAAGGGAATAAAATTAATGAGAGTTGTCAGTGCCCTCTAGTGGTAAAGAGTTAGGCCAGAATTTCCTCCCATCTGAGTCCTGCGGAACGGAGCACCATTCCAGCCTCCTCCGGTGAGCAGGGACACTTTGCACTAGCCCAGGTTGCTTCGAGCCCCATCCAACGTGGCCTTGAACAATTCCAGGGATGAGGCAGCCACAGCTTCTCTGGGCAGCCTGTGCCATGGCTTCATCTCTGTCACAGCCAAGAATTCCTTCCCAATATACTCCCTCAAGCTACTCTCTGCCCGTTGAAAGCCATTCCTTCCACAGAAACATTTGCACTTCGTCAGTGGCATCATGGCCATGCTTGATTTGAGCACACAGAGGGTCAGCTCTTTCTGCTACAAGGGAAAACACCCACAGTGACTCCCCAGGAGCTGCAGGGGAATATCCCAGTTAAACATCTCACAAAGAAACCAGAGGCAGCAGCTGTTTCCCTTCTTCAATACCCAAACCTTAACAGAGCTGACCTCTGCAGACCTGTTTTATACCAGAATCTGCCTGATTGTGATGGAAAATCCCTGTTCCTTGGAAACTTTCTTCACTGGATGAAAGCAACAGGATTATCCTCATGAACAGTGGCAAGATAAAAGAGCCTCTGGTACAGTTTTAGCAGCAGCTGAAGGCACGGAGGCCTTTCTGTTCCACAGTCAGGTGTGGTTTTCTGTAAATTTTAAGTGTAGGAAGGATGAATAAAGATACAGTTTTTATTTTATGATCTAATAGTCCAGATCATTAGCTGGTAGAGGAGAACATTAATTTCTTCAGAGCAGTGCTAGCTTAGAAAAAGCAGGAATTTCCAAGGGTTTAGTTAGTGAATGAATGTTTCTGCAGAGCTAGACTTCCAACAGGTGCTGAGCCTTCAGCTCCACCTAACAGGAGCATTCCCCTCCAGCTAAAAATACAATGCCCAGGTAATCAGGTGAGCTAAATTCCACTTCATCCCCGTGCCCAGGGCACCTGTGGGACTGGCTCTGGAAGCTGCCTGTGCATTAACCTACTTGGACTGTGAGCAGAGCCACAGGTATGCAGAGCTGGCCACAGGAACAGATGCTCCTCCCATCACTGCAAGGCTTGACAAAGGAGAACATGAACATTCCTGAACAGCTGGTGTTTTTCAGGCTGACTGACACCAACACAAACACATCATTAAACAAATTAATGCTGAAAATTATGGGGGAGCCCAAATGCCACTGCAGCAATAGATCAGGTATTCTGTGCTCTGGTGACAACATCTGCATTTACAGGGCTCTGTGTGGCAAATGAAGGATTTGAGTTTTCCTGAGCAAGTTCAGGAGCATTTGAGCTGCAACTGCAGCTGCAGGCATGGGAAAATCCCTTGGAGGCTCCTGGTTATGGCCATGGCACAGGAGAATTCCAAGGGAGCAGCAAATACCTCTGAGCAGCTGCCCACACATTCACCTGCTTGTATGTGCTGAGCTCCTGGCTACAGCTCCTCCTTGATTAACAGGCCCTTAATACTCCAGTTTGAAGAAAAAAAATGCATGTATTTCCATAAACTGCAATAACACCTAGTGCAGGTGCAACTGGAATCTCTGATCCTGAAAAAAAAAAAAAAGCCTTTGGACAGTCCTCTGTACACCCTGTACCCAAAAGACACCAGTGCATACATGTCAGGATCTTGTAGCACACATCTATTTCAGACCTTTTCGAGCAGGGGATTGCCAGAATTTATTACAAGTAGATAAATAATGATTAAACTGGCAAAAGGATCAGTGGTTAGGGATAGACATGATGAAGATTAATCTAAATCATGGTTGAGTATAGTCATTTTTTAAAAGACACCTTTATCACCAGCACTTTGCAGATATTAATGTGGAACCAATGAGAGGAAGTTCAACAACTCCAGTTTTATTTTCACCACAAGCCACACGATTCTGGTGTAGCCACAACTTCTACATGAAAGATTTTGATTGCCAATCAGTGCTCTGCTCTTGGCAAGTACCAATATTTACATTTACAGCCACTCCTGAGAGTTAGGGACATTCAAGGAGCTGTTTCTGAAAAAGGCAGCAGCAGCGTTTTTGCGTCATCCTCTCAAACACAAGCAGAAGATCTTTCACTCACCACCCCTCGAGACACTTCAGGAGATCAGTTCACAGATTCACAGAATCATGTAGGTTGGAAAAGACCCTGGCTGCACCCAGGGAGTTGTGCAGAGCCAGAATGTCCCCCCGAGCCTCCTTTTCTCCAGGCTGAGGCCCCCCTCCAGACCCTTCCCCAGCTCTGCTCCCTTGCCTCGACACACACACATAGCTCAGTACATATAAACGCATTGTTTGCTAATATTATGAATGATACTACGAAAAGCATTAAGAAAACACTTCGGTATTACTAAAAGAGAAACGAGCTTAACAGAAATACGTATAACTTCTTTCTAAAATTATTTTTATTGCTCGTTTAGAAGCCTAGGAGTGTTTGGGTTGGAAGGGACCATTCCAAGCCCCTGCCGTGGGCCTGGCCTTGCTCCCCCTCAGCACAGCCCAGGCCCCTCGGCCGAGCCCCACCAGCCCCGAGCACTGACCAGCCGAGGACGAGCGCGCTGGTGACGAGGAAGCAGACGGACACCAGGGCGATGTAAAACAGCGGCGAATACTCGTACAGCGTAACCAGGAACACAGCGGCCATCGGGCTGGCGGCGCCGCCCTCAGCCTGCGACTGAAGCCACTGCCCTCAGAGTGCCAGGGACGGGGTGGAGCCATGGCGGCACCGAGTGAAGCCGCTCCCCTCAGCGTGCCAGGGACGGGGTGGAGCCATGGCGGCACCGAGTGAAGGCGCTGCCCTCATCCTGCCAGGGACGGGGTGGAGCCATGGCGGCACAGGGTGAGGCGCTGCCCTCAGCCTGCCAGGGACGGGGAAGGACCATGGCGGCCACAGGGTTCCAGGGTTGGCACGGACACATGAAACGTCACAAATGAAATATTATGTCGGTATTCAACTTTATTGAAATACATGACAAAAATCAAAGTATCATTTGTATCCATATGCTTATAACAATATCGATCTTTTCTATCAATTCCTGTATTTGTAGCCATTATGTATTCCATGACATCTATTACATGAAATATGCCATATACAATTTATAAAATACAGGTTAAAACATACTCTTACGTATTATTGTTAAATTCTACCATATTATATATCATATACATATCAGTATTTTCTATCATGTACATATAAAATACATATAATACATTTCATGTAATACACAGCTATGTAATATGTTTTTGCAATTCAAATTTTAAAATGTGTAATACATAAATTTATATTCCCCTCCCTGTAGAGCAAAACTCTAGCACTACATTTTTTTCTAGCTTTTACGTATTATAATTGAATATTATTACAAATAATAACAGTTAATATAATGTACAACTGTATTATTCAACAAAAAAGTTATCTAGATATAATAAATAAATATTGTTATTTCTAAACTTTTCCCCTATTGAAATCCATCAATCTGGCCCAATCCTCCTTCAAACACCTCTATAGTAAAATGTGGTGAACTTTGATGTGGGAGTGATGTGTAGAACTTTATGATATTAGAAGGTTAATTAATTACTTTATTATACTGTATTACACTAACAAGAACTATATCACTACTAAGAAAAACTTGTGACTCTCTGCTGAGAGTCCTGACTCAGTTGTGACTTAACTGGTTAATTAATCTAAAACACTATTACTAGAATCTAATAAAGTAATTATCTTGGGTAAACAATCTTTAAAACACATTCCACATGTGCACAAACACAGGAGCACTAAATGAGATAAGAATTGTTTTGATTCTTTTTTCCCTGCTTTTCTCACAGCTTCTCTCAGGAGAAATCTTGAGAAAGCAAAGTCTCTCTCTGTTCAGAGGACATGTGAATACCACACACCTCCATCCAGGAGCAAGTGCAATGTTGCGGCAGGGAAAATCATTAACAGATGCAATTAATACAGATACAATGAAGAGATAGAGGGAAGAGGGGCAGGGTGTGGCAGGAGCCCTGAGCCTCTGCCCTGGCGCAGGGCTGTGCTCGGCAGCAAGCGCAGCTCTGTGCACTGGCTGCTCACAAAGATGTGCGGCTCGCCTTGGCCAGCCCAAAAAGCATCCCGCTAACCTTCCTATGCATTCAAAACAGCCTGGCTGCTTTCTTCTTTATCATTTTCATGGTCCTCCACATTTCCTTCAAGTCATTGCATCTCCTCTTGAACTGAAGCCTTCTCTGCTCCATTTCCATCCTGCGCCTTCTGGCCTCTGCTTCAGCTCGCTGGGCCGCTGCTCTCTGCCTCTTGGCTGCCCTTCTGCGCCTGAACCAGAAGCACAAAGGCAAGAACAGCAG
This sequence comes from Ploceus nigricollis, assembly GCA_013399945.1. Taxonomy (NCBI): domain Eukaryota; kingdom Metazoa; phylum Chordata; class Aves; order Passeriformes; family Ploceidae; genus Ploceus; species Ploceus nigricollis. The sequence continues at coordinate 182 of VXBC01001795.1, read as the reverse complement.
TTCAGCAGCAGCCCAGAAGGGCCCCTGCTCTGCGGCTGCCGTGAGCAGGGGTCCCCAGCCAGGCTCAGGTGGCTCTGGGGTAGCCTGCTCCACGTCCTCTTCGCTCAGCTGTGCATCCCCATCCAAACCATTCACCACGGGCTGTGGGAAGTAGAAGAGGAGCAGCACAAGCAGGACAAGGA